>CP116445.1:71826930-72370982 GCA_028216015.1 Quercus dentata
GTCACCATTGTGGTGCCTTTGGTCATCTAAGACCTCATTGCTCTAAGTTTCAAGCTCTTAAGAGAATCAAAAGAAAAGAGAAACTTGAGTTTTTTGGAAGTTGTGCTTTGAAAGCTAAACCGGATTGGATGGAAAATGGTAGGTTGTTGAAGAAAGTGGTTAATGCTCTTACCTCCTTGTCTATGTGCATCTCTGGTTTTCATTCTTCCAACCCTCGTCTAACTTCCCATGAGACACTCATTCCAAACAATCATTCCGTTTGGATGAGGAAGGGTTCCTATGGTTGAGCTTGTGCTCTTTTTGGTCCTTGATCTAATTTTTTCGATCTTTGTAGGACCCTCCATGCATTAAATGTCATATCATCGTGCATTTTGTGCATCTTGCATTTATTTGTATGCATTGTTTTGTTCTTGATCTTACTTTTATGTTTCTGCTTTGTGTGAGTAAAAAATCCAAAACCACATAAAAAGTAAAAAATTCAAAAAGTTTGATCGTATATGGTTGAGCACATATCTCATGTGAGTTTGGCCTTGTACCTTTGTACAAATGGTTTTGTGCATTTACGAGCTTAGCTTGTTATTTTTGCACCTATATCTTTGTGGGAAAAATCTTGACATCTTTGTGTGATTGTTGTAAATCGATCTTCAAGCTTGTCATGAATGATTAGTCAATAGTCACGTTGGTTTTGATACATGCGTAGACTTGTGCTTATATCTCTTCCCACTCTTTTATTTTTATTGCTTAAAGAGCTCAATAAATGTAAATCTCAAAATGAAAAGAGATGATGAGCTGCAAAAGCCGTCGCACATACTAGTATTCGACTAGGAAAAAGGGAAAGCGACTTATATGAAAATGTATGATGCCCAAAAAGCCAAAGGCTTGTTCATCAATTTGAAATATCAAAAATTTCAGGCATCAATCTCAAAAATGAGATGTATTGCTCAAAATGAGTTGTATTGATTCAAAATGATCAAATGATATGAATTGTAAGAAGCCAAATGAAAAGCTTCAATCTTATGTAATCATTTTCTTGTGGGAGGTCATATATGTTCATTTCTATAATTGAGATAGACCACTTGACTTAGTACTAGTTGTGTATGACTTGATTGAATTGATCATTGAAACTTCACTCTAGACTAAGGACTATTCCACATTTGATACACACACAACACACTTGCCTAATGTTCAATGAATGTCTTATTCATTTGTTAGATTGTACTTGTCTAAATGTGATGTGCGTGTGCTCAATCTTATATGGATTAATCCAAAAATATTTTTGATCATTTTATATGTTTTTGGAAGTGATTTTTATCACTTTTTGTGTTTATGTTTAGTGATTACTTTGTTTTTCAATGTTTAAACATGTTCTGGTTTGAAAAACAAGTGTCGATTTTTTGGCCACTCATTTTGGCTACTTGCGTGAGCTGCCACAAGAAGCCAGTTTTGGCTACTCGGTTTGGCGGCTTGCAAGCCGCGAGTTTAAGCCGCGAGTTCATACAGAGAGGTTTCGCGGCTCACTCGCGACTTGGCTCGCGACTCACCGAGTCGCGAGTCGCCCAGAATCGACTTTTAAAGAGCTTTTTCGTGGGAAACTTGTTTTAAACCTCTCCCATCCTCTCTAAAACCCCTCTTTCAATATTTTTACATCAAAACCCAACCAATTTGAATGGTTTTTCAATCCATTAACATCTCTAAGGTAATTATAAACTCTTTTCATTGATTTTGATCCTTAGATTATGTTTTGGAGAGTTTTGTGCTCTTGGTTGGGATTTTCATCATAGGGGTTGGGAAAACTTATTTTTGTCAATTTTCTTCATGGGATTGGTTTCTTTTGTTGATATGCATTGGATGTTGGCCCCTTGTGGCAGAAAGAACATGTATTAAGGGTGGATTTCATGATGTTCATGCATTGTTTCACATTTTTGTTCATAGTGTGCATGCTAGGTGTTTGATAAAATGCCTCTTAGACATTTTTCTCGCTTGTTTGGACTCCGATGAGTACCAAACTTTGGGGTTTCTCATGTTTCCTCATTAGGAACATGTTTAGTTCATTGGTTGTGTATTTTAACACACTTTTCCCCACATGTGCATTTTTCATGCATTGGTCATGCATGCACTTAGCCACCTCTTGCACACACCTTTGCTACCCTTGTCATGCATTGGACTTTACCTTATTTCTTCATCCTAGCATGTCATGTTTACCTTATGCTTTGTAGCATGCTACTTTGTCTTAGGTTTGAGCTTCATTTTCTCATTCATCTTGCACACCTCATGCATCATTATCATTGTTTGTTCATTCATCTCTTACCTTTTTTTTTTCTCCTTGACCATTTGTCTATTCCCGACAAAAAGGGGGAGAGTATACTCTAGAGAGTATACCGGAGTGTTTTGTCATTTCTATATGACTCTTGTTATGACTCTTGTGCACATCCTTAGGGGAGAAATTCTATTTTCGTGCACATTTGTAGGGGGAGAGATTTTCCATAGTGGAGATGCATATATCAAGGGGGAGAAGACATTGTGTTATCTAGAAAACTTTGTTCTGTTTGTTTTCTTGTTGGCTTTATGGTGTTTTGAGTTATGCTTTGTTGTTCTCATTGCATCATGTTTGTGCTTTGGACATGCATATATCCCTATGCTATTGTGCTTCTTTGAATGCATGTTTCGAACCGGTGAATGTCGGAAAATGGGTGCGTTGATGTGAAGAATTTTCGCCGGATATGTAGGAGAGAGAGAAAAGCTCTTTTTCCGAACCAAGCACTTAAGTTCATCTCCTTCCACAATTGCGTTAGCATAAAATTCTTTTACCAACTTTTCATACACGTCATCCGGATCAGATAGAAGGTAATTCCAATCCTTGTGAGCAAACCATTTCGGAATGTCGGTGTCATGAAGTGAGGACTGATCCAAAGCTCTTTCTAGTAATGGTGTGGCATGTAGAAAGAAATTCTCATAAGACCGATAGGCTGCATATGATTTGAACTTGTTGGGATCGAATCTCTTTGATGAAGAGCGAGTCCCTTTTGGTTGAGGTGGGTAATCATCAACATCAATTACTGGTTCCTTCCCTTTGGAACTACCTCCTTTCACAAATGACTTTCTTGAATGGTGACATGACCAGTCTGCATTATGAACAAGGGAAATGACAGAACACAATCCAACAGACTATATTAGCAGTGGGTTAGAGGAAAATTAGGGACAATGAAGGAACCCTAATAGCTGGATGAAAATGGTCAGAAAATAGCAATGAGGGACACAAATGGCCCAAATTGAACTACACAGTAGAGGGATTCCAAATAGAACCACATAATCAGCTGAAAAAGGACCCACATTCAACAACACATCAACATGATACCACACAGGATCAAAGTGAAACACGACATCAACAGCAGATCGGACAAAAATAGCTAACCCTAGCTAAGCACATGATGAAGAACACAACCACCAAAATAAACTAGCTCAAAAACAGAAACACAAGCATCCATAAGCTAAGCATGGACAAAGAGTAATAGTTGAGCAAAAAAAAAAAACCCATCACAAAATCACAATCAAATGTGAATAAACCGGAGGGAAAACCATAACAACAAGTAAAATAGAGTGCGGGACAGAAAAACCATACCTGTTAGTCGACGATTTTGAACTGAAAAGAGGCAAATAATGGAGATCGAAAATGGAGGCACGGTGTGAATGTGTAAGAGCAGATGAGAAAGACAATGAACAGTCACAAAAAGATCGAGGGAAAAATAAAAAGTTTAAAAACTGCCCCTGGATATCCAAAACACGCGATTTTCGCGACTCAAACGAGTCGCCAAAAAGTCGCGAGATCAAGCCGCCAAAACACTAAAGGACAAAAATTTGAAAAATTTTTCTAAGTATTTTTTCGATGTTGGAAGGTCTACCAGCGAGTGAGTCGCGAGCTGAGCCGCGAAAATCTCTCGAGTGAACCTCGCGACTGGACCTTCCACTCGCGAACAAGTCGCCAAAAATGACCAGCGAAGATGCGACCGAGGCTCGCGA
Organism: Quercus dentata; assembly: GCA_028216015.1. Lineage (NCBI taxonomy): Eukaryota > Viridiplantae > Streptophyta > Magnoliopsida > Fagales > Fagaceae > Quercus > Quercus dentata. Next base: position 71,830,948 of record CP116445.1, read on the forward strand.
CTTGACATACCCGCGATCGAGCCGCCAAAACAGGGCAAAACTGGATTTTTGAAATTTTCAGATTTTTTAAACAAAATACTTTCCAAAAACACCTAAAACACTCAAAAATCTTTTTGTTCTTGAATTAACAAAGATTGAGCATGTGAAAACATATTTCATCAAGTACAATCACACAAATGAATATGGCATTTATTGAACATAAACTTGTGTGTTGTGTGTGGATATCAACAATGAGATAGTCCTTTGTTTAATGTGAAGCTTCAATGATCAATTCAACCAAGGCATACACAATTAGCACTAGATCATGTGACCCATCTCAATTATAGAAATATGTATATATGACCTCCCACACAACTTGATAACATAACTTGGAGCTTATCATTTGACTCCACTTTCAATCATAACATTTGATCTTTTTGATCTTTTGAGGCAATCATCTCTCATTGTGATAGTGATATATGACATTTCACTTTAAAGAACAGGCCTTTGGCCTTTTTGAATAAACATTCACTTTAATATAAGGTCGCTTACCCTTTTTCCTAGTCAAATACTAGAATGTGCGACAGGAGGTTTTTGCAGCTCAATATCTCTTTTCATTTGGAGATTTACATTTGGTGAGCTCTTTATAGCAAAACAAAAATAAAGAGTGGGAAGATATATAGACACAAGTCTATGCATGTCTCAAGATCAACAAAATCATTCACTAATCATTCATGACAAGTTTGAAGATCTATTTACAACAATCACAAAGATTTCAAGATTTCTCCCACAGAGGTATGAGTGCAAAGAAACAAGCAATGCTCGAAAATGCACAAAGCCATTAGCACAAAGGTACAAGGCAAAACAAGTTTTTGATTTTCTAATTTTTTATGTGATATTTGGATTTTTGACACAAGAAACAAAAATGATTGAACAAACATAAAAAGAAGCAAAAGTATTCACAAATGGACAAACAAACAAGAAACATGTTGCACAAAGAGCTAATCAAAGAGGTGTGTGCCCCAACACGAGACAGACTTATCATATTATAAATATGTGAAGCACACAACACACAAGAGAGTCAAGGAATTGTACCAACACCAATGGTCTTACGAAGTGATTCAAACCGTGGACCATCGAGAGGCTTGGTGAAGATATCCGCCTTTTGATTGTCGGTGTGTATGAACTCAAGACACACAACTCTTTCCTCTACCAAATCCCGAATGAAATGGTAACGTATCTCTATGTGTTTGGATTTTGAATCTTTGGACAGGATTCTTGGAAAGATTGATGGCACTGGTGTTGTCTGAGAAGACACACATCGTTTCTTGAGGAATTCCATAATCATGAAGTAATTTCTTCATCCAAAGAAGCTGAGTGCAGCAACTTCCAAAGCAGCGATGTATTCTCGCTTCTGCAGTAGATAGAGACACTGAATTCTCGCTTCTTGCTCATCCACGAGACAAGATTGTTACCAAGATAAAAACAGCCTGAAGTGCTTTTCCGATCGTCTACACTGCCAGCCAGTCAGCAAGATCTGAATACCCAAAGCAAGACAAGCATTTGAGTCTTTTGAATACCACAGACCATAGTTTGCAGTACCATTCACATATCGAATGATTCGCTTAGCAGTTAGATCGAGATGAGATTCCTTCGGATTAGCTTGGTACTGGCACAAACGCCCACACCGAAAGCAATGTCCGGTCTCATCTGGGTTTGTAAGGTAGAGCAAACTCCCTATGATGCTCCTATACAATGTAGGACTTACTTCAACTCTCGACGAATCCACATTCAGTTTAGTGGAAGAGCTCATGGGAGTGGAGGCATGTTTTTGGAGTCTAGTCCAAACTTCTTGACAATGTTTCGGCATACTTCTCTTGAGATACAAATATACCCTCCTTCTGTTGTTTGACTTGAAGACCCAAGAAGAATGTGAGCTCCCCACCATAATCATCTCAAACTCCTTCTTCATCTCCTCGAAAGAAAATTCAGTAGCACGATCTTCGATAGTTGCCCCAAACACTATGTCATCAACATAGACTTGTGCCACAAGGAGATAATCTTCATCATTTTTGACAAACAGAGTTCGATTGGCGTACCCTCTCTTGAAACCTCTATCTAGAAGATAATGTGTAAGACAATCGTACCAGGATCTAGGCGCTTGTTTTAAGCCATAAAGGGCTTTCCTCAATCTTAATACATGATCCGGAAAATGAGGATCCTCAAATCCTTTTGGTTGCTCAACAAATACTTCTTCATTTAGATATCCATTCAGAAATGCACACTTTACATCCATTTGATAAAGTTTGAAATTCAAAGTGCACGCAATGGACATGAGGATTCAAATGGATTTGAGTCTTGCCACCGGAGCGAATGATTCATCAAAATCCACTCCTTCTACTTGAGTGTATCCTTGAGCTACTAACCGAGATTTGTTTCGAATTATCTCTCCATCTTCATCAGTTTTGTTTTTAAAAATCCACTTTGTGCCTATAACATGAACGTTCTCAGGCCGTGGAGCAAGTTCCCACACATCATTCCTCACAAACCGATTCAGCTCTTCATGCATTGACTCAACCCAATTCTCATCTTGAAGAGCCTCTTCAACCCTTTTTGGTTCAAACTGTGCAAGATAACAGTGATATGTTACATGATTGGCTAGCAGAATATTTCCTTTCCTGAGGCGAAGACCGTCATCAAGAGATCCTATGATATTACTTTCCGGATGATTCTTGATAACTCTTGAAGATGGCCTTTTTGAAGTGGAAACTTCATCACTACGAGAGATAGGAGGATGAACTTCTGGAGGAGTAAGAGGACTTGAAGTTCTAGACATCGATCTCGTTTCCATTCTTGGGTTGATGGGAGTCGATTCTACTTACTGGTATAGGTTCTTCACCTTCTATATCCAAAGCTTCTACCTCAACATCAGGCTCTTTGGTGCTCGGCCCTTCTACATCATAAATCATTTCCACCTTAGGTAAGGCATCATCAATCTTGACATTTATGGACTCCATCACAGCCTTTGTTCTCTTGTTAAACACTCTATACGCTCGACTTGTAGTAGAGTAGCCAAGAAAAATACCCTCATCGCTTCTCGCATCAAACTTCCCAAGATTCTCTCGATCATTTAAGATATAGCATTTACTTCCAAATACCCGGAAATACTTCACTTTAGGCTTCTTCCTATTCCATATCTCATATGCAGTCTTCTTTGTACCAACTCGAAAGAAAATCCTATTGCCAATGTGACACGAGGTGTTGTGACTTCTCCCCAAAATTTTTGAGGTATTTGCTTGTTAAGCAACATGACTCTTGCCATCTCTGAATCACACGATTTTTTCTCTCTACCACTCCATTTTGTTGTGGAGTTTTGGGAGCTGAAAACTCTCTTTTAATTCCATTCTTCTCACAAAAGGACTCGAATCTTGCATTCTCAAATTCCCTCCCATGATCACTTCTAACTTTGGCTATCGGAATCCCTTTTCGTTTTGTAGTTTCTTGCACAGAATCTCCAACCTCTCACAAGCTTCGATTTTTCTCTAAGGAATTCAACCCAAGTGTATCTTGAGTAGTCGTCCACAATGACCATAATGTATCTCTTCCCCCCTAGGCTTTCAGTTCTGGTAGGCCCCATTAGATCAACATGAAGTAACTCCAAGCACCGAGAGGTGGCTATCACATTCACCTTGTGATGACTTGCCTTAGTTTGCTTCCCCATTTGACATGCACCACAAACGGTCTTCTTCACTTTTCCAAACTTAGGAAGTCCCTCGACTGCTTCAAGTTTGGAGACTTTTGCTACTTGTTTGAAGTTGGCATGCCCAAATCTGTGATGCCACAGCTCCAACATATCCACACGAGCACTTCTACACGATATTGGTGCCGTGGGAACTATTCCATAACAGTTATCTGTAGTCCGATTTCCTTCCAAAACCTGAATCCCCTCTTCATTGATCAAACATCCTTTCTTAGAGAATTGTACCAGGAAATCATCATCACAAATTTGAGTAATGCTCAGCAAATTCGCTTTCAGCCCTTTTATGAACAGCACATCTTTCAACAGAGGCAAACCAGGTATCTCAATGGTTCCTTTGCCTAGGACTTGAGCATGACTTCCATCACCAAAGGTCACATAGTCACCAACCTTTTCTTTGAGTGTCTTAAACAGTGACTTATCCCCTGTCATATGGCGAGAACACCCACTTTGTCAAGATACCACAAACACGCATTAAACACCTTCAATGAGGTATGCACAAATAGGTTCACATGTGACAGACATTCTTGACCTTCAAACACAAACTCATCATGAGTTTTCATGCTTCTTTCAGATTGATTTTTCATTTTGATTCTCAACCATCTCACACAACATTCTATTCTTTCTTTTATATTTCTTAATCAATGATTTAGATTCAGATATGCTCTTGTGTAAGACAAGATTCTGATTTTCAAGATATTCCAGCATGTGAACAATAACTCTAGCATGTTTCTTAGTTTTTAACAACTCTACAAGATCATCAAGAAGACACCTTTCAGACATATGCATAGAGTCATTTTCACAAACACTTAAGCTACAATTCAGCATGGTATAATCCAAAACAACAATCACAACACAGGGGTCTAGGATCACACTTAGGTAATAAAACCACAACAAGTGTACCCGCTCTGATACCAATTGAAAGTTCAAAAACGTGTACAAAACACCTTTGAACGTTTAGACCCCCAAATTACAACTTAACCAATTCAAGTAATATGTCAAACAACTAGTGTGCGGAAACTTAACACATGCTATAATATGAAATTGGTTAAAAACTATCTAAGCCATAACAAAATAAAGCACAACAGATATTAAAAAGGCAAAGATAGAGAGGAAGGAAGATGCAAACACAAAGACAACACGCGATGTGTTATCGAAGAGGAAACCGAAGTCCTCGGCGAAAAACCTCTCCGCCGCCCTCCAAGCGGTAAACAATCCACTAGAAAATACAGTTGGGATACAAGGACAGCAATAGACCCTCCAAGCCTAATCTACCCAAAGTGCACCTAAGCCCTCCAAGCTTCTTGCTCCAACGAGGTTGCGCCGAACCTTTTTCTTTTCTAGCTTCCCGGATTCCGCTACTAGACCGTAGCATCAACCAATGAAGATTGGTTCCTTCCTAATCGCTTCCCTTAAATCCAAACAACTGTCTCACAAGTGAAAATGATGGTGAGAACCAGGTTTGGTATAATGCCTCTCAAGGATTTGACAATGGAGAGGAAGAGAGTAGGGGAATTTGAAGAGACTCTAAGGAATAGATTGTGGGTGAAACAATCTTGTTTTTCTTTAGGGTTTCTCTCTCAAAATTCTCTCTGGAAGCTCTCTTTCAATCGTGGGTAAAAGGGGTATTTATACTTTGGAGTGGGAGAGGAATGTGAAACGTCGGGTTTTACAAAACAGGGTGGCTCGCGGCTTGACCTCGCGGCTTGACTAAGTCGCGAGATCCGATCCGCGAGTTAACCGTATGGCCGATTGTCCTGTTTTGTCTCTGTAGTGCTCCAGCTAGCATGACTGTTCATCTTCCAAAGATGCTTGGCACGTGTTACGCTTTACGGCGGCTTATAGCCGCGAGTCACCCGCGAGTCCCAGCCGCGAGTCTCTATTTTCTTGCACACTCTTGAGCAATCTTCACTCTATCTCACTCACTACCCTTACAACAAACCCACCTAAATACGGGGTTACTAAATGCTGAATTACAAGCAAATTTGACACGGAATAAAGCCAATTAGATGGTTGAATAAATTCAACCTTACATATTCGTATGATCATTTACTTTGCTATGTGATCATTGTAGTCATTTCTATATGACTGTTTTGGTGTATGATCAAGTTGCTCACATGTTTCACATCATGTTTACTTGATCACAAATTACTTGTTACATTATACTTGTTCTTTTATTACTTGCTTTACCTTAAGGGTCTAATGTGTTTTGTGCAAGTGTTTCAAGTTACAAGTATATATGTTCTAAGTGCATCATGACTTCTCATCATTTTGAAGGGGAGAAACTTTAAGCACTTTTAGTTTATATTGTTTAAGTTTTTATTCAATATAATGTGCTTTGTACCCATGTGCTTTTGTAAGCTTTTAGGGTTAATGTGTTATGCATGTGTTATGCATAGTTTGTAGGCTTTATGGTATGTATCTTGCTTAATGCAGCCTTTATGCTATATTGAAATCAGTACTTTAATCTAAATGTCTTGTATTTTGATTTATGTACTGTCACTCTTGTGCCCTTGTAGGATTGTTCCTAGATGCATATACCTTGTGTATTATGCATTGGTTGAGTGTTGAGCATACAAGTGTCTTGCCTTGTGCTTGTTAACTTGTATGTCCTTGTGTTCATTCCAAGAGTGAATGAGCACTGTGATCACTACCTTGTGGTGTTCACTTGGTTGATCAAGCCATGGTTTGTTTCTTAACTCCATCTTTGCTTGATCACATATTGCTTGTTTCATATGCATTTTATGATTTTCTCGCTTACAATGATCATGGTGTATTGTTGTGTTTCAGGAGATTCATGTTCATATGATTCAAGAGCTGCATGACTTCTAGATTTAGGTGTGAGTGAGTTTTGCCATTGTTCCCAAACTCACGTTTAAGTCTAGAGTCTGTTTTAGGGTGTTTTGTCATGGAATAGCCAAAGGGGGAGATTGTAAGGTTGAATTTAATCAACCATGTGTTGGCTTTATTCCATGACAAATTTGCTTGTAATATAGCACTTAGAAACCTTGTATTTAGGTGGGAATCATGTAAGGGTAGTGTGTGAGAGAGTGTGAAGAAATGCTCAAGACAGTGCAATGAAGCAGAGACTCGCGGCTAGGACTCGCGGGTGGCTCGTGGCTTGCAAGCCTCCAAAAGTTGCTCACGTGCAGAGCATGCGGGGAGCTGAACAGATTACGCCACACGGAGCACTACATGACAAAAATCCAGACTGGCCATTAAGTTAGCTCGCGACTTGAACTCGCGACTCAGTCAAGTCGCGAGGTCAAGTCGCCAACCAGCCCTGTTTTTGGAAAAATTGACTCTTCGCATTCCATTCTCACACCAGTATAAATACCCCTCATTCCCACAAAATATGTGTGGCTATTCAGAAAGAAAAACCCTAAGAGAGGTTTCTTCAAAACACCCACCCAATTAGAGAGAGCTACTCATTCTTAGAAAGAAATCTTTGTAGTCTCTTCTCATTCCCTCTCTCATTGTCATACCCATTGAGAGGAGATTTCTATCCAAACACTACCCACACCCATTCAGAGTGTTAAGTGTTTTTGGAGCTTTGGGAAGCATTGGAAGATGTCAAGGATGGCGGATGCTACGGTCTAGTAGCGGAATCCTGTAAGCTAGAAAAGAAAAAGGTTCGGCGCAACCTCGTTGGAGCAAGAAGCTTGGAGGGCTTAGGTACATCGGGTAGATTAGGCTTGGAGGGTCTATTGCTGTTCATGTATCCCAACTACATTTTCTAGTGGATTATTGACCGCTTGGAGGGCGGCGGAGAGGTTTTACACCGAGGGCTTCGGTTTCCTCTTCGATAACACATCGTGTGTTGTCCTTGTGTTTGCATCTCTCTTCCCTTTATCTTTGCCTTTTATTTTCTGCTGTGGATGTGTTTTTAATTGGCTTAGATTGTTTACCAATTCTGTATTAAGCTTTTGTTCATGTTCCGCACATTAATTGTTTGATTTAAAGCTTGTATTGGTAATTTGTATATTGGGGGTCTAAACGTTCAAGGGTGTTTATACACATATTTGAACTTTCATGAGTCCATGGCTTGTTTGCTGTTCACGCGTTTGCCATTTCTTGTGGGTTTATGTGGTCTTCGCTACACATAATGTTGCTCATTTTTAACCCTTTGTGGCATGGATGAGTCACTGGGTCTTCATTCTTTGCATCTCGTTTCTTCCCTAGGCTGGGTTTTGCTTGCGTATGGGCCTTTCCTCCTTCAATTCAGCCCAAGTCTCTTTTTACTTCTGGCTTGTGGGTTGACTAGTATTCTTGCCATGCCACTCCATTGCCTCTACCATGTTATCACTTGACTTGTGCTTGTTGGGTCTACTTTGGGCCTACCATGTACTTTTCCTTTATTCAGTTCATATTGCCTAGTATTTCTGCTGGGTTAATTCTCATACCATCTTGGGCTTCCTTGGCCCATTTATTCCTTTGGGCATCCTTAGCCCACTTCATTCCTTTGGGCATCCTTGGACCATTCCATTCTTATATTCCCATGGGCTTTTGCTAAATCTTTCGGGTTTCCTCAATTTAATTACCATATCCTTTACTTTCGGGGTTTGTTAGCCTTTGCACCAACCTCATTTACTAATTCCTTTCTTTGTGCTCCTCCGACCCATTTTTTCTTGCTATCCATTTCTTGTGATTCCCATGGGCTAACTACTTTCTTCTCTAGGCTCCCTTAGGCCCATTTGCTTTCTTTAGGGCCTTTTATACTATTTTATAGGCCTGTGGACCATTATTCCTACCATTCAGGTTTAATGGCTTTTTCTTACTTTGCTAATTCTTCTTCCTTCTCATTTTTTATATTGTTAGGCTTCTTCTTATTATAGGGCCTTTTTGCCAAAGTAGGCATCAACAGTTATCATGCTCATGATAGAAGGATTCAACACTAGACAAGTCCTAGTGGATAATGGGAGCTCCGCTGACATCATTTACCTTTCAACTTTCAAGCAGCTGAAGGTGGATCCAAAGAAGCTTTGTCCTTTCGAATCTCCTCTCGTTAGTTTCAGTGGAGATAGAGTATACCTGGAGAGAATAGTGACGCCGACGGTCACGGCTGGCTCATATCCTCTCCAGGTAACCAAACAACTTAATTTTTTTGATTGTTGATTGTCCCTTGTCCTATAATGTGATCATAGGACGACCTACGCTCAACCGTTGTGATAGGCCAAAAATGTATTGACTCATTAGGTAAATTAATCAATTAATTATCTAAGTGAATTAATTAGATTTAATTACATGCAATAAGCGTGGTAGCACAAACAAATCACCAACTAAGTTAAATGCAGTGGAAAATAAATTTGACACGGGTGATTTGTTTATGAATGGGGAAAACCACCGAGGCAAAACCCCACTGGATGAATTTAAGGTCACCATTCTCGAGTATCCACTATTATCAAAACAAGTGGTTACAAGTAAAAATAATCCTAGTACCTAATACCAACCTACAGTTGAACCCTTACCCTAATACCCAATTAGACTTGTAATGTAGCAACAATCTCTCCTTTCAATGCACAGCTCCCAGTATATGACTAACCAATGATGCACAGATCTCAATATGTGACTAACACACCAACTTAAGGAAGATGTTAGCTGCAAAGTTCTTCAAGACATTCAACAATGAATATCAAGAAGGTCCTTGGTTACAAAACTCTTGGCGCAAAGACACAAGAGCTTCTATAGAGAGAAAAATGAACTAGGGCAAATTGTCTCTAGTCACAATATGCATGTATTATCTCTTTGCATTAAGTTGCAACACTTGTGACGACCCTTAAAATAATCCTTATATATATCTAGGTTTGTGAGAAAAGAAACCCTACACCATACTCGGGGATATGCGTGAAATTAGATCTGGAAATTCTAATTTCATAATTCTCGACAGATAAAGCTTCTTTTGAGCTTCAACATTAATTCTCAATAGATATGATTCTATCGAGACATCTGTCGAGTTTTAATAAACAACACTTCTTTACTTGTTTCTTGGTTAGACTTGCATGACTTCAATACTAAACTTAAACACTTGTTTCTTGAAGTACTAAACCCATCCTAGATCTACCCAAATACAAGTAAAGTGCGTTTTGTCAAAAGATTAGCCAATATACATCACATATGTTTCTAACAATTCCCACATATATCCTAACAATCTCCCCCTTTGGCAATCCATGACAAAACCACAACAAACAAATGAATCATGAAAGAAGTCTTAAATCACTAAACTCATAATCACTTGTTGAATTAAAAAAAAGAAAAGAAAATCTAACCTTAACATAAACTCTTGAAAACTTTGCAAGAAGAGAGTTTATGGCATGATAGATTTTCACAAACTATCTTTCGGAAACACTTTAAACAAAACTCATTAAGGCATCTTAGTGTGAAGTAGAAATAAAGATTGCACACATAAGGAAACATGCGTATAAAGAAAGAAAAGAAACAACACATGGAGAGATAGGTGAAGAACAACATACATTATCATATATATATATGAAAATAAATACAATGTATGCCATAAATAAATGGTCACAAGACCAGTGTATAAAAGGATAATGTAACTAAAAAATAAAGAAATTAAAAGTACATAAAATCCTCACTACATCCCTTAAGAATATAAACACTCCCCCTAATAATAAAAAAATGTCCTATACTAACTCTCCCCCTAAGTACAAGACTACTTTCATCCCAAAACTGCTTCCCCTTTTTGTCATGAATAACGAAGGGTGAGTCATCGAGAGGTCATCATCTCATCATCACTGGAAGAGCTAGTATCCGCATCATCACCATCATCACTATCCTTACCATCCTCATCTACTCAAGCCTCCGGAGAAGGAGAGGGAGAAGCAACGAAGCCACCAAGGCGAGCCTGTCATCATGTTATACAACCGACACAAGTGTTCACCCGACACAACTCACCGGAGAGAGTGTCAAGGCAAGCATCCATGCTTATTTGAAGCTGTGCCATGATATCCTTGAGGGTCACATCACCAGCCGAGGAAGAATGAGCGGAGGAGAAAGGAAGAGCACAGCATAAGTTGCAAGACCAGTAGTCTCCATACGTGGCCATTGCGGTCAAAGTTGAGCCTCACTCCGTCGAACAGAACCGACGTCGATGGCACCCATGGTAAAATAGGGAGAATTAGGAATGGGGATGGAAAAATGGTGAAGGATCTGTGTGATGGCCGAAGGAAAGATGAGCTTATCACGGGTTTTTGTATCCTAATAGACATCAAGGATAGAAGTGATGAAGTGAGAGGGGAAGTCAATAGAAAAATCTTCTAAAAGGGACAAAAGAAAACGAGCATGAGGCTTTGTGATAGAGTTATAATGAGACAGTGGAGTAAAAACAAAAGTCATCACCATGTTAAGGAATCTCGGACCTTTTGCAAAGCTTGAGCATGGGGTATTTTGCTTCCTACCCCATATGGAGGGTGTCTCACAAAAATGCGATGTAAGCTCGTCTCTAGACACAGTCCGAAGATGTTGACAACCAAGGTAATCAGAATGTGATACCCTAGGAACATGTAGTACCTCGGATATAAGATTCGGGGTAACTATGATACATATACCTTGAAATGTCGAGGCAAAACAAGGTATAGAGGTATCGATGCCATGTATGTTGGAGTAAAACTCCGGTATTAACACGACGGGACACCTTAAGGGTATCTCACACAGTGATTCCCAGCCCGGAGTCCGAATAACCGTAGGGAGAGAAGTGTCAAAAAAGTCTAACAGAATAACATGGCACTCCGGATGAACGCCACATTTCTGAAAGTTCTTAAGGAAGTCCTGTTGGGCCTTCCCATCACAAAACTGAACATGAAGAGGGGGAACAGGAGGATCGGAAGAAGAAGACCCAGAACCAAGAGGGTTCCGAGTCGGAGTGGAATTGCACTTAGGTGCCATGCGTAGTCTATCCGAGAGAGAGAGAAAGAGAAACACATCACAACCAGAACAAGAGAAATAAAAGAATACGTATGCATGAAATATGCATGAACATGTGACGTACAAAAATATAAATTGCATCATGGGTGAAACCCAATCCAAACCTACTAGAACACATTCCAATAATCAAGCACACATCTAAATGCATGAAACATTGTTAAAATGCAATGAGAATGCAATGCATGAGCATATAATGACAATTTCACATAGCCTATCCCAAAATTTTTAGGAAAAACTCAAAAACCCCAAAAAATTTGAAGAACCCCAAAACCTAGGTCTAAAATGCATGAATGCATGAAAAGAGAGAAGATTAGAACACTTACCAAGTGTTTTGATCTTGATCTAGGCCGAAGAACACAAGGGAAGAAGTCTTGAGTGAGTGAGAAGTGTTCGGGGTGAGAGAAAAAGGATTTATGTCGAGAGAGAGAGAGAAGAAGAAATGAAATCTGATTTCGCGCTCTTACCTTAAATAGAAATTGCAGCTTGATGGATCGAGGAGTTATCAAGATCTGTCAAGCACTAAATCTCTACAAAAGTGAATCTGTTGAGGTGCTGTTGAGGATCCGTTGACGGCAAAAATACCTCGATGGATCGAGAAGCTGTCGAGCATCTATCGAGAAAAAATCTGAAAACCTCGATGGATCGAGATTGCGATAAGATCTGTTGAGACAAGAAGAAGGAGGGGCTCGATAGAAAAGAATTTGTTGAGCATTTGTCGAGAAGCTGTTGAGCTTGAAGAAAAGGAGTTTTTCAAGGAGGAAAAACACAAAGAGATGAATGCAACAAGTAAGCTACTCAAACATAGATCCAATCAACATATAAAGCTCTCAAAACAACTCTCAACATAGATGCAAAGTATTCAAGATCCAAAACACACATACACACACACTAAACAAATCTAACCAATTTTATATTTCAAGAACAAGTTAAGACAGTTTAGTGAGCATATATTAACACGTGTATTCCTTGTGATGGCCAAATCACATTGTACCCGTACATGTATCAAAAGCAGCAAAGAATTTGCGTGTTGTGTGTGAAAACATAGCAAGAGCGCATAAGTGTCTCATATTATGACAATTTGAGATATGAGAAAATCAAATACACTCACACAAAATCATTACTGCTTGATAGGGATTATCACCTTCAAGGTACATCCTATAACTCCCACATCTCCTAGAAACACGCTTGCAACCATATTTAAAAGCATTTTAATTCTTTTTGCTTTTGATTTTCTTTGTATATATATATATATATATATATATTTTTAGCATATCATGTGATGAGTCAGAAATTCATGATCGTCATTAATCTGAAATCATCATTAACCAAGAGAAGACGTTACGCATTTATTACACTCATTGATGACAAAGAGTAACAGATGGAGCAACAATCACAGAGTGAGCCGTGAACTTCAGACAAAGATTTTGTAACGCACTAATCGTTGAGCATAAATACAACAATTCATTGCCCATTAATGACGCACGCAACTATAAAAATAAAAGGCAACAGAAGTTAAAGGTACCCACAAATACTCTACGAAAATCACTCTCCAGTCTATTTCTCTCTAAAATCTTTCTCCCTTACCAACTTAAGCATCGGAGACAATTTGGCTAACGCCACACCAGTGCGTTACTCTTCCACCCAATTCATTTTGTAGGTTCTCCTCCAATAGAGATGACCACAATCACAGTTTCGTCCATCCACTATGATAAGGATTTCCCAGTGACAAAAGATTTCCTCAAAGTACGACATGGAATCAGAAATTGGACAATAGCAAGAAGCAGTGCAACAACAACAAATCTAGGTCCTCCTGGCTAATGTGGAAGAGCTAACTCGCCAGAATTAAAAGTTGCGTAAGACAATGGAATCCCAAAACGCAAAATGTCGACTTAACGGTGAAAACCAGAATGAAGAAGAATCAAACTCTAAAGCCAACAAAGTAGACAGACCTCAAGAAAAGATTCTTCTAGGATGGAGAATGAGCTTTGCAATATGAGGAAGGAGATGGACAAGTTAAAAAGTACCATGAAAGACAAAGGCAGGGAGAATTTGGATGGGATGATTTGAAGGACGGACTCACCATTCACTACTAAAGTACTAAATTGTCCCCTCCCACCAAAATTCTGTCTCCCACAGTTTGAGTCGTATGACGATTCCAAGGATCCCTTGGATCACATTGAATCATTCAAGATGTTGATACTATTGTAGATGACCCCAGACGAGGTGATGTGCAGGGCATTCCCAATGACACCGAAAGGAGCAGCCAGAGTATTGTTCAGCAAAATACCCCTAGGAACTATTGCAGATTTTGAACAACTCAGCAAGGGATTTGTTCATCATTTCATTGGGGGACAAAGACACAAGAAGCCATTGAAGTTCACTAAGGAGTTGGTACGTGACCCAATTCAATAAGGAGTTGCTGCAGGTAGACGAAGCTAAAGATCAAGTCATCCTAACAACTTTCCAAGCGGGGTTGCTAGCCGGGGATTTTTTCTTCTTAATCACCAAAAGCCCACCAAAAACGGTTACAAAATTGCTTCGAAAAACTCAGAAGTACATGAATGCAGAAGACGCAGTGCTTGCAAAAGAAATGAAAGGAAAAAGGAAGAGAGACAAAGGAACAAGCAACAATCACAATAAGAAGAAAGAGACACGAAGTGTTGGGCGGACCATAGGAAAAAAGAAGGAACTTCTAGATAGGAAGCCAAAGTTCACTAACTTTACTCCTCTAATAATGCCAATCAAGCAAGTTTCGATGCAAATAAGGGACAATCCCTTCCTACAATGGCTGAAACCAATCAAGACTCTAGTAGAAAAAAGAGACAAGAAAAAGTATTGTAGGTTCCATCAGGACCATGGGCATCGCATCGATAAGATAGCAAACCTCCTAAAAGAGAGATAAAGACGATCTCGAGAAGATTAATGATAGGCAGAACATTGAAGTCATTGAAAAAAGCCCATGAAAGAGAAATAAATAGTGTCCATTCACAGGTCCCTCCGGTGAAGATGCCAAGGAATGACGAACCGGATATCATTTTCTCAAAAAGAGACGGTCGTGGCATTAGGCAACCCCATGATGATCCACCGATAATCACGCTTAGAGTAGAAGAATTCAACATTCACCAAGTGCTCATTGACAATGGAAGCTCAGCAAATATCATCTACTTACTTGCGTTTCAAAGAGATGAAACTGGACAAGGGAAGGATCAGGCATTTCACTTATCCTCTAGTGAGCTTCACTGGGGATAGAATCGTCCCTAGGGGCATCATCACTCTAACCATAATTGCAGGTAGTTACCCAACGCAGGTCACCAAGGAAATTGATTTCCTCATAGTTGACTGCCCTTTAACATATAACAACATCTTAGGAAGACTCGCACACTCAACAAACTAAGAGCGGTGATGTCAACATATTATTTAAAGGTGAAATTTCCAACAACCTATGGAGTGGGAGAAATTAGAGAAGATCAAGTTCTGGTAAAAGAGTGCTACCAAGCTGCCTTAGCATCTAGGGAGAACTACACATGGGTAATCAATGAACCCAAGCCCATCCTCGAATCGTCGGAAACACCACAAGAAGTTGAGATCGTCCTAGGAGATTTGACAAAGGTATTGAAAATAGGATTAGCGCTCCCAACTCTGGAGAAAGAGAAGATGGTTTCCATCTTAAGGGCAAACTAAGATGTTTTCGCTTGGAAACACGAGGATATACCCGGAATTGATAGGAAGATCATACAGCAGCGTCTCAACATCAACCTAGAATGCAAACTTGTGCAGCAAAAGCGGAGAATATTTGCACTAGAGCATAACAAAGTAGTAATTGAGGAAGTAGAGAAGTTACTAGAAGCTAGTTTCATCAGGGAAGTTTTCTACCCTGATTGACTAGCAAACATGGTAATGGTAAGAAAGAGCAATGGCAAACGGAGGATATGCGTTGATTTCACAAACCTGAACAAAGCCTACCCAAAGGATAGCTTCCCACCGCTAAGGATTGCTTCCCACCGCTAAGGATTGATCAATTGGTAGACTCAACTGCTGGACACAAGCTTTTAAGTTTGATGGACGTATTTTCTAGATACAACCAAATTCTCATGGATGAAGAAGATCAAGAGAAGACCTCGTTCATCATTAGCCAAGGGTTGTACTGCTACAAAGTTATGCCCTTTGGATTGAAGAATGCAGGAGCCACATACCAAAGATTAGTAAACCGCATGTTCTCTCACCAAATTGGAAGGAATGTGGAAGTATACGTAGACAATATGCTAGTGAAAAGCAGGGATGAGGCCAACCACTTGGACAATCTAAAAGAAACCTCAAAGACACTACGTAAGTACAATATGAAATTAAACCCCGCAAAGTTGTTTTTTCTGTTGCTTCAGGAAAATTCTTGGGATTCATGGTGTCCCAACGAGGCATAGAGGCAAATCCAGAAAAAGTGAAGGCAATAATCAAGGTCAAATCACCAAATAGTGAAGGAGGTTCAAAGCCGGACAGGAAAGGTCATGACTCTAAACAGATTCATCTCCGGGGCAACGGACAAATGCATGCCATTCTTCAAGATATCCAAAATGGCCTTTCGGTGGGCTGACAAATGTGAAGAAGCCCTTACAAAATTAAAAGAGTACTTGATGAAGCCACCATTGCTAAGTCCCTCGGTGATGGGAGAGAAGTCGTACCTCTACTTAGCAGTGTCTAAAACCGCAATGAGTTTGGCACTGATCAGAGAAGAAGAAAATGTCCAAAAGCCAGTCTACTATACCAACCAGGCATTCCAAGGAGTAGAGGCAAATTACCCAAGGATGGAAAATATAGCTTCGACATTCTTGGTCGCTTCCAGGAAACATCGTCCTTACTTCCAAGCACATTCCATCGCCGTTATGACAGACCAGCCAACAAGAAAGACGATGAACAAGATAGATGCAACAGGACGACTCATTCAATGGGAAATTGAATCGGGCCAATTCAACATCGAATATCGACCTCGAGTAGCAATCAAAGCCCAAGTACTAGCAGACTTCATCGCAGAATTCACTTACCCCTACAAGGAAGAAGAAATCCCCCTAGAAACATGGACGGTCCAAACAAATAGGTCTGCCATGAAGAAAGCAAGAGGAGCAAGAGTAGTGCTCATATCTTTAGAAGGAGAAATATTGAAGTATGCGGTTAGACCGCAATTCACAGCAACAAATAACAAGGCAGAGTATAAAGCATTACTAACAGGACTAAGCCTAGCAAAAGCTCTCGGAGCAAAGAATCTCATCATCCAAGTCGATTCTCTGCTAATAATTGGACAAGTGAAGGGAGATAATGAAGCCAAAGAAGAGAGGATGCAGAAGTACTCGAAGATCGTCCAACAACTCGCAAAGACACTTTGACAGACTAGACTTTATGCAAATCCCTTGGGCCAAAAATGTAGAAGCTGACTTCCTAGCAAGATTGGCCTCGTCAGACGACTACAACGTGACCTCCGAACCATGTGTAGAGATAAGGGGGCAACCAAGCGTAGAAGGTGAGCAGGTTCGAAAATAAAAGAACAAGATGAGTGGATGACTCCCATCATCCGTTATTTGAAGGAAGGATGGCTCCCAGAAGATAAAATGGAAGCAAGGAAGATATAGATCAAAGCAGCTCACTTTGTCATTATCGGCAATGTCTTTGTCATGAGATGAGGTTATTCACTCCTATACTTTAGATGTGCCCACTCGAGAAAAAGCAAATTATGTGCTCCGCAAGATACACTTGGAAATTTGTGGAAATCATCTTTGGGAAAGGTCTTTAGCAGGAAAAGCACTCAAAGCAAGTTATTACTAGCTGACTTTACAGAAGGATGCCCACAACATCATCAAAGTGGGCGATTAGTGTCAACGCTTCACAAATGTCTAGACAAGACCAAGAGAGACAATGACACCCATGTCCTTACCATGGCCCTTCGCCCAATGGGGGATTGACATTATGGGCCCATTCTCTTTAGGGAAGAAGCAACTTAG
Source organism: Quercus dentata (assembly GCA_028216015.1). Taxonomy (NCBI): domain Eukaryota; kingdom Viridiplantae; phylum Streptophyta; class Magnoliopsida; order Fagales; family Fagaceae; genus Quercus; species Quercus dentata. The sequence continues at coordinate 71,848,612 of CP116445.1, forward strand.
ATTTCTGATCGTCGCAATTGATTACTTTACAAAATGAGTAGAAGCAAAACCAATGACAACGATAATAAAGGCTAAAGTCACAAGTTATGTATGGAAGAACATCATCTGTAGGTTTGGAGTCCCACGTGTCATAATATCAGATAATGGAAAGCAGTTCGACAATCCCAAGTTTTGAAAATTTTGCCAAGACCTAGAAGTCAAGAACCACTACTCTTCTCTAAGACACCCTCGTGCCAACGGTTAGACAAAAGTGACGAACTGAAGCTTGCTCAAAATTATCAAAACTAGGCTTGAGGGGACAAAGAGGGCATGGCTCGAAGAACTACCAAATGTCCTTTGGGCATATAGGATGACCACAAGAGTTCCAACAGGAGAACCGAGGCCGTCATACTAGTGGAGGAGGGACTGACGAGCCTCTAAGTCAAAACTTATGAAGGTCATAGGAACCAACAGGAGCTTAACATCAACTTAGATCTAATTAATGAAGTCAAAGAGGAGGCCATGAAGCGAATGGCTAAACACAAGGAAGCAATGGCTAAATACTACAATAGAAAGGTCAAGGTAAGAAGGTTCAACACAGGAGACCTCATCCTCGGGAAGATATCACAGGCAATAAAGGATCCATCCCCCAGGAAAACTAGGACCAACCTGGGAAGGCCCTTATGAAGTAATCCGTCACTCTAAAGAAGGCTTTTACTACCTAAAGTCTTTATACAGCCAGGAATTGCCTCGACCATGAAACATAGAACATTTGAAGAAATACTACTAGTAAGGAATCCTTTACGTTTCAGGTTGCCTAATCTCCATATCAGTATGTACGACGCTTATTACTTTCGTCTTTCATAGATCAATAATACAAGAAAGCATTATCCATGCTTATTTATCGATGATTATCCATGAGTTATTTATTAACAAAAACATGTGCAACACTCAAGAGTTATTCTTGGGAGACGTCCCAAGGATCTCCGTCGTTAAAATTTCAAATCAAAGGCTATTCATGCACTGCCAACGGGTGCAGTGCAATAAAAGGTTGTTTAAACACAACTATTATGACTATCATTCAAGCATGAATAAACCAAAAAAAAAAAAAAAAAAAAAAAATTGGTTAACCTAAAGACACTCCAATAGCATGACTTTAAGTCACGAGTACAGCGCAACATCGTCATTCAAACATGACTCAATAAAAAAGCTGTTCAAACACAACTAAACATAAAAAGTTGTTCAAACACAACTTAATAAAAAAGTTGTTCAAACACAGATAAACATAAAATGTTGTTTAAACACAACTAACATCATCATTCAAACATGACTTAATAAAAAGCTATTCAAACACAACTAAACATAAAAAGTTGTTCAAACATAACTAACATCGTCATTTAAACATGACTCAATAAAAAATAAAATAAAAAAACTGTTCAAACTCAGCTAAATATAAAATGTTGTTCAAACACAACTAATACCATCATTCAAATATGACTCAATAAGAAAAGCTATTCAAACACAAGCTAAACGTAAAAAGTTATTTAAACACAACTAATATCTTCATAATTCAACTGTCCAAATGCAACCAAACATGAAGAGTTGCTCAACACAACTAAAGCATGAAGGTATCCAAAAACCTTCGTCACCTAAACACAACAAAGATTTACTTACAAAAATCTTTTCATGTCAACAGTTCATAAATTTACTTATTATTGTCAGAAAGAAAATGCATGCCCAAAACACACGGGCCTAAAGAAATTTTTTCAGATAAATTGCTCAAAACAACGAACCCATAAAAGACATTGTTTTCGTCTTACACCAACCAAAAAAAAAAAAAATCTAGAAAGAAAAAAAAAATATTACTGTTCATCGGGAGTAGGATCTGCAGGAGTTATAGGCGTGGCCTCTTTAGTCACCTCAACTATGGTTGTGGCTTCTTCCATCACATTCTCAATCGTAGCTTCGAAAGGATGATCAGACAGGAGCTCCTTCTCAACATAACCCATAACAAGTCTAGAAAGGTCCAAATCTGGGTGATGCTTCGCCATCCATTTCCTGAAAAGCTCGAATTCCTCCATGTAATTCTCAAACAATTTGTCCGAGTAAGCATCGAAGTCCTTAAACTTTTGCACAGGCATAGCCCCTGCTTTTTGCAACTTCAATTGCAGATCTCCCATTTGTTTATCCTTGAGCTTACAAAAATCTTTCTCCACTTGAAGACTCTTCTCCAAGGCCGCCACTCATTCTTTGTCATTCTCGGCCTCGACAACAAGGATGGCAACCTTGTTCTTTAATGTCTCATTCTCAACTCTGGACACCTTCTTCTCCAAGTCCAGAAGCTTCCTAGAAACAAACAAGGATTCCCCCAAAGCCTACACATAAATCTCTCTTAGCAAAAATAAAAACAAAAGAGAAAAAAGTAATCTACATTATCAACGTATACCTATACAAGTTTTTGAAAGCGAGATGACATCACTTCACCGGACAACTTCGCCATTAAAGGTCTTAGGTTGTCCACAGAGAGCGCCTCATGAGCCTTCAGGGCAGTAGCATCGGCATCGTCCTAGAAAGAGGGGAGGAAAGATTTGTTAGCAACCTTCTTCTTCTACTTAGTCTCCTCCCCAGCAGAGGCAATCACATTCAAAGATGAGGTAGGGGAGGCGGGATGCTTAGCAGGTGAGTGGGCGGAGGGAGGAGTCATTACAGGATCTTCCTTGGAAACGTTGCCTACCTTCGAGCGCTTCCTTGAAAAGAGGCCACTAATGAGGCCACCTTTTGCCTTCTTCTCTTGAGCTTCAACCAACTTTTGCTTACTAAATCTAGTCGTCATTCCCGAAAGGAAGGAGAAAGTAAAAAAAAAAAATAGCGATTAGGGAGAGAAGATGGAACACTCACTCTTTTTCACAACTTCAAGATTTCTCCGGGCCTTTCTTGACAGTTCTGGACCCAGAAAATGGAGGAATAATGATTGGGGAGAGACGAGCTTGTCAAAATCCTTGACGGTCTCCAAATATTCCTTCACCTTTTCAACACGACAATGATATCTCTTCTTGAGACGAGGGCATTAAGGAACTGCAAAAAACAAGTATGTCACATACCACCGACATTCACAAAGAATAAAATATAACCAAAAGATGAGAAAGACGCACTGCACACAGGGGTTATCCAACTACGAAAAAACTTAGGGGCTTCATCCAGGTCCTCACCAAGGACGAACTCCAACTATAAAAAAGAAATTTGGTTTCCAATTTCGAAGAGATGACGGATAGTCAAGTATTAACCTAGAAGCCCTATCCCACTACTTAAATTCATAGTAGCTGATCCTTGGATTTTCTCAGACGATAAAAATGAAGGAATTCGTCTTTCTTGATGACATCCCGTCATTGGCGGACATCCACACCACCATACAAGAAATGACGATCCACCAAGAGTTGGGCACTAACTGTGCTGGAGCAAGATGCAAGTATGCAAAAATTTCCCTAACAAAAGGGTGAACGGGAAGGTGAAGATCACTAGTAAAGTTTGCCTCATAGAAACAGACTTCATTAGCATAAGAGTGACAAGCCCTATCCTCGTCACTCGGAATCCTAATCCCGACCGAATCAGGAAACCGAAACCTATCCCTAATCCACTTCTCATCTTTTTCTAAGAGGGCACAGGGGATGCTCCATGCTTTATAAGGAGTGGAAGGGGAAGTAACCTCGGGAATCACGCGATTATCAGACGAGGATAACCCTGTCTCCAACTCATTAGACCTAACCTCCCCAAATATCTTTAATAGCCTGGCTACCCTAGCGTAACGAGAAACCAGAGGAAATAAAGAAGAAAGGAAAAACCTATACAGATAGTCCTCCCCCACAAAGAAACTAACCCATTTGAGGCACTCTCCCTCTACAACCTCAAGTAAACAACCCAAGCGAGCAAAAAGTAAAGCTACTAAAGGACAATCGATCCTGACAGAAGAATAACCTACCATGGAAGAACATGAAAAAAGAGGGGAGCACGAAGAACTTACCAGGAAACGCAAAACTGAAAAAGAAATTTTAAAGGAGAGACAAACCCTAAAATGCCAACTGAACAAAGAAGTATGAAAAAAAAGGAACAAGAGGGGAAAATGCGAGATAAATGGCCAAAATGTGCATGGGATAACCGAGAAAAATCTACATGGCAAACACATCCTAACCGTACATATGGCATTCAACGGCTCAGACATTAACTCGTCATAAATGCACCATACACGGAATACGAAGTGTCAGACGGATATGTTTTCATCTCGTCTAATGCATTTAAAAATTCAAACAAGGGGGCAGTTGATGAGTCAGAAATTTATGATCGTCATTAAACTGAGATCGTCATTAACCAAGAGAAGACGTTACGCATTTAATACACTTTTTGATGACAAAGAGTAACGGACGGAGCAATGGTCACAGAGTGAGCCATGGACTTGAGACAAAGATTTTGTAATGCACTAGTTGTTGAGCATAAATACAACAATTCATTGCCCATTAATGAAGCACGCAACTATAAAAAGGAAAAGGCAACAAAAGTTAAAGGTACACACACATACTTTACAAAAATCACTCTCCAGTCTATTTCTATCTAAAATCTTTCTCCCTTACTAACTTAAGCATCAAAGATGGTTTGGCTAACGCCACACCAACGTGTTACTCTTTCACCCAGTTCATTTTGCTGGTTCTCCTCCAACAAAGATGACGACAATCACAGCTTCGTCCATCCACAATGACGAGAAGCTTAACTGTCGATTTTTTGCATCATCATCATGCATGGGTATATAAGAGAGAGAAGAAGAAAACACCCAATTATGTAAGCTTAAACATCACAATTTTGTTATGCCGAAGCACACAGATGTTATACATGATTGGCGGGCTTTAGTGGTGAGATGGTTATTTATGTCTTTCTCTTAGGATTTTCTAGTCCCTCCCATCAAAAAGAGTAATAAAAGTGTTAAGTATAAGAGATTACTTGATCATACTCATCACAAACACGAGTCACAAAGCTCAGTTGCTTAGTTGTGTATTGAAATGCTCGTCTAAACTACAAAAGATACAAAGTTTAGAAAACTTTGTTTCAATGGCCATCCAAGGTACACAAGTACCAATATACACAAACACACACTGTTTTTGTATTTTTCTGATTTTTCAAATTTTTTTATTTTTATGAAAAACGAAATCAAGTAAAACTGAAAGCAAATAAACAAAAACATATTAAACAAAACAAAGAATAAAACTAGAATGACTCGTAACAAGAAAGGAAAATGAACAAGTAATGCATAACCAAAAAAGGGGAGAGAGAGAGAAAAAAAAAAGTGACTAAATCACTTAGAGCCTTTTCCCTTCCACACCTTGGAAGAACCTTTCCTTTGAGCAAACCTTTGATCCGATGGTGAGGGGAAAGAATTAAAACCGTTCAAGTTCGAAAGGAACATGAGGGCCTTGAGAAGATCTCCAAAAGGAGCAAAAAATGATGGAAACTGATTCTGGTTTCCGGATAAGAGCATACTATTGCTTTGTTGAGTGGCTAACCACTTGTAGCAATTTGGACGAGTATGCCCCGCAACCCAAAGTGATGATAGAAATGCGGCTTCTTCGGTTGAGACTTTTTTTTGTTAACTTTCTTAGTCCTAGGGTTTCTAGTCTCTTTCTTTTCAACCTTAGGGGGTGCTCCTAGAGTAGATTTGCCCTTGTCTAAGTTCTCACTAGTTATTTTAGTTTTAGTTTCATCACTCTTAGAATTAACATTATCAGCAGGTGAGACAAACACAGTTGTACTTGGAGGAGGCAATATTAGGAGAAGAGAAATCATACCCCAAACAGGTTTTATCATAAGCAACTTTCTGAAAGCTTAGCATCTCATCGAGCTTTGCCACCGGGAAGTCCTCTCCAATTGAGCTTCAACCTAGAACAGTTCTGCTTCAAGCTTCTTTATCCTTTCAGCAAATAAGTTATTTTCAAACCGCAATTCTCCAATGGTTTGATTGGCTTCATCAACCTTGGTAGAAAGCTCCTCTTGATCTAGCTCAACATCACTCATCTTCTTGGTGCCAGCCTATATAGTTTCTCATGCTTCTTAGAAACCTTGTACAATTTTGCATAGGCTGTATGGATGTCATCTTGATCGTCCATTTTCTCAAACTTAAAATCCACCAAGTCCTCTTCATCATCTACTATTTCTGTAACCCCTTCAAGAGGGATCAACTATAGCGGTGAAGGCATTTAAAATTCGCTTGTCATCACTGTCATTTGACTCAATCTCAAGCTTGGTGTCACTCAAGGTAGCAACAAGAGCCTTGCTTTTCCCAACTGACTTGAGATATGTTGGACATTCTTGTTTCATGTGTCCAAAACCTTCACATCCGAAGCACTTTAGTTCAAAGGGAATAATGTCTTGACCGCCATCCTTAGCATCCTTCTTTCCTTTGTCTTGTCTCTTAAAATGAGAAGAACTAGATTGCTTACGATCCTTATCAAATCCTTTCGCATTGGCATTCTTCATGAACTTCTTGAACTACCTAGTGATGTAGGATTTCATCTTGGAATCTTCATCATCAAAAGCCTCATCAGTCTCATTACTTTTGGCCTTGAGTGCTATACTCTTGCTTTTGCTTCCTTTCCCAATTCTAGTCAAACCCAATTCATAGGTTTGCAAATTACCAACCAGCTTTGTCCAAGGAATAGAGTCAATATCCTTTGATTCTTCAATGGCAGTGATCTTGGCATGAAATCTCTCAAACAGAGACCTTAGCACCTTTCTTACAACCTTGGGTTCGGGAATGGTTTCCCCAAGATTAAAGGCTGAGTTGACTATGTCCTTTAGTTTGGCATAGAACTCATCAAATGACTCATCCTCCTCCGTGTTTATCTCCTCAAAGCTAGTAGTGAGCTTTTAGAGCTTTGAATCCTTGACAGTCTTAGTCCCTTTATAGGTTGTCCGGAGGATAGTCCATGCTTCCTTAGCAGTTTTGGTTAAAGATATCTTCTTGAACTCCTTATTGGTCACCACACTAAATAGTGCATTCAATGCTCTGTTGTTGAAGTTTGCCACTTTGATCTTGGCATCATCCCATTCATTTGGCGCTTCCTTTGGCTTAGTCCAGCCAATCTCCATAGCTTGCCACACATTTTCATCTAAAGACTGCAAGAAAGCTCTCATGCTTACTTTCTAGTATGCATAGTTAGTGCCATCAAATAAAGAAGGTATAATAAGTGACTATCCTCTATCCATGACAAACAGGGGTCAATGGATCACACAACAAAGATTAAACTTAATCGAGTCCTTTTTTTCGATACCATTTGATAAGCCAAAAATGTATTAACCCCTTTGGTAAATTAATCAATTAATTATCCAAGTAAATTAATCAATTAATTATCCAAGTGAATTAATTAGATTCAATTATATGTAATAAGCGTGGTAGCACAAACAAATCACCAACTAAATTAAATGCAGCAGAAAATAAATTTGATATAGGTGATTTGTTTACGAATGGGGAAAACCATCGAGGCAAAACCCCATCGGGTGAATTTAAGGTCACCATTCTCGAGAATTCACTATTATCAAAACAAGTGGTTACAAGTAAAAGGAATCCCAGTACCTAATACCAACCTATAGTTGAACCCTTACCCCAATACCTAATTGGACTTGTAATGTAGCGACGATCTCTCCTTTCAATGCACAGCTCCTAGTACATGACTAATCAATGATGCACAGATCCCAATACGTGACTAACACACCAACTTAAGGAAGATGTTGGCTGCAAAGTTCTTCAATTCATCCAACATTGAAGATCAAGAAGCTCCTTGGTAACAAAACCCTTGGCGCAAAGACGCAAGAGCTTCTACAGAGAAAAAGATTGTTAGGACATATGTGAATCATGTTAAGAACATATGTCATTTAGAATTGGCTAATCCTTTGACAAAACACACTTTACTTGTAATTGGGTAGATCTAGGATGTGTTTAATACTTCAAGGAACAAGAGTTCAAGTCCAAGTGTTAAAGTCATGCAAATCTGTCCAAGAATCAAGTGAAGAAGTGATGGATTTTAAAGCTCGATGGATGGTATCTATCGAGGTTTAAAAGGCGACTTTTGTCCGATGCTCGACATTTGCTTGATAGATAACCTATCTATCGAGATTTACGAAAACCAGTTTTTTAGATCCGATTTCATGCCTATCTATGTGTATGTGTTTAGGCTTTCTTTTCTCACAACCCTAAACATATATAATGATTATTTTAAGGGCCATCTTAGTTGATGAAACTTGATACAAAGGTTTTATTCAAGCAAATTGTGACCATAGACAGAATTTGTCCTAGTTCATCTTTCCCTTGAAGAAGTTGCTACGTTTGTACGCCGTAGGATTTTGTAACCAAGGAGCTTTGTGATCTTCATCATATTGATGAATTGAAGAACTTTACAGCCAACATCCTTCTCAAGTTGATGGTTAGTCACGTACTTGGATCCATGCATCGATTGGTTAGTCATGTATTGGGAGCCATGCATTGAAAATGAGGGATTATCACTATAGAACAAGTCCAATTGGATATTGGGGTAAGGGTTCAACTATAGGTTGGTATAAGGTACTGGGATTCCTTTACTTGTAACCGCTAGTTGTGATAATAGTGGATTCTCAGGTGTGGTAACCTTAAATTCACCCAGTGGGGTTTTTGCCTTGGAGGTTTTCCCCATTCGTAAACAAATCACCGTGTCAACTTTATTTTCCGCTGCATATTAATTTAGTTGGTGATTTGTTTGTGCTACCACGCGTATTGCATGTTAATCAGATTAATTAATTAACTTGGCTAATTAATTGGTTAATTCATCACAAAGGGTCAATACATTCTTGGCCTATCAAAGATGAACTAGGGTGAATTGTCTTTGGTCACAATATGCATATATTATCACTTTGCATCAAGTTGCAACACTTGTTACAGCCCTTAAAATAATCCTTATATATGTCTAGGGTTGTGAGAACAGAAACCCTACACAAGTACTCATGGATATGCATGAAATCAGATCCGGAAATTCTAATTTCGTAATTCTCGACAGATAAAGCTTCTGTCGAGCTTCAACATTAATCCTCGATAGATATGATTCTATTGAGACATCAGTTGAGCTTTAAAAAACAACACTTCTTCACTTGTTTCTTGGTCAGACTTGCATGGCTTCAATACTAAACTTGAACACTTAAAGTACTAAACCCATCCTAGATCTACCCAAATACAAATAAAGTGCGTTTTGTCAAAGGATTAGCCAATATACATCACATATGTTTCTAACAATTCCCACATATATCCTATCATGCTGGAAAGCCGCAACCTCGACATACTTGCTGAAGGTAAAATTCCCAATAGAACATGAGGTGGGAGTGTTAAAGGGAGAACAAGTTTTAGCTTGTGAATGCTATTAGGTAGTACTGACCTTAAAGGAGAACCACACATTCCAATTGAGGAGAAGAATTCGGAAGCAAGAGAGGCACTAGAAACAATTGAGCAAGTCGAAGGGGAGCCGACGAAGGTAACGAAAGTAGCGACGAGCCTTCATCCCTTGACAAAAGAAGAAATAGTCAGGTTCCTGAAGGAGAATCTAGACGTCTTAGAGCCACAAAGACATGCCCCGCATATCAATAGATATTATTCAGCATCGCTTGAATGTAAATCCTTAAAGAAAGCCAGTCCAGCAAAGAAAAAGGGTTTTCACTCCCGAACGAAATAGGGCCATAATGGACGAAGTAGAAAAATTGCTGGCAACCAATTTCATTAGAGAAGTCTATTACCCAAAAAATGGAGAATGTGTGTGGACTTCACAGACTTGAATAGTGCTTGCCTAAAAGACAATTTCCCATTGCCGAGAATTGATCAGCTCGTTGACTTAACAACAGGACATAAGCTCCCGACCTTCATGGGTGCATTCACAAGTTACAACCAAATCTAGATGTCAGAAGAGAATCAGAAGAAGACTACATTCATCACTAGTCGTGGGCTCTATTGCTATAGAGTTATGCCATTCGGACTCAAGAACACAGGAGCTACCTACCGGAGGTTGGTGAACCAGATGTCCAACAAACAAATTGGAAGGAACATGGAGGTTTATGTTAACGATATACTCGCAAGAGTAAAGAAGAAGAAAGCCATCTAGGTGACCTCAAGGAAACTTTCGAAACACTAAGGCAATACAAGATGAAGTTGAACTTGACGAAATGCATGTTCGGGGTTTCCTCTAGAAAGTTCCTCGGCTTCATGGTGTCCCAATGAGGAATTGAAGCCAACCGAGAAAAGGTGAAGGTCATACTAGAAATGTCAACGTCCAAAACCATCAAGGAGGTACAAAAACTAACGGGAAGAGTCTTGGCTCTCAATAGGTTCATCTTTAAAGCAACAAACAAGTGTTCACCCTTTTCCAAGACTCTTAAGTAGGCTTTCACACGGACAAAAGACTATAAAACAGCATTCATGGAGTTAAAACGTTATCCGAGTAACCCATCACTTTTGAGTCCGTCCAAAGAAGGGGAGGACTTATTTTTATATTTGGCAGTGTCAATCAACAACAAATCGTAAGCATGGCTGTAATTCGGGAGGAATCTAAAGTTCAACGCCCAAGATACTATGTCGCCCAAGCTTTCCAGGGGGCAAAGGCAAAATACCTACGCATGGAGAAAATCACCTTTGCCCTAATTGTCGCTTCTCGGAAATTGCGTCCATACTTTCAGGAAAATTCGATTCTAGTCATGACGAATCAACCAATTAATAAAGAAATGAACAAACCAGAAGTAGTAGGACTAATGGTGCAGTAAGCAATTTAACTAAGTCAATTCGACATTGAGTACAAACCTCAAACAGCGTTAAAAGCCCAGGTATTGGTTGATTTTATTGTTGAGTTTACTTTATCTGAAGATGAGAATATGCAGGATGTATCAACATTATGGATGGTTCACATAGATGGATTGTTAATACAAAAGATGGGAGGAGCTGGAGTCATCATTACTTCCCAGGAAGGAGACATCCTTAAATATGAAGTACGACTTCAACTCACCGCCACCAAAAACAAAGCAAAGTATGAGGCGATATTGATGGGGCTCAAGGTGGCAAGATCTCTAGGAACCAAAAATGAACTCTTGAAAAGTGATTCAAAGCTAGTCATAGAGCAAATCAACAGTGAATACGAGGTAAAAGAAAGCAGGTTGCAAAGGTATCTGAAGGTGATGAACCAAATAATTGGGGAGTTGGAGTAGGTGAATTTCATACAAGTCTCATAAAGTCAGAACTCAAAAATAGACGAAGTGGCTAAATATGCATCATTAGAAGACAAAATAAGCCCGCGGATCTGAAACCGGAGATATAAAAGTCTCGTAGAATCGAAGAGTTCCACACCTTTTCAACACAAGGCCACACCAGTTGGATGACTCCAATCCTATCATACCTCAAAGACGGACAATTGCCATTGGACTTAGATGAGGCGAGAAAGGTTAAGAAGTGAGCCACCAAGTTCACAATCTTAATCGATAAACTATACAAAAAGGGCTTCTCACTACCCCCGCTTGAGGTGCGTTGAACAGGACGAAGCTAAGTATATTTTGGATGAAGTTAATGAAGGCATATGCAGCGATCACTCGGGAGCAAGGTTTCTAGTGGGAAAGATTATTAAGGCTGGTTATTTCTAGCCTACTATAGGCGCAAGCACGCGTTGATGGGTCATGCTCCTTTTCTAGGAAGTACGCCTCAATTGAGTGGACTAGGGCAAAGAAAAGGAGTCACCATCTAGTTTTATGGTCTAAGAACCATGAATATAGCACCCTTACATGAAAGGACTAATCTTACTACCAAGGTATGGGTTCCGAGTTTAGGTACAATCCTAAGAAGGTGTTAGGCACCTAAAGGCCGCCCGACTCGTGGGTCGGCTTCCACTCATTGTGTCTTTTGTCTTAATCCTTGTTGAGGTCTAAAAAGTCACAGTACCCAGACCCAAAGAAATAGAGGCTTGGAGCCCAAAAAACATCAAGAAGAAAAAAGGGCAAGCCCAAAAGCTTATGAGAAAAGAAGAAAGGAAAAAAGAAAAGAAGCCCATGTCGGAGGATTGAAGAAGAAAGCTGAGCCGGGATCCTCAGAGATTGCCAAAAAGGCTCGGGATCCCCTGTGTGTGTAAACGCAATCAAGAAAAGATTAAGACAATTCAAAAGAAAAGGACAAAAAAGAACACAAGAAACAGAAGAGAGGGCACGTCCTTCTCAAGTGTCAAACGACCTAACAAGAAAAAGAGCAAAATTAGCAACTTCTCATAGCGCAAGTGGGTAGCACCTTGGGGAATCAGAATGAAGAAGTATAAAAAGGGGAGTAGTGGCGAAAGACTTTCGAACCTGCAGAGTGGGATTCCGCTCGTTTGAGAAAAAAGATAAAGAAGAAGGACGGCCAAAAGTGGGATCGTGAAGAGTGTGACCCAAAGATATTCCGAAATAGGTAGTCAGCCATGGACTTTCAAAGAAACAGAACTAAAAGGAAGGAAAGAATGAAGAACAGGGAAACTGAACCTACTTGGCGATGGGCACAACACATACTCCGGTACCTAGAGGGCAAAAGATGGGAATCAATAGTTCCCCTGAGACTCCAGAATAACACTATAAAAAGGGGGAAAGGATTGCAAAGAAAGGCAGAAATTTTAGATGGGAGAATCTCCACCTGCAGGAATTGGAAAAGCTTGAGCCTTTTGTTTTGTTTGAAGATCGGCAATCCGAACAGATCTCACAAATCCCTCGGGAATAACGGACTCAGAATCCCTAATACCCGCATCAACGCTCACAAAAAAAAAAAAAAAAAAAAAAAAAAAAAAAAGAGAAAGAAAAAGAGCAAACTAGTATCGAGACACACGAGGCGGAGCCTACTCCTCCTACTCCTCCGATTTCTTGGAAGATTCTGGGAAATGATACAAAGCAAGTTGAAGAAAGGGTGAAGAAATTGTGGCGAAATGGCTAAAAGAAGGTAGAGATACAGGGGGCTTCGCCATAGGAGAAGAAGGCGGAGAAAAGGTGTAGGGAAAGAAAGGAAGAAAAAGAAAACACAAGAGGAACAATCTACACTCACCTTTAGAATTCTCTGATTCCAAAGAAGAGGCAACACGGGGAACAGACCTCACGCTGGCTTGATCTAAAAGGAGAAAGGAAAGAAGAAACTCAAAAAAAAAAAAAGGGGGAAACAAGAGAGAAATAGAGATAAGACACTATTATAAAGGAAATAAGGCTCACCTGTTTGTTTAGATAAAGGCGTGCCTCCCAAATTCTCTTTACTTAACAATGTCCGAGGAAACACGATTCTGATGGGATTGGGAGTCCACTCAAGCTAAGGACTTTGAGATGCGGGGAGCTTGGAAGCTTGTGGTCCCGAGTAGTTTGAACACCCCGCATCGTTGCCAGTCTCCTCGGCCATGCCACCACTAGGGGGCTCCTCCTCCTCCATCCTGGGAAACGCAAAAAAGGGTCATGAACCGTTTCTTCCTCCGTAACCTTACCAGCCATGGGAGGGGACACCTCCACCTAAAAAAAAGAAAGAAGGGGGAAGACAAACAATAATAAGCAAAGACAACAGGGTGTCACAAACACACAATACCAGAGCAAAGAAACAAGAGCAAATGGAGAGGCGTGAACAAGGGAAGTCCATACCACATCATCATCGGACGACCGACTTCCCGCCATTCTTGAAATCTGACTTGTGTTTGGACCGCAAAGGAAACAAACCTCATTAGCTAAAAGGAGGAAGTGACTACAACAAGTAAGTAACAAATATAAAAGAGAGAAGAAGGAAAGAGGTCTTGCCCTTCTCTCTCTCTCTCTACATTCTTTGAGGGTCTTTTGTTTACTACGAGTATGCCCAGAGGGTCCTAAACGAGGTTGGGATACAAAATCAAAGGATCCCAAAGGACCATGGACTGAAGAAGTCATAGGAACCTGGGAAAAAGAAGACTCTACCTTAGTCTTCTTTCGGGTCCTTGTAGCCAAAGGTTGCCCGACTTCCTTTTCCTCCTAAGACATCAACTATTTATGGGATTTCCTAGTCTTTCTCCTTTTTGCCTCGGGACCAGCCTTCATGCCCTTCGTACTTTCTTCAACATCAACTTTTTTCATTTTTTCCGGCCTAATCTCCTTGCCTTTACCCATAGGGGTAGCAGCACCTATTGTCTCCATTGCACCCTTCTTAATAGGTACCCCGGAGGAAATACCAATAATAAGACCACAACCCAACCAAGTTCTTGGAAAATCTTGTGCATATGTTACCCAACCTCCCCTGGAGGCATGCCATTCTGCGAACCTCGTCTTATCGCTTGCAAAAGTGGAAAAAATCCCCAAAGTGGGCGGGGATAAGCGTTTATTGGATGTTGGAGCAGAGGAAATACTAAGATTAGGGGTTTCCCTAATCGTGTGCGAGCCAACGTAATCAAGAAAAGACTTTTGTATTCTTCTCCAAGAGCTTGATATAGCCGTTAGAAGCAAAAACTCCTCTCTGGGAATTAGGTACCGTAAATTGGGGGCTCTTTCGTGACCAATAGGAGAAGGCCTGCAGCCTTAAGAAAGGATCCAAAGAGGGGAGAGATGGTACTATATCCTTAAAAACTGGGGGAATATCCTGTTCAAAACCAAACTATCGAAGTACCCGGTGTGCCGAGTAGTGAGTATACCTTGGGCCGCTCGAAGAAGGCACAGGAAGCCAAGAGGGACTAATGCAAGCAAGGTAGGCTAAACCGCCCTCGTCACTACGGTGCAAATCAAAAGTATTCCCTGTAGAAGCTAGAAAAGAAGACAACACAAAGTCGAAGGCAAAGCCAAGACCAAACTCACGAGGAGATTTCCAATGTAAGTTTCCTGCTTGATCAAATAACTCAATAAGGTTGAGACCATCACCTTTCAAACTAATCCAACGAAAGATGATGGGGATAGTATCCGTCAAATTACCACAAAGACCCTTAACTATATTGGGGGATCCTTGGAATTTATCCTTCACAAACTTTAAATTCCTGCACTTAGCCAAAGTGGCTCAAGAACGGTCCTACATAAATATCCGGAGAATGGCACGGTGAAGAGACGAAGTGATCACATAACAAGAATCACCTTTGGCCTCATCTCCGTGAAGTTGATCTAAGCGGGAATAAACATGGCCCAAAAACAGATGAGCTAAAGGGTATTGAACGCCTCGAGCCAACTTAATCGCTAACGGAAAGAAAGTAGACTTAACCTTATACTTGGGAACTCACTGAACAGAAATTTGCTAAGCCAGAATGCCAGGAAACTAGCCCGCCCGACTTCTTTATCCTTCTCACAAGAAAAGGTCATGACCCATCTCCCCATCCTGGCCGACTTACCGTCGAGAGAGGTAGTGCGACCACCAAAATGGCTAAACAACTTATTTTCTACCATGAGATCCTCTTCAGAAAGACTAATGTCAAAAGGATTCTCATCCCCAAATACCGGGAGAAGAAAGTTATTAACCACATCCTCCAAGGTAATTGTCAACTCACCTGAGAAAAGAAAAAAATATGAAGAGAAGGGCACTAACGGCGTGCCGGATGCCCGAGCCCCTTAGCGTCTCTGAAACCCTCAAGATTCCCGGAAATCGCCACCGTTTTTAGGATACCAACGCGTTCCAAGAGACCCACGAACTCCTCATTGGATAGTTCCTTATCCACCCAGATGGGCCAACCTTGGATTTTCCTCGGAACGAAATCAAAAAAGATAGGCACCACCTCTCGAAGTCCCTGGCTAATCTGAAGATCAAAAATCTCTCTAGGGTTTAGAACCCGAGTGGAACCAATGAAACCCGCCTTTGACAGAAAAACACCCAAGCATGAAGGGACGGAGGAGCCTCGCCATGAGACACCCGAGGAAAAGATAGACCGGGAGAGTACCAGGGGTCCCCGTAAAGGAAAAGCCGGGCGCTTAGTGGCTTCATGAGATTCGCTCCGAGCAGAACCAGAAAAGCCTTCGCCCTCGGAAGGGTGGGGTGCGCTCTCTTCTTTTTCGAGAAGAAGAATAAGCTATTAAAGCAATGGGAATGGTGAGAAGAAAGGAGGATTGGAAGAATGGAAAAGGGAAAATGGGAATAACAGAGTGTTTGAAAAGAGAGTAAAGAGACCTAAGAATGAAAGACTCAGGGAAGCAAAGAGATAATGTGGAACGCCCGCAATAAAGGCACAAAGAGCAATTGGAGAAGACAGTGTATAGAAAGATGCGCCGATTGCCAAAATATTTAATTTGAAGAGGAGATTGATTAGCGATTATTAATGGAAGTTATGGGGAACAAAAAAGGTGGGTAAAGGAAATTTTATCCCAAATACTCAACTGCCACGTCCCGTGCAAAGGGGAAATTGTAAAATGGAGGAACACGACACGAAGAAAAGACTAAGATAACCAAAAGGCAGCAGGAAAGGCCTAGATCCCGAAAAGGAAAGAAGGGAACCCGGGGGTAATTAAAAGAAAATCCTATGGAACCTAAGAAACCTTGAATTACTCACGCGTGAGCTTCGTGCAACCCACGAGCTCGGGGGGCTAAATGTTGAGGTCTAAAAAGTCACAGTACCCAGGCCCAAAGAAATAGAGGCTTGGAGCCCGAAAAACATCAAGAAGAAAAAAGGGCAAGCCCAGAAGCTTATGAGAAAAGAAGAAAGGATAAAAGAAAAGAAGCCCATGTCAAAGGATTGAAGAAGAAAGCTGAGTCGGGATCCTCGAGAGGCGCAAAAAGGCTCGGGATCCCCCATGTGTGTAAACACAGTCAAGAAAAGATTAAGACAATTCAAAAGAAAAGGACAAAAAAGAACACAAGAAACAGAAGAGAGGGCATGTCCTTCTCAAGTGTCAAACGACCCAACAAGAAAAAGAGCAAAATCAGCAACTTCTCATAGCGCAAGTGGGTAGCACCTTGGGGAACCAGAATGAAGACGTATAAAAAGGGGAGTAGCAGCGAAAGACTTTCGAACCTGCAGAGTGGGATTCCGCCCGTTTGAGAAAAAAGATAAAGAAGAAGGACGGCCAAAAGTGGGATCGTGAAGAGTGTGACCCTAGCATATTCCGAAATAGGTAGTCAGCCATGGACTTTCAAAGAAAAAGAACTAAAAGGAAGGAAAGAATGAAGAACAGGGAAACCGAACCTACTTGGCGATGGGCACAACACATACTACGGTACCCGAGAGGGCAAAAGATGGGAATCAATAGTTCCCCTGAGACTCCAGAATAACACTATAAAAAGGGGGAAAGGATTGCAAAGAAAGGTAGAAATTTTAGACGGGAGAATCATTGATAAAATTCTGTCGAGAAGAAAAACTCAGAGAAAATTAGTAAAAATTACTTCTCGGGATCCTAGAGAAAGCCACTATAGCACATACTCGGATTCAAAAAGAATCAAACTTTGCAAGTCTTGAAGGTTAAAATAACCATTTAAGACTGTAATTTTTGAGCTTGCTTGAACCTTGTATCACGTCTTAGTAAGCGTATTGTAATCATAATAAAGAAAAATTCAATGAAATATTCTCTACTGATTTGAGGATCCCTAACCATTACTTTGTTCTTTTACTATTTTGTTCTCTGCATTACTTTGCTATTTTGATTTGTTGTTTAATACAAATATCCTTGTTTGTTACTTTATATGTATTGTAGGAAGCATGCCCTGTGCACCACTTGATTCTTAAACAGCCATTTAGTTGCGGTGAATCAGAGCCCGGTCCACCAAACTACAACCACTAGGCCCAGGATCCTTGGGCTCGAGTGTTAGAAAAAAAGGCACTCTCACAATCCTATTAAAGGCATATTCAACATTGTATTCTATACTCACACACACACACACACACACACACTAACATACATCTAGCAATCAACATGATATCAAATGTCCCTAACATACATCTATCATGGCATCATATCATTCAAGGCAGTAAACAAAACAAGGCAACAAGTATACATGGAAGAAGGAAAAACATGGCAAGATTCAAATAAACATGTGATCGCATCAAGAACAAATCATCAAAGTAAACATGTTCATATTCATCATCAAACATCTACCCAATGCATGTTCATGTGAATGCATGACTTATCTCACTTACCTTACTGCATCACCGCACCTATGGCATCAATGCATAATCATATTAATGCATGTTCATGGTATCAAAGCAAGAAATAAAGAGGAAACCCTAATCTGGCATGTTAAATGCAATAAAGCAATTAAGTCAGAGAGGAACAGACTTAAAAAATGTAAAAAGGAACAAAATAGAGGCGTATTATATAAAAGAAACAAAGAAATAGAAGCAAAAAACTTGAATTAGGTTTTCAGGCACGAGTATGCATACGCATATATAGGGCCACGTGCGCATGCATAAAGCATGCGTATGTAGGCATATTTAAAACCCCAACCCACAACCAAAACGTAGAACAACAGAGCAAAGCTTCAAAATTGTAAATCTAGCAACCTAGCATGCTTTAAAACATAAAAACTACATAAACCTAAACTAAACAAAAATTTTGAGGCATAAACAAAGCAAGGAAACAGATTAAAACTTTATTAAAAGGAAGAAATGAAAAAGAAAAAAAGTTTAGAACTCAATACCTCAAACAAGAAACTTTTCAAGCTTGATTTTGACCGTTCCCCTGAGTTAATCTATTCACAATCAAATATTAAAGTGATTAATAATCTTAAACGCGAAAGATCATGACTAGAATAGGTCCCGATCAAAATAAAATTGACTTGAGGGTGTTTTCTGAAAAACTCCCTCTTTGATTCACTATTTCTAGTGAATCTTAGGTTTTCCCTTCCGATTTTCTGTGTGTTTTGAAAAGCTACTGTGTAGAGCTTTATATAGTTGAAAAATGGGGGTTTGGAACAGCTCCCGGATGATGTGGGATTCATTCCAAATCTCAACATTAATGCAGAAAAACTTGTCTTTCATAGTTTCTAGAACCCTTGTTATGTGCGCAAGTCTGTGCTTGTGTCCGCATGCATTAGACCTACGTACGTAGGTACTTGCCTACATACGCAGGCCAAGGATTTCTTTAGCCTTCATTTTCCAAAAATAGGATTATTTGCTCATAAAAAGTTATATTTTCCATTTTAACATCTTTTAAGTCAATTTGTAATCTAATTGAGCCCTAAACAAACCTTGGGCCTTAGAATTCAACATCATTGGAGAACCAGGGCCCGAGTCGTAAAGGGTACAAAAAGCGATGTCTACACCTATAATGCAGAAAGAAGTAAAAGAGTTTGTTAGGAAATGTGACAAATGCCAAAGGTATGGAAACGTCCAACAGGTGCTTAGGGAGAAGATGGTGACCATAACATCACCATGGCCGTTTGCACAATGGGGAATAGACATAGTAGGTCCCTTGCCCTAAGGCAAAAAGCAAGTGAGATTTCTACTTGTAGCAATTGACTATTTCACAAAGTGGGTAGAAGCAGAAGCCCTAGCAACAATCATAGAGGCAAGAATACAGAACTTTGTATGGAAGAACATTGCTTGTAGGTTCGGCATACCAATGACGATCATCTCGGATAATGGTCACCAATGTGATAGCCAGGGATTTAGGTCATTCTACTCGAGCCTTGGTATCAAGAACCAATTCTCTTCACCAGGTCATCCTCAGGCCAACGGATAGATAGAAGTAACTAATCGAACATTTGTCAAGATCATCAATGTTCAACTCAAGGGGGAAAAGGGTGCCTTGATAGATGAAATACCAAACATCCTATGGGCCTACCGAACCACGGTCAATACCCCAACAAAAACACCATTCAATCTCACCTCAAACACTAAAGCAACAATCCCTATGGAAGTCAGAGTCACCAACATGAGAAGGGAGTTTTTCAATGAAGAAGGCAACGACGATTAATTAAAGATGAACTTGGATTGCCTAGATGAAGTAAGAACTGAAGCTTCCCAAAGAATAGCCAAGTACCAAAAAAAAGATGGCCAATTACTACAACCAAAGAGTGAAGCTCAAAAATTCAACATAGGAGACCTCGTCCTATGGAAAGTCACACCAGTGACGAAAGATCCAACGCAAGGCAAGCTAGGGCCAACATGGGAAGGCCCCTACAAGGTCATTCACTACTCAAGACAAGGAAGCTATAATCTAGAATCCATGGACGGAAGAAAATTACCTCGTCCGTGGAATATTGAACACCTTAAGAGGTATTACCAGTAAAGATCAAGTTTTGTAATCATTAACAATTTTTACTTATGTTTTAAAGCAGCTCAAATAAAAAAATTATTCGGTGACCATCTTATTAGAATGATTGTTCCAAAGAAAAACCAACAGGCTAGTGATAAAAATCCTTACCAAAAAGGATACAAATCACATAATGGGGAAATTGATAAAAATACTTACCAAAAAGGATACAAATTACATGACGAGGTCAGTCATAAAAGTCCTTACAAAAAAGGATACAAATCACATGACAAGGCCAGTGATAAAAATCCTTACCAAAAAGGATACAAATCACATAACGAGGCCAGTGATAGAAATCTTCACACCAAAAAAAAAAAAAAAAAAATTGATACAAATCACATGACGAGGCCAATGATAAAAATCCTCACCAAAAAGGATACAAATCACATGACAAGGCCAATGATAAAACCCTTACTAAAAAGGATATAAATCACAACGACAAACCAAGATGATATAAATTCTCTAGAGGAGAATACGAATCATACGACGAACTAAAGAGATACGAGTTCTCTTAAAAGACAACCCGAAATGGCACAAGCAAGCCCCCCCTAAAGAGGCATAAAAATTATCTGACAATCCAAAAAGCAAATACAAGCTCATAAGTCTTCACACAGTGCAGAAAAACAAAACTCAAACATACATAGAGCATGAAGCAAAAATTATGGAAGCTAAGCAAATGACGAACAAACAAGCAGAATATGAAGAAGAAACTAACTCCAGCATGAAATGAAATATTGTTCAAAGTTTAAATGCCTAAAAAACAGAGCAAGCGAATTGTCTAAATGTAAAAGCCCAAAAACAAGTAGGGCACATTAAAAATATAAAATAAATAAATAAAAAAGAAAGAAAAACTTCATGCAGCATGAGCATTGTCTCCAACCATAGGTCCAGGGGCGTCATCCTCAGCCAGGGGCACATTACCTTTAGCAACAGTAGCAGCAACAGCCTTAGCAGCTTCGTCAACCTCCATTTCCTTGTCTATGGCATCAAAATCCAGGCCATCCAAGTCGACCCCTGGATTATGCTTCGTGAAGAACCTCCTAAGAAGTTCAAAGCCTTAAAGTACCAATTGAACAAGACGTTATTACACTCCTCAGTAAGCTGAAAAGCTTGCACAACTTTGTTGCTACAGTTTTGACCTTTTGATTAGCTGACTGGAGCTGCTCGTCCTTTTGCACCATCAACAATTTTTCAACCCTAAGCACTTGAGTCAAAACCTTAACCTTCTCCTTGGAAGTGTTCCTTTCTTCCATTACTGATATAAGATCTTTCCTCAACTTGGAATTCTCAGCCTCAAGTGCTTCCACCTTAAAGTCAACCATAACCACCTTTTCTTCATGGGTAAGATACTCGGTGGTAATATGAATCATCGCCCCCAACACCTGGCACTCATAATTGTAAGGACGAAGGTAGATTACTCTAAGAAAAGGAAACATACAAGTAAACAAGGAATGCCTAGATGAGCTTACAAATATGACGATTCACTATTTCGTGAGAAGGAATCCCAGAAAGCACTTTAAGATCATCAGGTGTGATGACATTGTGGGCTCTTCCCAAGGCTATGGCAACATCGTCCCAAACGTTGGCCCTAACTTTATCCTTCCCTTTATCACCACTCCTACGTTTCTTTTGACGATGAGAGATTTCTTTAAGGGAGTCCATTGGGGAGGCAACCCTAGGCTCTTGTGGAATGAGAGCTGACGAAGTTTTCTCAACAACTTCTTTCGAAACCACTCGCACCCTTTGCTAGCCAATGCGGGAAAGAGACTCATTCTTCTTGGCCTTCATCTTATACATCTCCTAACTGAACTTGGTTGCCATATAAACCAACACAAGAAAAAGTTAAAAAGTTGTTCTTTCATAAAAAAACGCACCAAGTTTTGGAACCTCTCACTTATGTAGTAGTTTAGGGATATCACCACAAAAGTTATCAAAAGAAGTCTCCCAACCACTACCAGAGACGAAGAAAAACCTAGATTTCCAATGTCGAAAGGATGTTGGGAAATCAACTAATAGCCTAGTTTTCCTATCCCAAGGAACAAGCTCATAATACCCAAACTGCTTAGATTCCTTCAGACGATACAAGTACAAAAATTCGTTCATCCTAATCATATCATCATCACTTACGATCAACCAAATGGTCTTACAACTAATGATGGTCCGCCACAAATTCGACATGAGTTGCCCTAAAGCAATGTTTAGACAATGGAAAAGCTCCATTATGAAAGGATGGACGGGGAATCTAAGGCCACACAGAAAAGTAGTTCATAAAAACAAACCTCTCCGTGAGCAAAAGCTCAAGCCTTTTCGTTCTCATGAGGAAGACGAATCTTCATTTCATTTGGGAATTGATACCTAAAAGGCATCTCTTCGTCCATGTTACACGATATTTTATAGGCACCCCCCATCTTCTTGAGAACGTCGTTTTGCTCTTCTATTGCCTTGAATATTTCTTGAAATACTTCTTCTTGATTTGTGTCCTCAATCTTGATCAAACGTCTTCTGTATCTTTCTCAAACCCAAATAGAAGTGGGGACATGCTTTCTTGATCTTGGTGGTGCAATGGTGCCTGAAAAGAAGTCTCATTTTATTAAGCCCATGTCCCAATTAAAAGTCCTTTATTAGATGTTCTTAGAAAAGTCTTTTAAGTCCAATTTTAATGAAGGCCCAATTACAAAATCACTCACTTTCCTCTCATGGATCTTGCCCCTTGTTTCATTGGGCTTTAGTCCATTTACAATAAAGCTCTCATCTCACTCTCGTAGGCTTTCATAAGAATGTACTTAGAGATTTCCAACCCTTTGTCTCAAATATGGGCTTACAATGTATTTATCACTTTTGGGCTCTTTTTTCTTTTTCATTCCATTATCATCATTCATTTTTTTTCCTTTTTCTTTTGGAAGTAGCCTCTAGCTAGAATATATTGTAGCCGTCCTCTTAAAGTCTATGAAATTCTTATCATTTTGGGCATTGGCATACAACAAGGAGGCCCAAGATTAAGGAATTTCATATTTGACTTTGTAGGATGTTGGATGCTAAGTTCATAGCATACTTGTTATCTTAGGCCCAAGGTCCTCTTTTTCAAAAGACCTTTTAATCTAGAGTTATGAACCTTTCAAATTAAGACATACCTTTGAACTTTGGGATCAGCCTCTTATATGTGATAACTTCTTTTCTTTTCATCCCGATATCTTAAGGTATGCCATAAATTTTGGGTCATCCTTCAATTTTACATCTTTAATCTTTATTTGTCCTTCAGAATTAGGTGAATACAAGATATATGGTTGAACAAACAAGAGATATAAAGGGTACCCTCTTTTTGATAGGATCTAAGATCTCTCTAAGTGTGGGTAGGCTCCCTAGATCTAAAAGGATAGATAAGTAGGTCAGTCATAACTAGGTGGGCCATGATTCTAACCTTGGGCCTAAATGGACTGTTATGGATTGGTGGCAAACCGTTAGCGTACTTAAAGCCCATTATAAGTAATGGCATAGAGGTATTTATTTCTTATAGCTTTAAGTGTACAGTCCAACTCACATGTCCTGCACATGCTTGCATTTTTTGTCAAACTTAATAGCAAAACAGACAATAAGAAGTTAAATTTTACAAAGTTTTCAATTTGAGGGGAGGGGGGAATGATCGTTCATTTTGATAGTTTATGAGGTTAAGTATAACATGGAATATAATTTATAATGACAAAGTATAATTTTCCTTAAATTAAAACCAAGCACAAAAAAGGAACAAAAACAATTTATAACTTACATTTACATTATATATTTATATGTTAATCAAATATTTTGTTTAATAAATTAAGTTTTCTTTTATATTAATGATCGTTTTTTAATTAATTTTGTCTTTAATATTGGGTCATTTGCATTCCCTCTTAACTATTGAGTTATTTGTATTCCTCCACTCAATGTTATTTTAGTAATTTTGTTGTAAAATATTCTAAAAATCAAAAGATTTTGTCATGCATTAATAGCATAGGGGTATTTGCTCGATTCAATAGTTTAGCGAGGCATTGTGAACTTCATCATAGGAAAAAAAGGATTTTTTTTTTTTTTTCCAAAACACAATAAGTAAATAATAAAAAAATAATTCTAGGAAGGTCGCCAACTCGCCATTGTAGAATTATTATTCAACAAAAGATACATTAATTATAACATATATATTCGCAGATAAACCGATCGGCACTCCTTATCGGAAGGAAACAAACAACAGACAAACAACCACGCCTAAAAAAAGGGGAAACACGAGTAGGATATGGAAACACATTGACGACCCTATTTGTGCGGGCCACTTCTTTTACATTTCTTTTATATCCCTCCCTTTCCCTTTTGAACTTCCATTTCAGTACTAGTACTGTAGCTACTTGATCTTACTTCACAACTACTCTTTCACACACATTGTATACTTTCACAGGTACACTTAATTTACAGTGAGTAGAAGAAGAGAGTGATGACCAAAAGGAGACGGATAATGCACTAGATAATATTATTTTAATCTGATTATTCCATGTGCCATACTTTTTGTGGAATTCTTTTTCCTTTTGGTTTTTTCTTGCGTCCTTGCAATGTATCACATCGAGTACTTTTTATTTTATAACTCTATTGCCAGAGATAATATAAATTCAATATTATAATTTATTATGTTATTAAGAGGCACCAATCAATCTACTTTCACTTTCACGTTAGGTTTGTAAATTTTTTATAATAAAATTTTAGTATTCTCTTTTAGAAAAAAGAGTAATAATAGGGGTTTTATAAATTTTACTAGGAAAGTTTTAAAAAATTCACTCAAAAGTTTTCAAACTAATGTTGAAAATGTCGGCAGAAATGTAATTTAGCTAGTGACCTTTTTGGATGAGAAACCAATAGCAAATTGTCGGCAGAAATGTAATTTGGCTCACTAGGTGTTTAGGCATTCGAGCTCGATGTTAGGTTTCTCTCTCCAATGAGCTCCTCTCTAACCAATTACGTACAATGAACCTACTATAAATTAATAAAGTAATAAAAAGTAAAAAAAACCCTACCAGTATAATCAATTATGATTCGAACAACTTCAAACCATATATATATATATATATATATATATATGGAAAGTCGATTTCTTTATTATTTATTTGAATAATATAAATGCTTTTCCAATTGCAAATTCTCTAATAATTGATCTCTTCTTTTCAACGTCAAGTGATACATTCTATTATTCAATTCACCCCAAACAATACCCACCCCTTTCTATCTTGTATCAAAAAAAAAAAAAAATACCGACCCCACTTTTTTTTTTTTCTTTCTTTATAACTATAATAGAATTTTTCTACAATTTTTTCTCTCTATTATCAGCCCAAGACACCAATTAATTTTTCATTTTTTGTATAATTGGTTTTCCGTTTTTAATGTAGACGAGATTTGAATCCTAAATTTCTTATTCAATGACAAAAGGTTTTACCAACTGAATTAGTTAGACCCCATAAACTCTCCCCACTTGTCTATACTCCATAAAAAAGATTAAGTACTTTTGTAATTAAGAGGAGTTGAAATATTTGAACAAATTTTATCTCCAAACTAGGTTGAAGGTAAATTTTTTAAACTTCTCATATATTTATTTTTTTAGTATGAATTTTGAAAATCTAACTATTAAATTTCATGTTCTTTATGTTTTTAATATGTATATCAAATTTTATTCAAATCAGATGGTATTTATTATTCGATTAATAAACTTATTTTTTATACACAATTTTAAATTACAAAAATTTAAAATTTTAACATTTGTTTATTGACATAACAATTGATTCTTGATCTTCTTAAAATTTTGTAAGTACAAAAGATAAAATATGAACATGCAATCCAACAGTTAAATTTTTAAAATTCACAATTAATATAAAGATGTATAAGAAATTTGAAGAGTTTTTTTTTTATCAAAATCTTTTATGGGTTTGTTTCTACCATTCGAAGTAATTTTCAGATCTACTGTCTAAAATATATAGTTTCATGCGTAACAAATAATTGACTTTCAAGCATCGCATTTTCCAACTTTAGCTTTTTACTGACAGTACCTTTCTCTTTTCTTTTAACTTTATCTCTTTATTCCTGAACAAAGGAGTAGAAGCTGGTCTGTAACTGTTCAGATAATATTTTCATGGCTTTATTTTTTGGGGATAAACAAATACGAGTGATGTTGCGATTATTATAAATTTTATTAAATAAATTGACAAACTAATGTATTTCTACCAAAGATACAAAATGAAAAAGTATTTGATAATTTAATTTATTATAATGCTAGTGTAATGCGAATTATACTCATTGCTATATCAGTTTATTTGTGTTTTTGTTTTTTTTGTACAATTTATAATAGTTTTAATATTTTTCCAACCGATAATAAATATTGGGCACAAAGAAAATCATATCTATTTTTTGTGCATGTTAAATTACATCTATTGATAACTCTCCTTACATACATCAGTAATTCCATTATTTTTTAGAATTTTTATTTTATTTGTTGACTTATTTAGGTTAAATTGCAAAGTACACCCCTTAAAGTTTGAGGGGTCTTTAGATTTGACACTCTAAAATTTTAAAATTTGAATTTCACACTTTAAAGTTTCAATCCGTTTACATTAGCAATCCCCCATCCATTTTGATTGACATGTCTGTTAAATGCTACATCAGATTGTCACATGTGTATATTTTTTTTTTCCAATGAAAGGGTAACACATTAATTAGTCGTGACACATCACTTAAATAATATAAAAAATCTTTTAAAATTAAAATAATTATTTAAATATAAAAAACTTGTATAAATTAAAATAAAAATTACCATAGCATTTTCTTGGCAATTTTCTTGCCACCCAAATAGATGCCAAGATCTAACAATCCAACCCATACCAAAATCTAGCAAATCACATAAATTTAGCCTAAATATTAACAAACATAGAAAATTAGCAAATCTAAAAATCCTATCATCAACAAACCCATTTATTTTCTTTGGAAACAAACACACACAAAAAAATACCCAACCATTTCAACTCACAACAACAGCAAACCTAGCCAACCAAAGAAATTTTCTTTGAACAAATCCATAAATTTTCTTTGAACAATTATCATACACTCAATTTGGCTCACGACAAACCTAGCCAACCACAAGAACATTCGTTACTCGTTACAACCATCAAACCCAAACTTCAAACAAAAACAGGTCAACAAATACCCCTCACTTCACCGAGAGAGAAAAGGGAAATGAAGCTCTCGGCATTACAACAAAGCTACATGGACCATCATAACAACGACTTCATGCAATGTGGGTCCACAACTACTGATTAAGGCTGCAAGCTACTGTTAGCAATGTGGTGTGGGATCGACAATTGGCTCGCAGTGGCGATCGGTGTTTTTGGTCAAATAGTGAGTAGAGTTGTGGGTTTTGTAATCTATAAGGGGTTGTTCACGATGGTTTTGGAGATTTTTGTGATTTGTTGGGAGTTTTGATGTGCTAGTGACAAGGGTTTAGGATGTTCCATCGGTCGCCATTTTTTCATGAAATTTTCCTTTTAACATGATTTTTGAAACATTTTTGTTAGTAAGCACATTTTTTAAACTATTTTGTAAACTAGCATCTCGAGCCTTAAAAACTTGAATTCGGACATGGAACTCGAGTCTCTCATACTTGAGTTCTATAAAGGAGAAAGAAGAAGAAGAAGAAGAAGAAGAAGAAGAAGAAATTGAAGAAAAGATCTAGAGAAGAAAGAAGTAGAAGAAGAATTGGAGAAGAGAGAACAAGAAGAAGAAGAAGAACTAGAGAACGGAGAAGAAGAAAAAGAAGAAGAAGATGGAGGAGAAGAAGGAGAACGAAGAACAGATTTGGTGAACGAAGAAGAAGAATAAGAACTCTAGAGAACAGAAGAAGATCCAGCAAAACTGGAGAACTCAAGTTTTAGAGACTCAAGTTTCACATTGAATTTGAGTTTCTAGGTCTCGAGATACTAGTTTGCTAAATAATGCTGAATGCCGAAAATAATGTTAAATGCCAAAAAAAATCATCATATTTTTTCCTAGATCTAGTTTTCTAGGTTTGGTGCAAGTGGAAACCGAGTTGTAGGTATGATGATTTGGGTGAGTTGTGCTATGTGGTGGGTTTGTTGGCAGTGGAAAACAATCAAAACACAATGGGCCATTTTTATTTTAGTTTATATTATAATTTATGTATGATTTTTTATATTTAGATAATTGTTTCAATTTTAAATGGTTTTTGATATTATTTAGGTGATGTGGCACCCTTTCGTTGGACGAAATATACACATGTAACAATTTGATGTGGCATTCAACAGACACATTAGTAAAAAAAGGACAGAGGAGCTAAACTTTTGGGTGTAAAATCCAAAAACTTCCAAACTTTAAGAGTTTACTTCACATTTTACCATTTTTTTTTAATAAGAAACAAAAAAAATTATCAAGAACCACAAGGAAAAACATCAAGAAGATCATATTTTCTCCTCCATGCATCCCACACCTGCTTGAGGAAGAGTTATTGCAGCAAAAAAACAAAATTTATAGAGGCGAAACAGACTTAGCCATTGTATGAGCTATAGAGTTGCATTCTCTCTTTTCCCAAGAAAAGAACAATTAACAAAAGACGTAAATATCATTTTACTCCCTACATTTTTGGTTGATTTTCATTTTGATCCCTACTTTTTTTTCCTATCATTTTCATTTTAGTCTCTACCGTCATCTCACTAACGGAAATTGCCTATGTAGTACACAAAGGGCACAATTGGTACGTTAGATGCTAACGTGACCATTAAACTAATAAAAAAATTATTTAGCATTTTAAAAATACCACGTCAACATCCACATTAGCGTCTTAATTTGAAAAGATTAATTTATGAATTTTAACCCAAAAAAAAAATATTGAAAACTAAAAAAAAAAAAAAAAAAAGATTTGAGTTATCTTGAATATGAACATATATGAATACAAACCCAGAAAAATCATAAATGAATATTGTACAAAATAAAACCAATCCACATAAATAAACCAAATTATCCAAAAGAAAAAATAGATTTAAATCCAAAAATTTAAAGAATACAATCAACCCACTGTTGAGCACAATAAACCCACCATTTCAAATCTTCAATTTCTCAACCAGTCCAAACCAACAACAACAAACAAACCTAGCTCAATCCTTCAACCATACCAACAATAATAAATAGCACTCCTACCCAAATTTGAACAAAATACCCACAAAACCCATTAACCCAATAGAGCCCCTCCACCTTTACATGTCAATCTCTCTCTCTCGATAAACTCCCTTGACCAAACGCTAAGCCCTCCTCACCAACCTTGGTGGTGGCAGTGGCTTGATTTTTGGGCTTGACCAATCATGATGATGAGAGAGAGAGAGAGAGAGAGAGAGAGGAATTTAATTCAGTTTGTGGGTTTGATTTTCTAGATTCTTCTTTGATTTTCTAGTTTTGTGTATGCCTAATTAGTGTTGGTTTTTTAAGAAAAACAAATGAAAAATGAATTTTTTTTTATTTGGATGCTAACGTGGAATTTTTTATTATTTTATTAGCCATATCAATGTCTAACATACCAGTTGTGCACTCCATATGCCATGTAGGAAATTTTTTGTTAGTGAAATGATGGTAGGGACTAAAATGAGAACAATTTTTTGATTTTGAGGAATAAAGTAAGAAGAAAAAAAAGTATTAACCAATATGGAAATTAGCCACAAATATAAGGACAAAAATGATATTTACGCCTTAACAAAAAAAGGTCCTAGGTTCCAAAGTATTTAATAATTGAGTCCTTGCATTTCACTGGCTATTATATATATCCTAAGTTCAAAGAATTTATTTTTCTTGTTGCTATTAAAGTGTGATAGGCCAAATAAGATAGTACCTATATCAAAGACGATGGTAGTTTTTGCCATATTACATAATGATAACCCATGTTTCTTTTTTTAATTTTATATTTTAGATAGAAAGTAACAGTCATTTTTATGAAACTAATTACATTTAATAATATTTGCATTACATTGGACAATTTCACGACACATCAAAGGTACCATATAAAAATTTATAATTTTTATCACAACTATCTTACGTAGTAGACTATAACTAGTTGTTTGTCACTTTTACACGAATCTAGTACTTTTTTTCCAATACTCACAATATATCATGTAAATAATTATAGAAAAAATTTTAATTTTTATGTGGTTCTAGAATTTTTTCGACGTTAGTAAAAAATAAAAGAAAAATGCTAATGAATGCTTTTAGGACCATGGTTAACAGTCCATTTAAATTAAATAAAGATTTTATGGAAAAAAATTAATATTTTGATAATTTTTATTTTTATTTTTCATAAAAATGATGTCAAAATTTTTTTTAAATACATTATTAATCATCGTCCTAAGAACAATTGTTAACATTTTCCCCACTGAAAACGGTTAGAACTACGGTCTACAAGAGAAGAAGTCTTGGTCCCGATATTCAATCCTAGGTAAAGATTGTCAAACGGAAATGATTACAAAATTAATAGCATTTGATTCGATCATCATGTCTTGGGTTCATCCCGATTCCAACTTGTAAAAAAAAAAAAAAAAAAAAAAAAAAAAAAAAAAAAAAAAAAAAGAGGAAGAAGATATTTTGTATTTTCGAGAGTAGCTTTGAGCATCACATGATCCACGCCCCTATCTCTTTGTACGGTATGCATTACTTGGGCACTCTGGTCTTCTTATTTTCGGCGCAAGTCCATTCTGGTCTTCCACCAATAATGCAAACTCAGCTTTAAAGTTGTAAGTGGACCATGCACGTTTCTTCACTTTTCTTTCTTTTGGGGATTCTGACATTCAGCGCTTTCTTTTCTTCATAATCTTTACAGCTGTGTAAGATCAATTTTTTTTTGGTGAAAGTTAGAACAATTATTTAGTGTAGAGATACCTTAACCATTGACTATCTTAATTTTCAATTTTCGGAAAATACAAAGAACTTGAGGTTAGCTTATATTTTGGCAGCAAAAGTTTTTGTTATTGTTTTTTTCTTTTTGATTGTAAATAATTTATTTTTTAAAAGCATAACTAATTTTCTTATTATTTGATAACAACTTAGAAAATGAGGTGGAAATATGAACAATATTTTGGCTATTTGGCTCACATAAAAAAATCATAAATAATTAATTCTAAATAATTATATGAACAAAAACCTGCATTCACAATATGAATATTGCATAGTGCAACAAAAAAAAATCAACCTAGAAGTTCTTTTTTTTTTTTTAAGAGAAATGATATGTCCACAACATTTTCATAATATTTTTACAACAAATTCTAAGTGGTAGTTTGTTATTGGTTGTTATTGTTGAGACAAAAAAGTAATCTTAGTGTTAAGTTCAATTTTGGACCAATAATAACTAACCACCTATAATTTGTTGTAAAAATATTGTGAAAATGTTGTGAAGAGAGTACCTTTTTTAAAAAAAAAATGCTAAAAAAGATAGCATTCAATGTTTTTAAGTTGGACTAGATTCTAATCAAAGGTCTAAACATAATAATATCACAATTAATTTAACATACAAATAAATGAAATTTTTTTAAAAATTAGCAAAGTTGACTAAAAATAATATCTGATATTTAAACAACTTTAAATGTATTTTCACAACTACTCTAAGACAAATAAAACATAATAAAACATAATAAATAAACACAAACATATAATGTTTTTATTAATCCAACAAGTACAAAGCCCTAGTGGAAGCTATCAGAATTCATATACGTATATGTTTGTAAGCGAATGTATTTGCTTAAATGTTAGTGAAATTTTTTAATATTCATATACATATGTGTTTGCCTAAAAGGCGTGTTAGTGAAAATATAAGGGGCCGTTTGGTATGGTAGTTTAAGTAACACTTTTCAGTTTTTAAATAACATTACGTGTATTTCCATACATTTTTTCACCCATACATATTTCTAAAAAATACAAACAACGTTGCTAGAACAACGTTATCAAACGGCCCCTAATGTTTTTTGAGAAATGAGTAAAACAATACTATACCAAGATTTCTAATTTTATTATTCCTTTTAATTTTAATTTTTTTTTTTTAGATTATGACTTTTAAGACTGCATAAATCTCAATAGGAGATTGTAATACAAAGTTGAGAATTTTAAATACTTAACTTTTATCCTAAAAATATGAATAAAAATTAGACATTTGTACTATCTAGGTAATATACTAATTGCTTTATTCTTAACTAGGCTCTTCACATGCGCGTGCTTAGAGGCTTTTTTTTTTTTTTTTTTTAAAAGTTAATAATTTGCATCAATAATAATTTAGAAATATATTTTTTCTCTCTCTCAAAAAAAGAATTTTTTTTTTTAATTTCTCAAACAAATAAAAAGGATAAACTTTAGAGATAAAAAGCAATTGTAATTTCTTTTTTGAACATGAAAGGAAAAAATCCTAAATTTTAGGAATTCTCTTTTTGAATTCAAAATGAAATTTGATATTTGACATTTATGACCTATTTCTAAATGAAGTTACCTTTCATTAATGAAGGTATTTTTGAATCATAAAAAAATACAGTTGAAAAAGGGAAATCCTCTTATATATAGTATAGATAATGAGAAAACTCTTTCTTCGTTAAAAAATAGAACGTCTTAGAATTTAAAAGTTTCAAAAGGAAGGAACTCATCAATTTTGGGGGGCCAAAGCAAAAATATTTTTAAAAAATCATTATTTTGTCCCCATCCTCTCCTTACCATGAATAATTTCACAAATAACCTATGTCAAATTTATTTTCCACTACATTTAACTTAGTTGGTAATTTGTTTATGCTACCACGCTTATTGCATGCAATTGAATCTAATTAATTCACTTGAATAATTAATTGATTAATTTACCAAAGGGGTCAATACATTCTTGGCCTATCAAGTGGTATCAAAGCGGGCAAACTCTAATTAGGTTTAATCTTTGCTGTGTGATCCATTGACCCCTGTTTGTCATGGATAGAGGACAATCTCTTATTATACCTCTTTTATTTGATGACACTAACTATGCATACTGGAAAGTACGCATGAGAGCTTTCTTGCGGTCTTTAGATGAAAAGGTGTGGCAAGCTATGGAGATTGGGTGGACTAAGCTAAAGGAAGCGCAGGCTGATTGGGATGATGCCAAGATCAAAGCGGCAAACTTCATGATAAAGCATTGAATACACTATTCGGTGCGGTGACCAATGAGGAGTTCAAGAATATATCCTCAATGAAACTTGACTAAGGAAGCATGGACTATCCTCTATACAACCTATGAAGGGACTAAGGCTGTCAAGGATTCAAAACTCCAAAGGCTCACTACTAGCTTTGAGGAGATAAAAAATGGAGGAGGATAAGTCATTTGATGAGTTTTATGCCAAGCTAATGGACATAATCAACTCAGCCTTTAATCTTGGAGAAACTATTCCCGAACCCAAGGTTGTAAAAAAGGTGCTAAGATCTCTGCCTGAGAGATTTCATGCCAAGATCATTGCCATTGAAGAATCAAAGGATATTGACTCTATTCCTTCGACGAAGCTGGTTGGCAACTTGCAAACCTGTGAATTGGGTTTGACTAGAATTGGGAAAGGAAGCAAAAGCAAGAGCATGGCAATGAAAGCCAAAAGTAATGAGACCGATGAGTCTTTTGATGATGAATATTCCAAGATGAAATCCTACATCACTAGGCAGTTCAAGAAGGTCATGAAGGATGCCAATGCAAAAGGATTTGATAAAGACCTTAAGCAATCCAGTTCTTCTCATTTCAAGAGCCAAGATAGAGGAAAGAAGGATGCTAAGGATGGCGGTCAGTACACTATTCCCTTCGAACCAAAGTGCTTCGGATGTCAAGGTTTTGGACACATGAAACTAGAATGTCCAATATATCTCAAGACAATTGGGAAAAGCAAGGCTTTTGTTGCTACCTTGAGTGACACCAAGCCGGAGGATAAATTAGATGACAATGATGACGAGAGAATCTTGAATGCCTTCTTTGCCACAATGGATCCTACCGAGGGGATCATAGAAGAGGTAGATGAAGAAGAGGGCTTGGTGGAGTCTAAGTTTGAGAAAATGGATGAACAAGATGACATCCATACAGTCTATGCTAAGTTGTACAAGGGTTCCGAGAAGCATGAGAAACTGTATAGGCTAGCCACCAAGAAGCTAAGTGATGTTGAGCTAGATCGAGAGGAGCTCTCTACCAAGGTTGATGAAGCCAATCAAACCATTGGAGCTTTGTGGTTTGAGAAAAATTTATTGGCAGAAAGAACCAGAAAGCTTGAAGCGGAGCTATTCTAGGTCAAAGCTTAACTGGAGAGGACTTCCAATGCAAAGCTCAATGAGATGCTAAGCTTTGAGAAAGCTGCTTTTGATAAAACCGGTTTGGGTTATGATTTCTTTTCTCCTAATGTTGCCTTATCTAGTACAACTGTTTTTGTCTCACCTACTGATAATGTTAACTCTTAGAATGTTGAAGCTAAAATTGAAATAGCTAGTGAGAACTTAGATAAAGACAAATCTATTCTAGGAGCATCCCCTAAGGTTGAAAAGAAAGAGACTAGAAACCCAAGGACTAAGAAGGTTAACAACAAAAAGTCTCAACCAAAGAAGCCGCATCTCGAGTCATCTTTGTGGGGCTTCAGGGTATACTCGTCCAAATTGCTACAAGTGGTTAGCCACTTAACAAAGCAACAGTATGCTCTCGTTCGGAAACTAGAATCAGTTTCCATCCTCTTTTGCTCCTCTTGGAGATCTTCTCAATGCCTTCATGTTCCTTTCAAACTTGAACGATTTCAATTCTTCCCCCTCACCACCGGATCAAGGTTCGCTTAAAGGAAAGGTTCTTCCGAGGTGTAGAAGGAAAAAGGTTCAAAGTGATTTAGTCACTTTTTCTCCCCTTATGGTTGTGCATTACTTGTTTGTTTTGCTTTCTTGTTTTTGAGTCAGTCTAGTTTTATGCTTTGCTTTATTTAACATGTTTTTGTTTGTTTGTTTTCATTTTTTTCTTTATTTTGTTCTTCATAAAAAAATTGAAATAAAAATCAGAAAAATACAAAAACAGTGTGTGTTTGTGTATATTTGGTACTTATGTACCTTGGATGGCCATTAAAACAAAATTTTCTAAACTTTATATCTCTTGTAGCTTAGATGAGCATATCAATGCACAACTAAGCAAGTGAGCTTTGTGGCTCATGTTTTTTAGTACGATTAAGTAATCTCTTATACTTAACACTCATATAATTGTTTTTGATGAGAATGACTAAAAAAATCCTAAGAGAAAGGCATAAATAACCATCTCACTACTAAAGCCCGCTAATCATAAATAACATCCGTGTGCCTCAGCATAGCAAAATTGTGATGTTTAAGCTTACATAATTGGGTATTTCTTCTCTCTCTCTCTTATATGCCTATGCATGATAAGCTCAAGAAAAAAATATGCAAAGAAAATCAAAAGCAAAAAGAATCAAAATGCTTTTATATATGGTTGCAAGCGTGTTTGCAAGAGATGTGGGAGTTATAGGATGTACCTCGAAGGTGATAGTCCCCATCAAGCAATTATGATTGTGTGTGAGTATTTTCTCATATCTCAAATCGTCATAATATGAGACACTTATGCACTCTTGCTATGTTTTCACACACAACACACAAATTCTTTGTTACTTTTGATACATATGCAGGTACAATATGATTTGGCCATCACAAAGAATACATGTGTTAATATACACTCACTAATCTGTCATAACTTGTTTTTGAAATATAAAATTAGTTAGACATGTTTAGTGTGTGTGTGTGTGTGTTTTTGGATCCATGAATGCTTTGCATTTTCTTGTTGAGAGATGTTTTTGAGAGCTTAATATGTTGATTGGATCTATGTTTGAGTAGCTTGCTTGTTGCATTCATTCTCTATGTGTTTTTCCCTTCTTTGAAAACACCTTTTCTTCAAGCTCGACAGCTTCTCGACAAATCTGTTTCTATCGAGCCCTTCTTTTTTCTTTTCTCGATAGAAGTTAACGCAATTTCGATCCATTGAGACTTCTAGTGTTCTCCTCGATAGAAGCTCGATAGCTTATTCGATCCATTGAGAAACTTTCTGTCTAGCCGATAGATTCTCAATAGCTTCTCGATCCATCGAGATACTTTTGCCATCGACGGATCCTCGATAGCACCTTGACAAATTCACTTATGTTGAGATTTAATGCTTGACAAATCTCGACAGATACTTCAATCCATTGAGTTGTGATTTCCATTTATATGTCGAGCGCGAACCAGACTTCATTTTCTCTCTTCTCTCTCGACAAAAAACACTCTTCTCTCCCTCCAAACACTTCTTACTCACTCCAATCTTCTCACCCACTACATTTTCAACCTATATCAAGCTTTAGATTACTTGGTATGTGTTCTAATCCCTTCATTTTCATGCATTCATGCATTTTAGACCTAGGTTTTGGGATTTTTGAAAATTTTTGGGATTTTTGAGATCTTTGTGAAATTTGTGTGTTCGATTGTATTGCTTTTATTCTATATGCTCATGAATTACATATTCCTTTCATTTTAACAATGTTTCATGCATTTAGATGTATGCTTGATTATTATTGATGTGTGTTGATAGGTTTGGATTGGGTTTTTACCCATGATGCATTTTAAACTTTGCATGTCACATGATCATGCATATTTCATGCATACGTATTCTTTTCTTTCTATTTGTTTCTGGTTTGTGTTGTGTGTTATCCTTCTCTCTCTCTCTCTCTCTCTCGGATAAGCTGCGCATGGCACTTAATCGCAAATCCACTTCGGCTCAAAACCCTCTTGGTTCCAGGTCTTCTTCTTTCGATCCTCTCGTTCCCCTTCTTCACGTTCGATTCCGTGATGGGAAGGCTCAACAGGACTTCCTTAAGAACTTTCAAAAATGTGGCGTTCATCCGGAGCGCCATGTTGTTCTATCGAACTTTTCCAACACTCTTCTCCTTGCTATCATTCGAACTCAGGGCTGGGAATCTCTTTGTGAGAGACCCTTGAGGTGTACCATCATGTTTATATAGGAGTTTTACTCCAATATACATGGTATTGATAACCTCTGTACCTCGATTTGCCACAACATTTTGAGGTACACGTATTGTCGTTACCTCGGATCTTATATCTAAGGTACTATATGTTCCAAGGGTAGCACATCCCGACTACCCCAGCTGTGATCGTCTTCGGATTGTGTCCAGAGACGAGCTCTCGTCTCATTTTTATGAGACAACTTCCACATGGAGTGGGAAGCAAAACACCTCATGCTCGGGCTTTGCAAAAGGTCCGAGATTCCTTAACATGGTGATGACATTTGTTCTTCCTCCATGTCTCACTATAACTCTATCACAGAGCCTCATGCTCAATTTCTTTTGTTCTTCTTAGAGGATCTTTCGATTGACTTCCCCTCTCACTTCATCACTTCTATTCTTGATGTCTATCAAGATACAGTGACCCGTGATAAGCTCAACTTTCCTTTGGCTATCATGCGAATCCTTCGTCACTTTTCCATCCCCATTCTTGATTCTCCTTACTACACCACCATCGGTGCCCTTAACGCTTGACTTTGTTTGGTGGAGCGAGGCTCGGCTTCGACCAAAGCGGCCACATGTGAAGTCTCATCGATCCTGCAGCTTCTTCTATTCCTTCCACCTCTACTCATTCTTCCTTGATTGGTGATGTGACCCTCGAGGATATCATGGCACAGCTTCAACACATGGATGCTTGTCTTGACACTCTCTCTAATAAGTTGTGTCAAGTAAACACCCATGTCAGCCGTATAGCACGACGATAGGTTCGCCTTGGTGGCTTTGTTGCTTCTCCGTCTCCTTCTCCAAAGGCTTCGGCAGATGAGGATGGTAAGGATAGTGGTGATGGTGATGATGAGGATGCTAGCTTTTCCAGTGATGATGAGATGACGACCTCTCGGTGACTTACCCTTTGTCATTCGTGACAAAAAAGGGGAGTAGTTTTGAGATGAGAGTAGTCTTGTATTTAAGGGGAGAGTTAGCATAGGATATTTTTGTTAGGGGGAGTGTTTATATTCTTGAAGGATGTAGTGAGGATTTTATGTACTTTTCTTTTCTTCCTTTTTAGTTACATTATCCTCTTATACACCGGTCTTGTGTCCATTTATTTTATGACATACATTGTATTTATTTTCATATATATATGATGATGTATGTTGTTCTTCACCTATCTCTCCATGTGTTGTTTCTTTTCTCTCTTTATACATATGTTTCTTTATGTATGCAATCCTTTATTTCTATTTCACACTAAGATGCCTTGATGAGTTTTGTTTAAAATGTTTCAAAAAGACAGGTTGTGAAAATCTATCATACCATGAACTCTCTTCTTGCAAAGTTTTTCAAGAGTTTGTGTTAGGGTTAGATTTTTATTTATTTTTTTTAATTTAACAAGTGATTATGAGTTTAGTGATTTAAGACTTCTCTCATTATTCATTTGTTTGTTGTGGTTTTTTCATAGATTGCCAAAGGGGGAGATTGTTAGGACATATGTGAGATTATTAGGACATATGTGAGATTATTAGAGACATATGTTATGTAATTGGCTAATCCTTTGACAAAACGCATTTTGCTTGTAATTAGATAGATCTAGGATAGGTTTAGTACTTCAAGAAACAAGTGTTCAAGTTTAGTATTGAAGTCATGCAAATCTGACCAAGAAACAAGTGAAGAAGTGTTGTTCATTAAAGTTCGAGAGATGTCTCGATAGAAGCCTTTCTATCGAGGTTTAATGTTGAAGTTCAACAAAAGTTGTATCTGTCGAGAATTACGAAATCAGAATTTCCAGAATTGATTTCACGCATATCCTTGTGTATTTGAGTAGGGTTTTTTTTTTCTCACAACCCTAGACATATGTAAGGATTATTTTAAGGGTTGTCTCAAATGATGCAAAGTGATTATGCAAGCATATTATGACCGAAGACAAATTTGCCCTAGTTCATCATATTCTCTCTAGAAGCTACTACGTTTTGAGCCAAGGGTTTTGTGACCAAGGACTTTCTTGATCTTCATTGTTGGATGAACTCAAGAACTTTGCAGAAAACATCTTCCGCAAGTTGGTGTGTTAGTCACGTACTTGGATTCGTGCATTGAATGGAGAGATTGTCGCTACATCACAAATCCAATTGAGTATTGGGGTAAGGGTTCAACTGCAGGTTGGTATTAGGTATTGGGATTCCTTTTACTTGTAATCACTTGTTTTGATAATAGTGGATTCTCGGGAGTGGTAACCTTAAATTCACCCGGTGGGGTTTTGCCTTGGTGGTTTTTTCCATTTGTAAACAAATCACCTATGTCAAATTTATTTTCCATTGTATTTAACTTAGTTGGTGATTTGTTTGTGCTACCATGCTTATTGCATGTAATTTAATCTAATTAATTCACTTGGATAATTAATTGATTAATTTAACAAAGGGGTCAATACATTCTTAACCTATTAGCATTAAAACTACATCAACATAGTTTTTGAAATGAATATTTTTCAAAGGAGATCGAATTAGAGGATATTGTATTAGAATTTAATTATAGAGAATTGTACTCACACATTCATCAATATAAATTTACATTTGCGAAACATATTCAATTGTTTAATTTTCAAACTTGAGATTTTGTGTTTACACTTGGCCATGACAACAAAATTATATTCTCTTGAATTCCCACATATGTCTGTGATGCCTCTTTGATGTGTAAAACTTGACTTGTGGATGTTTATATCAATGCATGCTTAGATTTACAAACATGAAAACGCCTTTTACAACAAGCATCATTTTAAAAGTTTTTTTTCATTATTATAAAAAGCACGACTTTAAAGGGTCATTTGCAAAAACCACCCATTTCAAAAGCCTTTTTTACTAAAAGCACCCCTTTTAAAAACCTTTTTACAACACAACACAACACCAAATAAAAAAGTAAGAAAGAAAAAAAAAAAAAAAAAAAACCAATTTTAAAAGTCTTAAGCCTATGACTTTGGATCAAACTATATTATAACTACTTTCTTATCATTCTTATTCAATATAGGACTTCACTCACACGTGTATACCCAACACAATACAAGCCATACATCCTCCATTTTCTAATTGTTTTATCCCCCTCAAATACTCTACTCAAAGTATTATAGGATTTCGTCTTTGTTTCAAATAACCAAATTGAGACCTACCAACACGTGTAAACCAGTTTTATATCTACAACATGATTTTGCTAAATGAAATACATTTTGAAAACTAATGATTTTGATCTAGTGGATGAACAACTCAACTTTTTTTTTCTCTCTTTTTCGTTGAACAATTTTCACAAACACAATATAAGAAAAGTTGTGTGATAATATATCTATACAAACTATCTCAAAGCAACTAAATACTTTGGAAATTAAACAACAGAATGTATTGGAGTTAAACATGCCTCTTTGAAAGGAAAGGAAAAATATAGCAAGGCAAATTATGAAATATTAACTTCTCAAGATAAATGAAATCAAAATATATATTATATTTGCAATGGTTAGGAAATGAATCGAAGACAAATAAGAGTAGAAGAACAACAAATATCCTTATATTCTTTTCGGCTGGGCCTATGAAAGCTTTTACAAGTTAGGATTTACACTTCATACTCTCTCTTTCTCTCTATTTTTTCTATCCCCTTCTCTTCAAGGGAGGGAAGGGGGGCCCTATTTATAGAAGTTGGGACTCTCTCTTTCTTCATTCATTTGTGTGATGTAGGAGTGGAGAGGAAGATATTTCTCCTATCAGGGGTCTTCACCCTTCTTTTGATGGGGGTGCATGGGTGGAGTGCACTATTCTAATGGGCCATTCGGTAATAAATGTGATCTAACTGGTAAGTATAGTCATTTATTGCAAAGGCGAAAGTTATTGGATTTTGGCCCTTCCCTTCCGGCTCGTCAGACGTACTTACTTGTTATTCCCCACGTACTCCTTAGTTCTTCTTCGGTTCATCTGTGTCCTCGGCCATGTACCTAAAGAGAGAGTAGGGCCCTTGGGTGATGAGTTGGGTCGTGCTACCCATTAAGATCCATTTGCCTTCTTCTTCCTTGGTGTCTAGTTTGTTTCTTCTACAACTCCCTTAGGCTGGACCTGCAGCTTCCCCTTCTTCTTTTCTTCCTCCTGTGGCCTTTGGGCTCATAGGCCTTCTCCACTTATCCTATTCTCCACAATAAACATATACGATAGAATTTCAATTTATGCCTTCCACTCAATAATGATTTTTCTTTATCACCAAGCTAATATACCAAAAATATTATTACTATTATTGATGGGAATCAATAAGGTCAAGTCATCCATGACCTGAACGTGTCCAAAGGACTTCAACAGGAGAAAAGCCTAAGAATGACAGTATACGTGAGTAGTATACATCCATTAATAATAAGATGTTTTAGTTGGAGTAAAATCCTCCATGGACGACCAAATTATACTTGGTAAATCCTACAAGAAATTATCCAAAGGTTCCACATAATCAGACCACGACGCATTGCTCCTAAAACTTAGGGGGAACTCCTTAGATTCCGCTCCACGAATCCCATTTTCTCCACTAACTGCCCACATCACCCACGACAATGGTGGATCCAAACAAGTAAACCCACTTCCAACTCTCTATAAAAAGGGCAAGTCCCATCCACCCAAGGTAAGTTAAGTAATTAAGAGTTTCCCTCCCTTATGTTCTAGAGAAAAAACTGACTTAACCATCGAAGGGTCCTTGGCTTGGTATCACCAGTGTCACCCTTGACACTTTTTTTTTTTCTTTTCAGGTCCTAAAGCTATTACCATAGCCCGATGTATCCCAGCCTACCGAGTTTCTTGCATTCATCGGTTGGCGCTGTCTATGGGAAATTA
Source organism: Quercus dentata (assembly GCA_028216015.1). Lineage (NCBI taxonomy): Eukaryota > Viridiplantae > Streptophyta > Magnoliopsida > Fagales > Fagaceae > Quercus > Quercus dentata. The sequence goes on from CP116445.1 coordinate 71,890,685, forward strand.
GTGAATTTTCTAAGTGTTAACATCTTGCCTTTTCAAGACAAAAAGGTTGCATAGTTCGGACTAGGTCAATGGCCACTAGTCCAGAACACTAGGAAAGTGGGAATGCCTCCATTCACCCAAACTACTTACCAACACCACCAATGACCATCCAGCAACAATTACAATGCATGGCTACTGCAATAGCAGACTTGAGGCAACAAAACCAAGAATTAACTAGAGAAGTTTAATAGGCACCGTAGAAAGCGTCGTGGCAAGGAGCGCGGGTAGAATTCAGAAAATGAAGGGGCTGAAAACGGCATTGAGGAAGGAGATCATTATAGAGGAAGCGCCACTTGTAGAGTACCACACTTGGAGATAGAGATGGATCAAATGAAAAGAGCCATGGAGGAAATGAAGGACTCCATGAGAAGGGCAAATCACGTGGATGACCTCGTCTGCAGGACGGATTCTCCCTTCATCGCGTCTATCACAGGTCACCCCCTCCCTTCCAAATTCAAAATGTCTACCTTGGATTCATATAACAGAACGAGGGATCCTTGTAACCACATTTCCAAATTCAAGACAACTACGCATCTCTAAGGTGTTCCATATGAAATCATGTGCGTAACCTTTCCCACCACGTTGAAAGGCCCAACTAGAGTATGGTTTGGCAAACTACCACCAAACACCATAACCTCATTCCAGGAGTTAAGTAAATTGTTTATCAACAACTTTGTAAGGGGACAAAGGCAGAAACGCTCCTTGTCCAGCTTGTTAAACATAGAACAATGAGAAAAAAAAAGTCTGCGTACTTTCATTAGCCGTTTTAATAGGGAAGCCCTATTGGTGGATGAGATAGATGACAAGATCCTCTTGGTGACCTTCTACAATGGAGTCAGTTTAGACTTATTCATTCATAAGCTATACGACCAAGAGCCACAAACGATGGCTAAGTTGATACATTCAGCCCAAAGTTTCATGAACGTAAAAGACGCAATTATTGCCAAGAAAAAGAAGAAAGGTGAATGATTGGAAAATGGTTATATGCACCATCCAAAGCGGGGTCCTCATCCAAAGAAAGCCAAAGTAAGGGAGAAAAGAGATCGTGATAGCAAGAAGGCAGGGTCATCCTTAGGACGATATTCCAACTATACTCCCCTAAACACTCTGCTTGACCAAGTGTTGATGCAGATTAAAGACGACTTATCCTTGAAGTGGCCCGAAAGGATGAAAGGAAATCCTAGCAAGCGGAATAAAAGCAAGTATTTTCATTTCCACCGAGACCATAGACATGATATGGACGAGTGTTACGACTTGAAGCAATAGATTGAAGTTCTCATTAAGCAAGGGAAGCTAAAAAATTTTCTTGGACGGGACCACAAGGACAAGAGGCAACCAATGAAGGTTTTACTAGTAGGCACTATATCCCTACCAATTGTGGTTGGCTCTTCTCCACAGCAAATCAACAAGGAAGTAAATTTCCTTGTTGTAGACTATTCACCCTAGTATAATGCTATCATTGGACAATCAACTCGAGCAGGTTGGAGGGCCACAACGTCCACATACCACTTGTCTGTCAAGTTCCCAACAGAGTATGGCATCGGGCAAGTACAAGGAGATCAGCTAGCTACTAGAGAGTGTTACTTAGCAATGCTTGCCATGGATGAGCAGCTGCAGACCCTGAGCATTGAAGAAAGAAGAACACTGGCTGAACCGATTGAAGTATTGGAAGATGTACCATTGGATGAGTCCAACCCCGAGACATTTACCAGGATTAGGACGAGTATGGGAGAAAAGACGAAGCAAGATCTCGTCGAATTCCTCAAAAAGAGCATATATATTTTTGCTTGGAGCCATGAAGACATGCCCGTGATTGACCCAAGTGTGATTACGCATTGCTTAAATGTGTCCTCATCCTACAAGCTCGTCTATTAGAAGAAGAGAGTGTTTGCCCCAAAACAAGATAATGCAATCAAAGAAGAGGTTCATAAGCTAGTCATCGTAGAGTTCGTCCGCGAAGTCAATTATCCTAATTGGCTAGCTAATGTAGTGATGGTCAAAAAAGCTAATGGCAAATGAAGGATGTGCATGGACTTCACAAATTTAAACAAGGCGTGCCCCAAGGATAGTTATCCTCTTCCACGTATTGATCATTTTGGTAGATTCGACAACTGGACACAAGCTACTGAGTTTTATGGACGCATTCTCAAGATACAACCAGATTAAGATGGACGAGACAGACTAGGAGAAAACATCCTTCATCATAAGCCAAGGTTTGTTTTGTTATAAAGTATTGTCATTTGGTCTAAAGAATGCAAGAGCTACCTACCGGAGGCTATTCAACCACGTGTTTCGTCCACAAATTGGGTGAAACGTTGAAGTGTACATGGATGACATGCTAGTCAAGAGCGCGTGGGAGACATAGCATCCGGACAACCTTCAAGAAACCTTTGATACACTTAGGCGATATAAGATGAAGCTGGATCCAAACAAATGTACTTTTGGGGTTGCATCAGGGAAATTCCTCGATTTTATGGTTTCACAAAGAGGGATTGAAGCAAACCTTGATAAAATCCAAGCAATCTTGGACATGGAGCCTCCGAAGAATATCAAAGATGTCTAGAGCCTCACTGGATGAGTGGCGGCCTTTAACAGGTTTGTTTCAAAAGCAGGTGACAAATGTTTACCGTTTTTCTGAGTATTAAGGAAAGCATTTGAATGGACGGACGATTGCCAACAAGCATTTGAAAACTTGAAAACTTATCTCACCTCAACTCCGTTACCGAGCCCATCCAAACCAGGAAAAGAGTTGTATCTCTACCTAGCGGTGTCTCCTTGTGCAGTGAGTTCAGCCTTGATTAAAGAAGAAGGAAAGATATAGAAGCCCGTCTACTGCACTAGCAAAGCCTTAAGAAGAGCTGAAAGATGATATCCGCTAATGGAAAAGTTAGCATTTTCATTGGTGACAGCAACAAGAAGGCTCAGGCCTTATTTCTAAGCTCATGTAATCAACATCCTAGCAGATAATCCGTTGAAGAAAGCTATGAACAAGCTGGAGGCTGCTAGACAATTGATCCGATGGGTAGTGTAACTTAGTGAATTTGACATGCGATATAGGCCAAAAGAAGCAATGAAAGCTTAGTTAAGCAGTGCATCAAAGGCTTTACAATAGCCCGGTTCCAACAAATACCAAGGGAAGAGAACGTAGAAGCGGATGTCTTAGCCAAGATGGCATCTGCAAATGAGATGATGGGTGATCAAGTTAAAGTCCAGTATATTCCGAGCATAGACATTCTAGAAATGAATCATATAGATGGAGTTGACAACTGGACCACCCCAATTATGTCTTATCTCAAGGATGGAGTGCTCCCAGAATACGACGAGAAGAAGCAAGGAAGTTAAGGGTAAGAGTTGTGAAGTTTGTTCTTATGGACGAGGTGTTATACAAAAGAGGTTTCTCTTAACCCTATCTAAGGTGTTTGACCCCGAATGATTCCCATTACATCTTGAGGGACATCCATGAAGGAACCTGTGAAAACCATTCCGAGGCCGGATCCCTCGTCCGGAAGATAGTCTGCGCAGGATATTATTGGCCATCCATGCAAGCAAAAGCCAAAGCTTATGTCAAAGCCTGTGACAAATGTTAACGCTACAGCAACATCCCCGGACAACCATCAGAATACCTCACCCCAATGGTGACCCCTTGGCCCTTTGCCTAGTGGGGACTTGAAATCCTTGGTCTCTTTCCCATGGGGATGAGATAAATGAAGTTCTTGGTAGTTGGAGTTGATTATTTTTCTGAATGGGTAGAAGCAGAGCCCTTGGCAAAAATCACTAAGCAGAATGTCAAAAGTTTCGTCCGGAAGAACATTGTCTATCGTTTTGGAATCCCTAGGGTACTTGTCTCAAACAATGGACAACAGTTTGACAACACACCTTTTAGAGAGTTTTGCAAGTAGTTGGGAATCGGGAATCACTACTCCTCACCCTCCCACCCACAAGCCAATGAATAGGCCGAGGTTGCAAATTGATCCTTGCTGAAGATCATCAAGACTCGGCTTGAGGGGGCAAAAGGGATATGGCCAAATGAATTACCTAGTGTCCTTTAGGCATGTAGGACGATAGTGAGGACTCTTATTGGAGAGACTCCTTTTAAGCTAGCATATGGAAGTAATGCAATGATACCTGCGGAGGTTGGACTAACTAGCTATGGGGTGGCCCATTATAAAGAGGAGGAAAATGAGAAACAACTCTGTCTAAGCCTCGATCTCATCGAAGAGGTGAGGATGGACACAGAATAGAGGGTGGCACGTTACGAGAACCTAATGACTAAGTACCATGACGTGTTGATAAAACCGAGGCCGTTGAAGATTGGGGATCTCGTCCTAAATAGGGTATCCTTGGCCACTAAGGACCCTACCCATGGAAAGTTGGTACCTAATTGGGAAGGACCATACAAAGTTATTAATTCCAAAAGGTGAGGTTCATACTACTTGGAGGCCCTAGATGGACGGGAGCTGGAGCACCTGTGGAATGTGGAGCATTTGAGGAGGTACTACTAGTGAGAAAGACTTGTCGGGAAGGTCAGCATGGACGAGATTAAAGATTACTAATGGTCTCTGGTAACCTACTTATGTTATCTTTCGGTACTTATGTTTTATAGCTATATCTTATGTTTTCTAGCATTTGAATTCCATAAAAAACACTAGCTATCAACACGTGCTATGTTTATAAACGGTGTCATGAACAAATTCCGTTTGTATATAAAGCATTTGAATTCCCTAAAAAGGACTAGGTGCTAACATTATGTTTATGGACAATGTTCTTTATTGTCTACAGACGATGTTCTGTACTAAGTTCTCTATTGTCTATGGACGATATTATGTACAAAGCTTTCTATTGTATAAAAAGTAGTGTGAATTTTCTTAAGTGTTGATAATTCTATGAAAATAATGTCCATAGAAAGATAAAAACGACGAAAATCTCTGGATGCAGAGATGTATCGTCATAAGCCATCCTTAGAGGAGGAAAAGGAAAATTATTATAGAATCCTTAAGGTATCAACATAAATACAAATGGAAGGAACAGACCTCCCAAAGACACACTCGTCCAAAAATAAAGGACGAAGAAAAGTATGCATGCAGTACACAATTTATATGGACAACAAGTCCAACCCACTAAGTACTCCAAATTATGGACGAAAGGAAGTAACTTTGCCAATTAAAAATTCCAAAAAGTCCAAAATACAGATAAGGAAAATATATAGCCATTCCAAGATAGTTCAAACTATGGACGAGAAAATACTTGGAAATTAAAATTGGTAAACGATCAAGCATGGATGATAATATATTTAATAAAACTAAGGGTAGACGACCACCATCCAAAAACCCATTAAAGTGACAAGCATATGAGTGCCCCGTCCTTAAATGTGGATGAGGAAATGTACTTGTATAAATTTAAATGGTCCAAAACAACGGACCCAAAAAAGAAAAAAAAAAGAAAAAAGAGAGAGAGAGAGAAAGAAGAGCATATGAAGTTGGAAACAAACTTTCTCTTGGATAAACCACCGGGGCAAAGTGCTCCCGGACTTTGAACTGTCCTTCGCTGGTTGAGGGGTAAAGGCATTGTCCTCAATATTCTTGTCCTTAGAGCTCATCTGGAATAGAGAACTCTCAAAAGTAGTACGAAGCTTGATTGGGCTGAAGTCCACCCTAGGGAAATGATCAAGGGTGTCCATACGAAAATCTTTGAAACTAGCAACATAGTTTCTATCCGGAAGGTTGGTGAACTCACCGGACGCCTTGAATTCCTTGATGGCTGTTTCTTTAGTCTCGCCAAGAAAGGTGCAGAGCTCATCGCTTCTCTTTTGGAGATGGTAAAGACGGGTATCCTTCTCGACGGCATCTGCCTGTGGCTCCTCGACGAGGTTCTTCAAGACCTTAATCTCGTCCTCCAACTTAGCCCTCTCCCTAGCTCGACGGCTAGATTCCTTCTCCATGGCACGAATCTTTGCCTCGAGATTAACCCTCATCCGATCTAGCTCATACGCTTGCCTAGATGCCACCATGAATTTGGACATGACCTACATCAAGAACTTGGATGTAAGAAAACAATTAAAAAAAAGAAAAAGAAAAAAAGAAGTAAAACACAAATCTTTAAGAGATTAAGGATGAGTTTGTGATACCTTGAAAAGATCATGTACTATAGATTGCTTAAATTCTTTCATGAACATGTCATAACATATGGCAACGTCCTTGTCAGAGACAACTTGCTTAAACCTCTCTCAAGCAAGGCCTTCACACCTTAAGAGGGTTTTGGGGCCACTATCGGGAGGACTAGTGGGAGGCTTGGACGGGGTGACTTCGGGAGGGTTAGGCTGGTCCATATCAAGGATTTGCACTGTGGATAGTTGCTTGACATTAGCGGGAGGGATACGAGGACCAGTCTCGACGACCACAGATTTGGACGAGCCATGTGTAGGCTTTTTAGAGCCTCAACGACCGGGAAGACTCCCTATATCTATAGTTGAGGAGAGAGTCTTTCTCTTCTCAAAGGCATTTGGATGAGGCTAGGTTTGGACGTTCTCTTCTTCTTAGATGACCTCCATGTTCACCAAACCCTTACTCTTGTTCTTGATAGGGCAAAAATGTATTGAACCCTTGCAAATTAATTAATTAACCAAATTAATTAATTAATTTCAATTACATGCAATAGTGTGATAGCACAAACAAATCACCAATTATACTAAATGCAACGAAAAATAAATTTGACATCAATGATTTGTTTACGAATGGGGAAAATCACCGAGGCAAAACCTCACCGGGTGATTTTAAGGTCATGATAATGCCTTAAAATGTATACTTGTTATATATTTATGTGGGCATTATCTCCTTATTACTATACTTAATTTGTATAATTGAGCCATGATTTGCATTAATCCCTATTATTTATCTTTACATAATTTCCTGAATAAAATGTCATTTATTGTGTGTGTAATTTTCTACTTTCAGGAAATCTTGTGAAAAAGATGAGTTTACAGGAGTTTGTGAGAGAATGGAGGCCAAACTAGAATTAAAGAGCAGAAAAAGGACCATGCTTAAATGTCTAAGGAGGGTGCGGTGGAGTGCTTGGGTTGTCTACCGATAGGCCACAAACTGAATGACCCCTTGTGATAGAAATTAATTAATTAATTAGCCAAGTTTCTAATTAATCAATTTATCATGTAAACGCGTGGTAGCACAAAAAAATCACTAATAAACTAATTATGCAGCGAAAAATAAATAACACGGTGATTTGTTTACTAATGCGGAAAACCTAACGGCAAAAACCCCACCGGGTGATTTTCGTGTCACCACTCCCAAAACTCCACTATTATCACAACAAGCGATTACAAGTAAAGGAATCCCAAGTATCTTACCAACCTACAGTTGAACCCTTACCCCAATACCCAATTGGACTTGTTCTGTAGTGACAGTTCCCTTTTCGATGCACAACTCCCAAGTACGTGACTAACCAATTGCGCAGATCCTAGTACGCGACTTCAATCACCAACTAAGAAGGTTGTTGGTTGCAAAGTTCTTCAGTTCATCCACACGATGAAGATTAAGAAGATGCTTGGTAACAAAACCTTACAGTGCACATACACAGCAACTTCTTCAAGAGAAAGAGATGAACTAGGGCAAGAACTTCGTCTCCGGTCACAATTTGCTTGAACAGAGTTTGCTCAATGCTTGTGCAACTTGTGAACTATTTGACGGCTCTTAAAACAATCCTTTTATATGTCTAGAGTTAGGAGAAAAGATGGCCCAAAGACATATTCACGGATCTCAAGAAAATTAGATTTAAATTCTAAAATTCTTAAACCTCGATAGATAGGAGGTGTCGAGCACGTGTTGAGCACACCAGTCTTTGAACAGCTTTCTTAAGCTCGATAGATACAGCTATCGAGCTTTAATGAATTTGCACTATCAACTTGTTTTCTTGGACAGACTTGAAGGCTTCAACACTTGATCTTGAAACATGGTTTCTTGAAGTATTTAAACATATCCTAAATCTACCCAAATACAAGTAAAGTGCGTTTTGTCAAAGGATAAGCCAATTACATAAAGTAGTAACATATGTTCCTAACAAATGAAACACATATGTCCTAACATCTACCATGTTTGGAAGCTTCAAATAAGGAAAAAAAATCAAAGAGGTAGAATCTGAAAAGGAAAAAAAAAATCAGATTTGAGCACTGATCATTATTTTGGGTGTATCTCTCTTCTCAAAAATCCAATTGACTCAAAGCCAACTGGGTTGGAACCATGACTTAAATATCTACAACTTTTTAGTTTTGAGTTTTTCAAAATTCACAATTTTTGAAAACCGAAATTAACTCACAAGTTACTGCTGTAAATCTGGACGAAAATTAAAATAGTAATAGTTTTATTTTCTTTGGACACTTTTTACATTAGGGTTGTGAAGGGAGGCTGTGTAGAAAAAATTTTAGAGAGAAAACCTTGTATTTTACTTTCTCTAATGGCAGCCTAAACTCTTTGCTAGGGCTAGGGGTTATGTTTCTTCTATACGATATGAATATTCAATGTGATTCTTTGTAAGACTTTATCAACAACATATTTGATTGTTTAATTAGATTTCTTTTGATGTATTAGTTCTTCCATGCTTTTAATAAGTTCAATCATGTTTTTCTTATTGTTTAGATGAATTTCTAATAGTTTCAAATAGAAATCAGGTTTAAAAATGAATGGGTTTTTCTGAAAACTTTTCTAACCGCATTATTAATCTAGGTTATCATGCGTTCTTGAATTGTCTCAGTTCAACCGAATCATAAGTATTTCATTGTATAAGAACAATCAACTATGAAATTTATAATTTCTTAGATCACAAAGAATTTCATATCAGTATAGGGAAACACTCCGATGCCTTAGTATTTACATTATTGATTTAAATAAGTTTTTATTATTATTCTTGTTAACAATCACTAAGCAAAAGTACTTATCTTCTTCACCCAAATTGTTGTTTAATTATATTGTCTTTGAATTTATCTTGCTCCTTGTGGTTCGACCTCGGTACTCTGAGAATTATATTGCTACAATCTTCTGCACTTAGGAGTGAGCAAGTAGGTCACCATTCCCAAGAATCCACTATTATCAATCACAAGCGATTACAAGTATAAAGAATCTTACCAAACCCTTTGGCCTATCCTGAAATACCAACCTACAATTGAACCCTTACCCCAATACCCAATTGGACTTGTATTGTAGCGGCAATCTTTCCGTTCAATGCACAAATCCCGAGACGTAACTAACCAATGATGCATGGATCCTAGTACGTGACTAATCGCTTTGCACGAATCCCGAGACATGACTAACTCCACAACAACGCTTTGATTGATGTAGTTGATTTGCAATGACTTCACATAGAAACACCAATAAGATCTTCAATGATGGTGTGAGAGACTTTGCTTGGTTACAGAACCCAAAGGCGTACAAGAAATGCAACGAGAACTCTTTCTTCTATAGGAGGAGGCTAGGGTTTTCAAAAAGAAAACCTTATGAAGCTCTCTAGGGTTAGGTTTTTCTTTTTCCACCTCCTTGTTTTAAATAGGAGCTCAATGGGCTCTCCTATTCCAAATAGGTATACACAAACCTTGGGCTTTCCTAGTCCAATAAGAATTATACAAACCCATAAACAAATAGCCTTTTAGAATAAAAACGTTGTTGGCTATAGTCCGAATCCCATAAGCTCAATAGATCGAGACATGTGTCGAGCTTTAATGAATCTCAACAGATCGAGCTTTTGTCGAGGAGGTATCGAGACCTGTAGATTGCACTTTTCTTAAGCAGTTCTTGAGTAATCTTCATGTCATCAATATAACTACTTGTAATGATCATCTTGAACCTACTTAGATTTACCCAAATACAAGTAAAGTGCGTTCTGTCAAAGGATATGTCAATTACATAAAAATATGTCCCTTACAATCTCCCCCTTTGGCAATCTATGACAAAACCACAAGAGTACATTGAATGTCCAAGAATACATTTTACTCAAGATTATAGAATAAATAAGCTTAGTCTAAAAGATCTGAACCTTGGAAGTTTCTGCAAGAAGAGGGTTCGGAATCTTAACTTGGCTTTAACTTGTCTTTCCTGAAAGGCACTAAACAAAACACATCAAGGTACTATATGGAAAATAATGACAAGTTAAATAAACAAGAAACATGTGTATAAAAAAAGAAAAGAAACAACACGTGAGATAAAGATTGAAACACATACATCATCATCAAATATAGAAACAACACATGATGTATGCAAATGGTTATTAAACCAAAAGATACACAACACAAAATATATATCAATATCAATGTGTATCGGACTAACTCTCCCCCTAAGTTAGTTACATCAAAAAATTTCTTCCCTTTAACACGAAATTCTCACCCTAAGTCTATTACTCCCCCTAAGGAATGACATTCAATTCTCAAAATTCTCCCCCTCTTTGACACGATTGTCAAAGGGCATAAAAGGCCAAAAAACTTGACCGAAGACAGAAGTAAAACTAATATAGAGAGAACGTGGAGAACAAGGAACCATAGACATACAAGAAAAAGAAAAACAGGATGCTATAGACACAAAGGAAAAAAAAATGCAAAACAAAGAAAAATGAAATGCATGCAAGAGTATCTTGATCGATTGAAGAGGTGTCAAGAATCTTTCAAGAAGAAGCCAACCTCGATGGATCGAGAATCTGTCGAGGATGTGTCGGGCAAACAGAGAGCACAAGATTTTGGCTCGATCGATCGACCTATCTGTCGAGAAGTTGTCGAGGTCAAACCCAAAAATCTTGATAGAAGAGGAATCTGTCGAGAAGATATCGAGGATGCAGAAAAGAGGTTTTCAAGGAGGGAAAAACATAGAGAGATGAATGCAACAAGCAAGCTATCAACCAAACATCCAAGCTACATATTAAGCTCTCAAAACTCAACTCAACATAGATGCAAAGCATTCATAGATCCAAAAACTCACACACACACACTAAACAAGTCTAACCAATTTTATATTTCAAAAACAAGTTAAGACAGTTTGGTGAGCATATATCAACACATGTATTCCTTGTGTTGGCCAAATCACATTATTCATGCACATGTATCAAAAGTAGCAAAGAATTTGTGTGTTGTGTGTCTCATATTATGAAGATTTGAAATATGAAAAAATCAAATACACTCACACATAATCATAAATGCTTGATGGGGACTATCACATTCAAGGTACACCCTATAACTCCCACATCTCCTAGAAACACGCTTGTAACCATATTAAAAGCATTTTGATTCTTTTTTCTTTTATTTTCTCTGCATATTTTCTTTTTGAACATATCATGCATGGGCATATAAGAGAGAAAATAAATACCCAATTATGTAAGCCAAAACATCACAATTTTGCTATGCCGAAGTACACAGATGTTATACATGATTAGCGGGCTTTATTGGTGAGATGGTTATTTATGCCTTTCTTTTAGGATTTTCTAGTTCTTCTCGCCAAAAAGAGTGATATGAATATTAGGTATAAAAGATTACTTAATCGTAGTCATCACCAACACGAGCCACAAAGTTTACTTGCTTAGTTGTGCATTAAAATGCTCATCTAAGTTACAAGAGATACAAAGTTTAGAAACTTTGTTTCAATGGCCATCCATGGTACACAAGTACCAATATACACAAACACACACTGTTTTTGTATTTTTTAATTTTTTCAATATTTTTTTTTTTTGAAAAACAAATAAAAAATTGAGAACAAATAAACAAAAACCAAGCAAACAACTATAAAGCATAAAAACTAGATGCAAATGCATGAAAGCATGATTCCAAAAACAAATAAGAAATCAAGCAAGAAAGTCCAACTTTAGATAGAAAGAATTAAAGTAGAGGACAAACAATTAAGTCTTAGGATCCTTCATCACCCACATAGCACGAGTCTTTGGCCAAGAAGATGAAAAAGCACATGTCCTAGTATGACTACTAAATGACATAGAGGAATTAGAATTCTCTTGAAATTGAGTTAAAAAGCTTAAAACTTTTAATAACTCACCAAGAATAGGTATAGAACCTTTAGACAAAGGATGAGACCTATTGGACACTCACTTATGAGGAAACAACTTGAAACAATTAGGGCGAGTGTGACTAGAACCACCACAATGGTGACAAACATGAGTAGTTTTAGAGCTACTCTATTTCCTAGAAGGAGGTCTAACCTTAGAGGTTGACAACTTAGGACAATTTGGCCTAATATGACCAAAAAAATGACAATGACGACAAGTGGGGACAAATTTAGAATTTTTATTCAACCTAGGAGGAGTTTTAGACATAGGTTTAGAAACTTCAGCGTTAATATCATATTGTTTACCTTTGTCTATCCTAGCAATATTAGCATTCAACTCTTCATTATTCCTTTTAAATGGACGAATATATATATATATATATATATATAATAATAAAATAAAATAAAATAAAAAAATCTTTTGATTTAGGCTCAACAATAAGTTTGGCACTAGTTAATTTTTCAACTTTGGTTTTAGATTCAACTAGTTTCTCTTCCAAACTCTTAATTTTGTCCACCCGAGATGAAATTTGATTTTTAAATTTCTCATTCAAATTATTAGCTTCATCCAATTTTGCAATCAATTCATCTCTTTCAAGTTTGACCTTTTTAAAATTAGCTTTTAATATTGTAGAACATTCAAGAGATTTCATACAAAAATATAAAGCTTGCAATAGGCATCTTGAATATCATCATCATCATTCAACACAAGATCATGCAAAAAAAAAAAAAAAAATCAAGAGTTTCCTTGACAATGGGGGTCAAAGGATCACACAACAAAAATTAAAACCTAATCAATGTGTCCGCTCTAATACCACTTGACAGGGCAAAAATGTATTGATCCCTTGCAAATTAATTAATTACCTAAGTTAATTAATTAATTTCATTTACATGCAATAGCATGGTAGCACAAACAAATCACCAATTATACTAAATGCAGGGGAAAATAAATTTGACACGGGTGATTTGTTTACGAATGGGAAAAACCACCAAGGCAAAACCCCACCGGGTGATTTTAAGGTCACCACTCCCAAGAATCCACTATTATCAATCACAAGCGGTTACAAGTATAATGAATCTTAAACCCTTTGGCCTATCCCGAAATACCAACCTACAATTAAACCCTTACCCCAATACCCAATTGGACTTGTATTGTAGCAGCAATCTTTTCGTTCAATGCACGAATCCCAGTACGTGACTAACCAATGATGCATGGATCCCGATATGTGACTAACCAATGATGCACAGATCCCAGGACGTGACTAACTCCTTTGCACGAATCTTAGTATGTGACTAACTCCACAACAACCCTTTGATTGATGTAGTTGATTTGCAATGACTTCACATAGAAACACCAATAAGATCTTCAATGATGGTGTGAGAGACTTTGCTTGGTTACAGTACCCAAAGGCATACAAGAAACACAACAAGAACTCTTTCTTCAGTAGATTGAGGCTAGGGTTTCAAAAAGAAAACCTTATGAAGCTCTCTAGGGTTAGGTTTTTCTTTTTCCACCTCTTTGTTTTAAATAGGAGCTCAATCCAAATAGGTATACACAAACCTTGAGCTTTCCTAATCCAATAAGGATTATACAAACCCATAAACAAATAGCCTTTTAGAATAAAAAAAGTTGTTGGCTATAGTCCGAATCCCGTAAGCTCAATAAATCAAGACATGTGTCGAGCTTTAATGAATCTTGACAGATCGAGCTTTTGTCGAGGAGGTATCGAGACCCGCAAATTGCACTTTTCTTGAGTAGTTCTTGAGTAATCTTCATGTCTTCAATGTAACCACTTGTAATGATCATCTTGAACCTACTTAGATTTACCCAAATACAAGTGCGTTTTGTCAAAGGATATGCCAATTACATAAAAATATGTCCCTTACAGATCTCCTTTATGGTTGCTAATGAGTCAAAAATTTAGGGTCGTCACTATGCGAAGATCATCATTTACCTAGAAAAGACGTTGCGCATTTATTATGATCATTGATGACGAAACGTAACGGACGCAGCAATGGTCACAGAATGAGTTGTGAACTTTAGACAAAGATTCTGAAATGCACTAGCCATTGAGCATAAATTGAGTGATTCATTACCCATTAATGAGGCACACAACTATAAAAGAGAAGGTAACATAAGTTAAAGGTACACACACATACTCTACGAAATCACTCTCCACTCTTTTTCTCTCAAGAATCTTTCTCCCTTACTAGCTTAAGCATCAAAGGCAATTTGGTCGACACCACACCAACGTGTTACTCTTCCACCTAGTTCATTTTGCAGGTTTTCCATCAACAAAAGTGACCCCATTCATAGCATGGTCCATCCACTACAACGAAGAGCTCAACTATTGATTTTTTTCATCATCGGTTGCCATTCCTAAAAAAAAAAATTGTTAGATCCTAGATGAGGCTAGAATTCAAGATGCAATGAAATAAATAACTCACGTCTACGAGTGGTTTGTTTGTGGCAAGTGCTTCCTCGATTGGCTCAGGTCCAAGTCCCCAAATCGCTAGACGACGAAGGGTGACTAAAGAATGAAAGGTCCTATCAGCAAAAGAACAAGCCTGCTAGATGCGATCAAGGTAAAACTTACTCAAGGAGGGTCGTCTTATAGCTGCGAAAGAAAATAAAAAGAGTTAGATAAATATAACAAGGAAAATAAGATGAGCAATGAAAAGTAATGTACCCTCCGGACGAATATTACCCATCTTACCAGTGTAGGGAGGAAACGGGTCCTTGCCTACCTTAATAAGTTTCCCAGCCCTGAATCCTTAGACGAAGAAAAAGTCTATCTTCCACCTTCTCAAACGTAGGAAGGGACTTGACCAACCTACAGCTAGAACCCCTGGCAGAAAATTGGTAAAAACCAAAGGATTGACTTGTTTCAGAGGGCTTGTAATAGTATAGGAACTTGTCCACAATGAGAGGACGGTTCCCATCAAAAATTTCCATCCACAACACTTGCATGGATATAATGAGCCTCCACGTCTTAGGGTTGAACTAGTTTATTCCTATGCCTAATCTATGGAGAATTTAAGGGTAACCTAAGACCATCCAGCAGATAGGCCTCATATATAGCCACTCCAGAAGTGGGAGCACAACACCACTCCCCAGGTGTAGCTAGACGAGGGTTAAGATCGCCTGGAATTTGATACCAACACTTGAGAGAATCAAGTCTCTTCTCGTCTGTCCTAGAAGAAATACCTCTTGTATAGCAATATAAGACTTCCTCCACTAGGGAAGGAATGGACGAGGGGGAACCGGTGGACGAACCAACAGACGACCCGGACATGTCCCTTATCCTCAACTCTTCTTGGAACACTTCTAAAAGAATCCCGGGAACTCCAGACGAGTATTGCTTGTCCGTGGTATTCCCCCCACTACTACTACTACTTTGACTACTATCACTATCACTCCCACCATCACTAGAATTACTCTCATCATGATACTCGTCTATCTCCCTCTCATCCCTATCACTATACGAAGAAACTACTATCTCGGACATTTCAAAAGAAGTCTAAAGAAAAACCTACAGGCGAATAGAAGAGGATACCTGGCTTTAAACGAAGATGACTATGGATGGAAGGAAACTCCTAGATGAGGCATTGGATGACCGAGGTCAGAGAAGAAAATATGAGAAAATTGAAAGGGTAAGAGACGTATTGTACTATTTATAGGCAACAAGGTGGGACACTGAAGCGATGTGAACCAACCATAATGTGCCACTTGGCACTTTCCTCGAAGAACGAAACAACCCAACGAGCAAACTTCCAGGATCATGCCACGTGTCAACATCCGGAGTGTTCAAATTCAAATCACCTTGATATGCCACCTAGAAAGCCTCTCTACCAATAAAATATCACCACGTGTTAGGCCAACAATAACATGGACGACACAAGGACGAAGGGACAACTGATAGGAATTAATAAGGTTAGGTCGTCCGTGATAGTTGTCCATAACTCGAACGCGTCCAAAGGACTTCAAAGAGAGAAAATCCTAAGAGTGACAGTATGTGTGAGTAGTATCCGTCCATTAATAATAAGATGTTTTAGTTGGAGTAAAATCCTCCATGGACGACCAGGTGGATGGACCAAATTATACATGGTAAATCCTACAAGAAATTATCCAAAGGTTCCACATAATCAGACCACGACGCATTGCTCCTAAAACAAGGAGGGAACTCCTCAAATTCCGCTCCACGAATCCATCCCATTTTCTCCATTAACCGGCCACATCACCCACGATGGTGGTGGATCCAAACAAGTAGACCGACTTCCAACTCTCTATAAAAGGGGCAAGTCCCATCCACCCAAGGTAAGTTGTGAAATTGAGAGTTTCCCTTCCTTGTGTTTTTGAGAGAAAATTGACTTAACCATCGGGGGGTCTTTGGCCAGGTATCACCGGTCACCCTTGGCACTTTTCTTTCTTTTGAAGTCCTAAAGCCATTACCATATCCCGAAGCATCCTGACCCTCACCGAGTTTCTTGCATTCATCAATTATTATTATTATTATTATTATTATTATTATTATTTTGTGAAGCTTGAGCCACACACATCCATCATGATTAAGTTTTTTTCAAGATCAATTTATTATGGGTTTCAATTTCCGAGTTTGGGTTTGAATTGGGATTAATGAAAATTGTGTAATATTTTAATGAAAATTAAATTTAATACAGTTATGTGTTTCAAATTAATTTGATAACCTAATATGGGAAAAATGCTCATACATTCTCTAAACTTTTAACCACTGGCCAAAACACCCCCTAAACTTTTTTATTGGCTAATTTACTCCATAAATTATACTGATTTTCCAAATCAATACTCTATTAGTTTGGTGTTAAAAAAACTAAGAGAATAAAAGCCTGCAGTGGTCATTTTAATGACTATTCCTTCAACATAACACAAAGCAACCCTCAGTACTACTCTGCTGTGTCCAAGCCTAATCCAACAAGAATTCCTTTTGCATTTCCTAGACCAAATTATGCAAAAACTATGTCCTGCGAAGCCTGTAGTGGTCATTTTAATGACTATTCCTTCAGCACAACACAAAGCAACCCTTAGTACTACTCTACTGTGTCCAAGCCTAATCCAACAAGAATTCCTTTTGCATTTCCCAAACCATATTATGCAAAAACTATGTCCTACAACCATCCATTATTCCCAAATTACATGGCTAATACAGAATCCTCAAGGACTTAAGCTCGTTCACAGAGTGCACCAAAGCAAAGGCCACCAAACTCAATTGAGAGGCTACCTAGTCGACGTAGAGTATCAATGGAAGGAAGGAATGTCCCAAGGGCTATATGGATGCAGTGGTCTTCTTCACATGTGGGTTCAACAACTCAAAACTACAGATATCCATGGTCAATCAAGCTTGACAAATCCATAGTTTCACTCAAAGACAACTAGTGAGGATCCACCAATACGATTGCTCGGCCTAGCTTTCTCTACTTTCCATTGGTTTCAAATTAATAAAAATGAGTTTGCTAATTTTTAAATCTAATGTGCATCTCACATGCTTTTATTCTGTTAGTTTTTTTTAACGCCAAATAGACACAGGTATTGATTTGGCGGATGTGTATAGTTTATGGAGTAAATTGGCCAATAAAAAAGTTCAGGGGATGTTTTGGCAATAGTTGAAAGTTCAAGGGGTGAATGAGCATTTTTCCCACCTAATATAGTACATTGACTTTATCCTATTTTTTATACTTTACCCCTCACCTAGACAATCTTGCTTCAATGGTGACTTCATCAACATGCTCTTATACCTCATTAAAATTGAAAAACAAAAAGGAAAAGATAGGCAGAGAAACATGCTCTAAGTAACTTATTTGATGTGCATTTTAAAGCATGCAAACTAATTGATTATCTTAGTTGAATTAAAAAGTGGGGAAAGGTAAGGGGGAGATCACTTTCCCCCCTTTATCTAGGATTTGGATCCTCTTGATTTCAAGAAATTATTAGGTACACCAGGACGACTGCTGACGTGATCCTCCTTGACCTCCCAACTAATAAAATGTTGTTATTTATGCAAATGTGACATCACTGGTAATTTTTATTTTTTTATTCTTTGTGCTGATTATATTTGCATAGATGACATCATCTCATTGGTCAGGGAGGACCACATCGATAGTCCTCCCAGTGTAAATAAGAATTTACACCAGGAGGACTACCGACGTGGTCCTCTCTGACCTCCCAACCAAAAAAATGCCGTTATTTTTGCAAATATGACATCACTGGTAATTTTTATTTTTTATTCTTTGTACTAATTAGAAAGCCCACACATACATTTGCATAGATGACATCATCTCATTTGTCGGGGAGGACCGCATCAATAGTCCCCCCGGTGTAAATAATAATTTCTCCTTGATTTCAAAGTGAAATGGATAGCATTCATTTAAAGATTGTGATTTAAAGTGGAATAAATATAGGGTTCAAATTTTGCCAACTCATTGAAAATTAAATGTGGTTTAACTAAACTAGAATTAATGAGTTGTCAAAATCTAGACTCTAGCAAGATTTACTCCACTTTAAATTAATGTCTTTAAATGAACACTCTATATTTCCTTGAAATGGAGAGGATCCAAACCCCTATATCTATGGTGATGACTTCCACAATGGCTCTCTTTCACGAGAAATTATTAGGTCCACTAGGAGGACCGCCGACATAGTCCTCTCAACCAATAAAATGTTATTTATGCAAATATGACATCACCCGATAATTTTTTTTTATTCCTTATGCTGATTAGGAAACTCACTCATGCATTTTTATAGATGACATCGTCTCATTGGTTGGGAAGACCGTGTCGTGCAGTCCTCTGGTGGACTTAATAATTTCTCATCTTTCCTTGGTAATCATTGTCATTCAATGAACTCAAGAAATCTGTGCATTTGTGTCTTTAATTTGTGGCTTTTACATCTGAGTTTTTGGGGTTTGCAATGAATCTACAAGGGATTTTGACTATATCTCGAAGGTTGGTACAATGGTGAGGGAAAAAACCAATCTCCGCTGGAAATTTGTTGGGTTCTTTTTTTTTCTTTTTTCTTTTTTTATAATTTGGCTTTGCTATGTGTAGATAAGCACTGTGGTTGATGTAATTCTAAGAATTTGTTGGTCTCCTTTTCCTTTAGATTGTGGTTGATGTAAACTTTAGAAATGTGCTTTGTTCTAAGATTTTTTCCTAGGATTTGGCATTAAATTTTCTCAAGAAAAATACAGAGATGTTGGAGAGGTATATATTTCTTATAACTTTAAGTGTACAGTCCAGCCCACATGTCCTGCACATGCTTGAATTTTTCATCAAACTTAATAGCAAAACAAACAGTAAGGCTTCGTTTGGGAGTTCATAAAAGGAATGGAATAATCATAAGGGAATGGAAAGGAATGGAATGGAATGGAATGGAATGTATTTAAGTAAGGGAAATGAATGGAGAAGAATGGAATGGAATGGAATTAAGTAAACTTGATTGGATGTTTTAAAATAAAGAAATGGAAAGGAATGAGAATGAATGGAATGTAAGTAATCTTGTTTGGGAGTAACATGGAGGGAATGGAATGGAATCATTTTATGACAATATTACTATTAAACCCCTATTTTAAAATAAAATATCAAATATATAGGGGTATTTTGGTAGTTTTAGTAAAAAATTCATTAAATCTAATTCAATTCCCTCTCATTCCTCCCAATTTCGGAGGAATGAAAATTTGAGGTTTTAAGGAAATAGAGAAGAATGAGTGTTCCCTCCTATCAATTTCATTCCCTCCCACCGATAAGTGTAATTTTTACATGATTTTTATTATCCTATTATTTATTAAAATTGTTAGATTTCCTTTATTTCTTTTGATTTGATTTGATTTTTATTTATATTTATCTATTCATTTGTGCTTTGAAGGAATGAGAAGATTTCAAATTAATCTACAAGAGCTTTACATGCAAAGTGGGGCTAGGCCGATTGAATCAAGTCAACTTACATCCAGCCAGGCATGAATTCAAGAGAAGACCAACCCAATTAAATTTAAGTCCAACTGGAGCAAGGAATCAAAGGAAATTTGCACCAAATCCAAGTCCAATTCGGATTAGGATTTTAGCCTACACATCAGTTAGTATTTTTAGCATAACTTTGGGTTCAGATGTCCAATCGAGATGATTCAAGTTGGGCTGGAAAGTTAATTTAAAGGACTACAACTTTGTAGTTTACATAAAGCCCGAATTCTGAAGTTAAATGGGCCAAAATAGTCAGTTAAGTGAAACCTAAAAATCTGGGATTTTATCCAAATAGGAATTCAACTGGTAATAGGATTCCTTTACCTATTTAAAGGCTCTTTAGGGCAAAAAATTGAGGGTGCTGCATTTGAAGAATTTTCTTTGGAGTCTTTACGAGGACAAAGGGGCGCCGCTTCATGTTGATCAACCAATTCCCATGAAACACATAAGTTTTATTTGTTTTTTTTTCAATTTGATTATGAACTAAATTTTATTTTCTAGAGCGTTGATGTAGTCTAGCAATGAACACACAATTTATATTCTGAGTTATTTTATTTTTAATATTTCCATGATTGAGTGTTTAATTCTTATTCTTAATGCTTGATATTTCTTTTTATGAATTGTTGATTGATCAATTGAATGAAAATGAGACCGAGAGGTGATTTTTATTTTAGTTCTAGAATTAAACACCATTAGTTGAGCAAAAGTAGAGATGCTTTACCGCGATTAGTGTGATTTTTCAGAAAATTCAAAGTACGTAACGAGTCTCCAATTAATTAAATTCGCATAGAGATATGGAATTTTTATTTGAAGATATTTTTGATATTATTCAAGAGAAGATATTGAATACTTAAGAAATTTTTAATCATCAATGGGAGATTATTAGAATTTAATAATTAGGAAGAATAAATTGTGTGGGATTTATTAGGAGAAATCAATTGCTCTAGATCCATTCTTATTATATTTTTACACTGTTAGATTTTTACGCTTTGTTAATTCTTTTTATTCGTAGATTTATTTTTATTAAATAGTTTAATTTAATTCAGATAGTAGAACATTCCATTTATTTTCGATTTTCCCAATAGTAATTAATTTAGTGAATTTCGGTATTCAATAACATAGTTAATCCCTGTGGGTTTGACATTTGTTTTCTAAAAACATTTTACTACTTGTTACGATTCTGAGCGCTTGCAAATTATTTTTCGCGAACACCCACTTAAACTCCCAAACAAGAGAATAGACTTTTCATTCCTTCCATTAAAACTCCCAAATAGGGAAAGGAAAGAATATTCTAAAATTATTTTTTTCACTATTTTTCATTCCTTTCCATTTCATTCCCTCCTCTCAAACGGGGCCTAAGAGGTTAAATTTTACAAAGTTTTCAAATTGAGGGAAGGGAGGAATGATAGTTCATTTTGATAGTTTATGAAGTGAAGTATAAAATGGAATATAATTTATAATGACAAAGTATAATTTCCTTAAATTAAAACCAAGCACAAAAAAGGGACAAAAACAATTTATAACTTACATTTACATTATATATTTATATGTTAATCAAATATTTTGATTAATAAATTAAGTTTTCTTTTATATTAATGATCGTTTTTTAATTAATTTTGTCTTTAATATTGGGTCATTTGCATTCCCTCTTAACTATTGGGTTATTTGTATTCCTCCACTTAATGTTATTTTAGTAATTTTGTTGTAAAATATTCTAAAAATCAAAATATTTTGTCATGTATTAATAGAGTAGGGGTATTTGCTCGATTCAATAGTTTAGTGAGGCATTGTGAACATCATAGGAAAAAAAAAAAGGAAAGTTTTTTTTTTTTTTTTCCCAAAACACAATAAGTAAATAATAAAAAAATAATTCTAGGATGGTCGCCAACTCGCCATTGTAGAATTATTATTCAACAAAAGATACATTAATTATAACATATATATGCGCAGATAAACCGATCGGCACTCCTTATCGGAAGGAAACAAAAACAACAGACAAACAACCACGCCTAAAAAAAAGGGGAAACAAGAGTAGGATATGGAAACACATTGACGACCCTATTTGTGCGGGCCAGTTCTGCATCCACCTCTGTGGTATGAATCGCCTTTAGGACATGCGCTGGAGCATGGGTCACAAGCTTGGTTAGGATTTCCGGACGCACCGGTAACATGTTTTTGATCATTATCGAGAATCCGGGTTATGTAGGGGTTCATGAGGTACTCCAACTCCAAGTCGTACTCGATCAGGCTTTCTTTGAAGCGGCCATTATTGTACCGGACAGTGGTGGTGTTGCTCTCTACAACGACGACAGCACCTGCACAACAATATGCGTTAATAAGGAGCATCACCATCACAAACGATATTGCCGGGGGATATATCCCTCCCTTTCCCTTTTGAACTTCCATTTCAGTACTAGTACTGTTCCTTTATCTCACTCCCTAGCTAGTACTGTAGCTACTTGATCTTACTCCACAGCTACTCTTTCACACACATTGTATACTTTCACAGGTACACTTAATTTATAGTGAGTAGAAGAAGAGAGTGATGACCAAAAGGAGACGGATAATGCACTAGATAATATTATTTTAATCTGATTATTCCATGTGCCATACTTTTTGTGGAATTCTTTTTCCTTTTGTTTTTTCTTGCGTCCTTGCATGATATCACATCGAGTACTTTTTATTTTACAACACTATTGCTAGAGATAATATAAATTCAATATTATAATTTATTATGTTATTAAGAGGCACCAATAAATCTACTTTCACTTTCACGTTAGGTTTGTAAATTTTTTATAATAAAATTTTAGTATTCTCTTTTAGAAAAAAGAGTAATAATAGGGGTTTTATAAATTTTACTAGGAAAGTTTTATAAAATTCACTCAAAAGTTTTCAAACTAATGTTGAAAATGTCGGCAGAAATGTAATTTAGCTAGTGACCTTTTTGGATGAGAAACCAATAGCAAATTGTCGGCAGAAATGTAATTTGGCTCACTCGGTGTTTAGGTATTCGAGCTCGATGTTAGGTTTCTCTCTCCAATAAGCTCCTCTCTAACCAATTACGTACGATGAACCAACTGTAAATTAATAAAGAAATAAAAAGTAGAAAAAGCTTACTAGTATAATCAATTCTGATTCGAACAACTTCAAACCATATATATATAGATGGAAAGTCGATTTCTTCATTATTTATTTGAATAATATAAATGCTTTTCCAATTGCAAATTCTCTAATAATTGATCTCTTCTTTTCAACATAAAGTGATAAATTCTATTATTCAATTCCCCCCAAGCAATACCCACCCCTTTCTATCTTGTAAAAAAAAAAAAAAAAAAAAACCAACCCCACTTTTTTTTTCCTTTTTTATAACTATAATAGAATTTTTCTACAATTTTTTCTCTCTATCATCAGCTCAAGATACCAATTAATTTCTTATTTTTTGTGTAATTGGTTTACCCTTTTTAATGTAGACGGGATTTGAATTCCAAATTTCTTATTCAATGACAAAAAGTTTTACCAACTGAATTAATTAAACCCCATAAACTCACCCCACTTGTCTATACTCCATAAAAAAGATTAAGAACTTTTTGTAATTAAGAGGAGTTGAAATATTTGAACAAATTTTCCTTCCAAACTAGTTTGAAGATAAATTTTTCAAACTTCTCATATATTTATTTTTTGAGTATGAATTTTGAAAATCTAACTATTAAATTTCATGTTCCTTATGTTCTTAATATGTATATCAAATTTTATTCAAATCAGATGGTATTTACTATTCTATCAATAAACTTATTTTTTATACACAATTTTAACTCACAAAAACTTAAAATTTTAACATTTGTTTATTGATATAGCAATTGATTCTTGATCTTCTTAAAATTTTGTAAGTATGAAGGATAAAAAAAGAACATATAATCCAACGATTAAATTTTTAAAATTCACAATCAATATAAAGATATATAAGGAATTTGAAGTGTTTTTTTTATCGAAATCTTTTATGTTTTTGTTTCTACCATTCGAAGTAATTTTCAGATCTACTTTCCAAAATATATAGTTTCATGCGTAACAAATGCTGGACTTTCAAGCATCGCCTGTTCCAACTTTTGCTTTTTACTGACAGTACCTTTCTCTTTTTCTTTAACTTTATCTCCTTATTCCTGAACAAAGTAGTAGAAGCTGGTCTGTAACTGTTCAGATAATACTTTCATGGCTTTATTTTTTGGGGATAAACAAATACGAGTGGTGTTGCGATTATTATAAATTTTATTAAATAAATTGACAAACTAATGTATTTCTACCAAAGATACAAAATGAAAAAGTATTTGATAATTTAATGTATTATAATGCTGGTGTAATGCGAATTATACTCATTGCTACGTCAGTTTATTTGTGTTTTTGTTTTTTTGTACATTTTATAATAGTTTTAATATTTTTCCAACCGATAATAAATATTGGGCACAAAGAAAATCATATCTATTTTTTGTGCATGTTAAATTACATCTATTGATAACTCTCCTTACATCATCAGTAATTCCATTATTTTTTAGAATTTTTATTTTATTTGTTGACTTATTTAGGTTTAATTGCAAAGTACACCCCTTAAAGTTTGAGGGGTCTTTAGATTTTACACTCTAAAATTTCAAAATTTGAATTTCACACTCTAAAGTTTTAATCCGTTTACATTACCAATCCCCCATCCATTTTGACTGACATGTCTGTTAAATGCCACATCAAATTGTCACGTGTGTGTATTTTTTTTCCAATGAAAGGGTTACACATTAATTAGTCGTGACACATCACTTAAATAATATAAAAAATATTTTAAAATTAAAATAATTATCTAAATATAAAAAACTTGTATAAATTAAAATAAAAATCACCATATCATTTTCTTGGCAATTTTCTTGCCACCCAAATAGATGCCAAGATCTAACAATCCAATCCATACCAAAATCTAGCAAATCACAAAAATTTAGCCTAAATATTAACAAACATAGAAAATTAGCAAATCTAAAATTCTAAAAATCCTATCATCAACAAACTCATTTATTTTCTTTGGAAACAAACACACACAAAAAAATACCCAACCATTTCGACTCACAACAACAACAAACCTAGCCAACCAAAGAAATTTTCTTTAAACAAATCCATAAATTTTCTTTGAACAATTATCATACACTCAATTTGGCTCACAACAAACCTAGCCAACCACATGAACATTCGTTACTCGTTACAACCATCAAACCCAAACTTCAAACAAAAACAGGTCAACAAATACTCCTCACTTCACCGAGAGAGAAAAGGGAAATGAAGCTCTCGGCATTACAACAAAGCTACGTGGACCATCCTAACAACAACTTCATGCAATGTGGGTCCAAAACTAGAGATTGAGGCCACAAGTCGTTGATAGCAATGTGGTGTGGGATCGGCAATTGGTTCATAGGTTGCGGTTGGTGTTTTTGGTCAAATAGTGGGTAGAGTTGTGGGTTTTGTAATCTATAAGGGGTGGTTAAAGATGGTTTTGGAGATTTTTGTGATTTGTTAGGAGTTTCGATGTGCCGGTGTGAGGGTTTAGGATGTTCCACCGGTCGCCATTTTTTTTGTGAAATTTTCCTTTTAACATGATTTTTGAAATATTTTTGTTAGTAAGCACGTTTTTTAAACTATTTTGTAAACTATCATCTCGAGTTTTAAAAACTTGAATTCGTACATGGAACTCAAATCTCTCATACTTGAGTTCTATAAAGGAGAAAGAGAAGAAGAAGAACTAGAGAACGGAGAAGAAGAAAAAGAAGAAGAACTAGAGAATGGAGAAGAAGAACAAGAAGAAGAAGATGGAGGAGAAGAAGGAGAACGAAGAACAGATTTGGTGATCGAAGAAGAAGAAGAACTCTAGGGAACGGAAGAAGGAGATCCAGTAGAAATGGAGAACTCAAGTTTCACATTGAATTTGAGTTTCTAGGTCTCGAGATACTAGTTTGCTAAATAATGCTGAATGCCAAAAATAATGCTAAATGCCAAAAAAAAAAACATCATTTTTTTCCTAGATCTAGTTTTCTAGGTTTGGCGCAAGTGGAAACCGAGTTGTAGGTATGATGATTTGGGTGAGTTGTGCTACGTGGTGGGTTTGTTGGCAGTGTAAAACAATCAAAACACAATGGGCCATTTTTCTTTTAGTTTATATTATAATTTATGTAAGATTTTTTATATTTAGATAATTGTTTCAATTTTTAAAAGGTTTTTGATATTATTTAGGTGATGTGGCACCCATTCGTTGGACGAAATATACACATGTAACAATTTGACGTGGCATTCAACAAACACATTAGTAAAAAAAGGACAGAGGGGCTACTAATGCGAACGGATAAAAACTTTTGGGTGTAAAATCCAAAAACCTCCGGACATTAAGGGTTTACTTTACATTTTACCATTTTTTTTAATAAGAAACAAAAAATTTTATCAAGAACCACAAGGAAAAACATCAAGAAGATCATATTTTCTCCTCCATGCATCCCACACCTGCTTGAGGAAGAGTTATTACAGCAAAAAAACAAAATTTATAGAGGAGAAACAGACTTAGCCAATGTATGAGCTATAGAGTTGCATTCTCTCTTTTCCCAAGAAAATAACAATTAACAAAAGACGTAAATATCATTTTGCTCCCTACATTTTTGGTTGATTTTCATTTTGATCCCTACTTTTTTTTTTCCCTATCATTTTCATTTTAGTCTCTACTGTCATCTCACTAACGAAAATTGCCTATGTAGTACACAAAGGGCACAATTGGTACGTTAGATGCTAACGTGACCATTAAACTAATAAAAAAATTATTTAGCATTTTAAAAATACCACGTCAGCATCCACATTAGCATCTTAATTTGAAAAGATTAATTTATGAATTTTAACCAAAAATAAATAAAAAACATATTGAAAACTATAAAAAAAAAAAAAAAAAATAGATCTGAGTTATCTTGCATATGAACATATATGAATACAAACCTAGAAAAATCATAAATGAATATTGTACAAAATAAAACCAATCCACATAAATAAACCAAATTATCCAAAAGAAAAAATAGATTTAAATCCAAAAATTTAAAGAATACAATCAACCCACTGTTGAGCACAATAAACCCACCATTTCAAATCTTCAATTTCTCAACCAAACCAAACCAACAACAACAAACAAACCTAGCTCAATCCCTCAACCATACCAACAATAATAAATAGCACTCCTACCCAAATTTGAACAAATTACTCACAAAACTTGTTAACCCAATAGAGCCCCTCCACCTTTACATGTCAATCTCTCTCTCTCTCGATAAACCCCCTTGACCAAACCATAAGCCCTCCTCACCAACCTTGGCAGTGGCAATAGCTTGATTTTTGGGCTTGACCAATCATGAGAGAGAGAGAGAGAGAGAGAGAGAGAGAGAGAGAGAAATAGTTTGAGACAAGAGAGAGAGGGATATGAGGAATTTAATTCAGTTTGTGGGTTTGATTTTCTAGATTCTTCTTTGATTTTCTGGTTTTGTGTATGCCTAATTAGTGTTGGTTTTTTAAGAAAAACAAATGAAAAATGAATTTTTTTTTTATATTTGGATGCTAACGTGGAATTTTTTATTATTTTATTACCAATATCAATGTCTAACATATTAGTTGTGCACTCCATATGCCATGTAGGCAATTTTTTGTTAGTGAAATGATAGTAGGGACTAAAATGAGAACAATTTTTTTATTTTGAGGAATAAAATAAGAAGAAAAAAAAGTATTAACCAATATTGAAATTAGTCACAAATATAAGGACAAAAATGATATTTACACCTTAACAAAAAAAGGTCCTAGGTTCCAAAGTATTTAATAATTGAGTCCTTGCATTTCACTGGCTATTATATATATCCTAAGTTCAAAGCATTTATTTTTCTTGTTGCTATTAAAGTGTGATAGGTCAAATAAGATAGTACCTATACCAAAGACGATGGTAGTTTTTGCCATATTACATAATGATAACCATGTTTCTTTTTTAATTTTATATTTTAGATAGAAAGTAACAGTCATTTTTTTTGAAACTAATTACATTTACTAATATTTACATCACATTGGACAATTTCACGACACATCAAAGGTACCATATAAAAATTTATAATTTTTATCACAATTATCTTATGTAATAGACTATAACCAGTTGTTTGTCACTTTTACACGAATTTACTACTTTTTTTCCAATACTCACAATATATCATGTAAATAATTATAGAAAAATTTTAGTTTTACATGATTCTAGAACTTTTTCGATGTTAGTAAAATGTAAAAAGAAAATACTAACAAATACTCTTAGAGTAATGGCTAACAATCCATTTAAATTAAAGAAATATTTTATGAAAAAGGAAAAAAACAATTAATATTTTGATTTTTTTTTTTTATAAAAGTGATATCCAAATTTTTTTTTAAATAGATTATTAATTATCGTTCTAAGGAC
This sequence comes from Quercus dentata, assembly GCA_028216015.1. Classification (NCBI taxonomy): domain Eukaryota; kingdom Viridiplantae; phylum Streptophyta; class Magnoliopsida; order Fagales; family Fagaceae; genus Quercus; species Quercus dentata. The sequence goes on from CP116445.1 coordinate 71,919,227, forward strand.
TCTCCTCCACATTTTCCCCAAGTAAAAACGTTAGAACTACCGTCTACAAGAGAAGAAGTCTAGGTCCCGATATTCAATGCTAGGTAAAGATTGTCAAACGGAATCGATTACAAAATTATTGTCTTGGATTCATCCCCATTCCAACTTGTATTTAAAAAAAAAAAAAAAAAAATTAAATTTTGTATTTTCGAGAGTAGCTTTGAGCATCATATGATACACGCCCCTATCTCTTTGTACGGTATGCATTGCTTGGGCACTCTGGTCTTCTTCTTTTCGGCTCAAGTCCATTCTGGTCTTCCATCAATAATGCAAAATCAGCTTTAAAGTTGTAAGTGGACCATGCACGTTTCTTCACTTTTCTTTCTTTTGGGGATTCTGACATTCAGCGCTTTCTTTTCTTCAGAATCTTTACAGCTGTGTAATTGTGTAAAGAACAAATTTTTTTTTGGTGAAAGTTAGAACAAATATTTAGTGTAGAGATACTTTAACCATTGACTATCTTAATTTTCAATTTTCGGAAAATACAAAGAACTTGAGGTTAGCTTTATATTTTGGCAGCAAAAGTTTTTGTTATTGTTTTTTTCTTTTTGGTTGTAAATAATTTCTTTTTAAAAGCATAACTAATTTCTTATTATTTGGTAACAACTTAATTGGAAAATGAGGTGGAAATATGAACAATATTTTGGCTATTTGGCTCACATAAAAAAATCATAAATAATTAATTCTAAATAATTATGTGAACAAAAACTTGCATTCACAATATGAATATTGCATAGTGCAACAAAAAAATCAACCTAGAAGTTCTTTTTTTTTAAGAAAAATGATATGTCCACAATATTTTCATAACATTTTTACAACAAATCTTTAGTAATAGTTTGTTATTGTTGGGGCAAAAAAATAATCTTGGTATTAAGTTCAATTTTGGACCAACAACAACTAACCACCTATGATTTGTTATAAAAATGTTGTGAAAATGTTATGGAGATAGCACCTCTTTTTTAAAAAGAATGCTAAAAAAGATAGCATTCAATGTTTTTAAGTTGGACTAGATTCTAATCAAAGGTCTAAACGTAATAATATCACAATTAATTTAACATACAAATAAATGAAATTTTTTTAAAAATTAGCAAAGTTGACTGAAAATAGTATATGATGTTTAAACAACTTTAAATGCATTTTCACAACTACTGTAAGACCAATAAAACATAATAAATAAACACAAACATAATGTTTTTATTGATCCATCAAGTACAAAGCCCTAGTGGAAGCTATCAGAATTCATATACGTATATGTTTGTAAGCGAATGTATTTGCTTAAATGTAAGTGAAAATTTTTAATATTCATATACATATGTGTTTGCTTAAAAGGCGTGTTAGTGAAAATATAAGGGGCCATTTGGTATGGTAGTTTAAGCAACACTATTCAGTTTTTAAACAATATTACATGTATTTCCACACAATTTTTCACCTATACGTATTTTTAAAAATACAAACAACGTTACTAGAACAACGTTACCAAACGGCCCCTAATGTTTTTTGAGAAATGAGTAAAACAATACTATATGAAGATTTCTTATTTTATTATTCTTTTTAATTTTAATTTTTTTATTTAGATTATGACTTTTAAGACTGCATAAATCTCAATAGGAGATTGTAATACAAAGTTGAGAATTTTATATACTTAACTTTTATCCTAAATATGAATAAAAATTAGACATTTGTACTATCTAGGTAATATACTAATTGCTTTATTCTTAACTAGGCTCTTCGCACGTGCGTGCTCGGAGGCTTTTTTTTTAAAAAAAAAAAATTAATAATTTGCATCAATAATAATTTAGAAATATATTTTTTCTCTCTCTAAAAAAAAGAATTTTTTTTTTTAATTTTTCAAACAAATAAAAATGATAAACTTTAGAGATAAGTAGCAACTGTAATTTCTTTTTTGAACATGAAGGGAAAAAAATCCTAAATTTTGGGAATTCTCTTTTTGAATTCAAAATGAAATTTGATATTTGACATTTATGACCTATTTCTAAATGAAGTTACCCTTCATTAATGAAGGTATTTTTGAATCATAAAAAAATGCAATTGAAAAGGGAAATCCTCTTATATATAGTATAGATAATGAGAAAACTCTTACTTCGTTAAAAAATAGAACGTCTTAGAATTTAAAAGTTTCAAAAGGAAGGAGCTCATCAAATTTAAAAGTTTCAAAAGGAAGGAACTCATCAATTTTGGGGCGCCAAAGCAAAAATATTTTTAAAAAATCATTATTTTGTCCCCATCCTCTCCTTACCATGAATAATTTCACAAATCACCTATGTCAAATTATTTTCCACTACATTTAACTTAGTTGGTAATTTATTTGTGCTACCACGCTTATTGCATGCAATTGAATCTAATTAATTCACTTGGATAATTAATTGATTAATTTACCAAAGGGGTCAATACATTCTTGGCCTATCAAGTGATATCAGAGCGAGCACACTCTAATTAGGTTTAATATTTGCTGTGTGATCCATTGACCCCTGTTTGTCATGGATAGAGAACAATCTCCTATTATACTTTTTTTATTTGTTGGCACTAACTATGCATACTAAAAAGTACGCATGAGAGTTTTCTTGCAGTCTTTAGATGAAAATGTGTGGCAAGCTATGGAGATTGGCTGGACTAAGCCAAAGGAAGCGCCGGCTGATTGGGATGATGCCAAGATCAAAGCGGCAAACTTCAACAAAAGAGCATTGAATGCACTATTCGGTGCGGTGACCAATGAGGAGTTCAAGAAGATATCCTCAACTGAAATTGCTAAGGAAGCATGGACTATCCTCCGGACAACCTATGAAAGGACTAAGGCTATTAAGGATTCAAAACTCTAAAGGCTCACTACTAACTTTGAGGAGATAAAAATGGAGGAGGATAAGTCATTTGATGAGTTTTATGCCAAGCTAATGGACATAGTCAACTCAGCCTTTAATCTTGAGGAAACTATTCCCGAACCCAAGGTTGTAAGAAGGGTGCTAAGGTCTTTGCCCGAGAGATTTCATGCCAAGATCACTGTCATTGAAGAATCAAAAGATATTGACTCTATTCCTTTGACTGAGCTGGTTGGTAACTTGCAAACCTATGAATTGTGTTTGACTAGAATTGGGAAAGGAAGCAAAAGCAAGAGCATGGCATTAAAGGCCAAAAGTAATGAGACCGATGAGTCTTTTGGTGATGAATATTCCAAGATGAAATCCTACATCACTAGCCAGTTCAAGAAGGTCATGAAGAATGCCAATGTGAAAGGATTTGATAAGGACTGTAAGTAATCCAGTTCTTCTCATTTCAAGAGCCAAGATAGAGAAAAGAAGGATGCTAAGGATGGCGGTCAAGACACTATTCCCTTCGGACCAAAGTGCTTCAATTCGGATGTCAAGGTTTTGGACACATGAAACTAGAATGTCCAACATATCTCAAGAAAATTGGGAAAAGCAAGGCTCTTGCTGTTACCTTGAGTGACACCAAGCCCGAGGATGAGTTAGATGACAATGATGACGAAGGAATCTTGAATGCCTTCACTACCACAATGGATCCTATTGAGGGGATCATAGAATAGGTAGATGAAGAAGTGGACTTGGTGGAGTCTAAGTTTGAGAAAATGGATGAACAAGATGACATCCATACAGCCTATGCTAAGTTATACAAGGGTTCAGAGAAGCATGAGAAAGCGTATAGGCTAGCCACCATGAAGCCGAGTGATGTTGAGCTAGATCGAGAGGAGCTCTCTACCAAGGTTAATGAAGCCAATCAAACCATTGGAGCACTGTGGTTTGAGAACAATTTCTTGGCGTAAAGGAAAAAAAAGCTTGAAGCGAAGCTATTCTAGGTTAGAGCTCCATTGGAGAGGACTTTCAATGCAAAGCTCGATGAGATGCTAATCTTTCAAAAAGTCTGCTTACGATAAAACCAGTTTGGAGTATGATTTCTCTTCTCCTAATATTGCCTTATCTAGTACAACTATTTTTGCCTCACCTGCTAATAATGTCAACTCTACGAATGATGAAGCTAAAATTGAAATAGCTAGTGAGAACTTAGATAGAGGCAAATCTATTCTAGGAGCACCCCCTAAGATTGAAAAGAAAGAGACTAGAAACCTAAGGACTAAGAAGGTTAATAACAAAAAGTCTCAACTGAAGAAGCCGCATCTTAGTCATCACTATGGGGCTTCAGGGTATACTCGTCCAAATTGCTACAAGTGGTTAGCCACTCAACAAAGCAATAGTATGCTCTCGTTCGGAAACTAGAATCAGTTTCCATCCTCTTTTGCTCCTCTTGAAGATCTTCTCAATGCCCTCATGTTTCTTTCAAACTTAAACGATTTCAATTCTTCCCCCTCACCACTGGATCAAAGTTTCGCTCAAAGGAAAGGTTCTTCCAAGGTGTAGAAGGAAAAAGGCTCAAAGTGATTTAGTCACTTTTTCTCCCCTTATGGTTATGCATTACTTGTTTGTTTTGCTTTCTTATTTTTAAGTCAGTCTAGTTTTATGCTTTGCTTTATTTAACATGTTTTTGTTTGTTTGTTTTTAGTTTTTTCTTTATTTTGTTTTTCATAAAAAAATTGAAATAAAAATTAGAAAAATACAAAAACAGTGTGTGTTTGTGTATATTTGTTACTTGTATACCTTTGATGGCCATTGAAACAAAATTTTCTAAATTTTGTATCTCTTGTAGCTTAGATAAGCATCTCAATGCACAACTAAGTAAGTGAGCTTTGTGGCTCGTGTTTTTGAGGAGTACGATTAAGTAATCTCTTATAATTAACACTTATATCACTTTTTTTTTATGGGAATGACTAAAAAAATTCTAAGAGAAAGGCATAAATAACCATCTCACTACTAAAGCCCACTAATCATGAATAACATCCGTGTGCCTCAGCATAGCAAAATTGTGATGTTTAAGCTTACATAATTGGGTATTTCTTATCTTTCTCTCTTATATGCCCATGCATGATATGCTCAAGAAAAAAAATATGCAAAGAAAATCAAAAGCATAAAGAATCAAAATGCTTTTATATATGGTTGTAAACGTGTTTCTAGGAGATGTGGGAGTTATAGGATGTACCTCAAAAGTGATAGTCCCTATCAACCAGTTATGATTATGTGTGAGTATTTTATCATATCTCAAATCGTCATAATATGAGACACTTATGCACTCTTGCTATGTTTTCACACACAATACACAAATTCTTTGCTATTTTTGATACATGTACAGGTACAATATGATTTCGCCATCAAAAGGAATACGTGTGTTAATATACACTCACTAATCTGTCATAACTTGTTTTTGAAATATAAAATTAGTTAGACATGTTTAGTGTGTGTGTGTGTGTGTGTGTGTGTGTGTTTTTGGATTCATGAATGCTTTGCATTTTCTTGTTGAGAGATGTTTTTGAGAGCTTAATATGTTGATTGGCTTTATGTTTGAGTAGCTTGCTTGTTGCATTCATCTCTATGTGTTTTTCCCTTCTTTGAAAACACCTTTTCTTCAAGCTCAACGGCTTCTCGACAAATCCGTTTCTATCGAGCCCCTCTTTCTTCTTTTCTCGATAGAAGTTAATGCAATTTCGATCCATCGAGACTTCTAGTGTTCTCCTCGATAGAAGCTCGACAACTTCTTCAATCCATCGAGAAACTTTCTATTTGGCCGATAAATCCTCGATAGCTTCTCGATCCATCGAGATACTTTTGCCATTGACGAATCCTCGATAGCACCTCAACAAATTCACTTATGTCGAGATTTAATGCTTGACAAATCTCGACAGATACTTCATTCCATCGAGTTACGATTTCCATTTATATGTCGAGCGTGAACAAGACTTCATTTTCTCTCTTCTCTCTCGACAGAAAACACTCTTCTCTCCCTCCAAACACTTCTCACTCACTCCAATCTTCTCACCCACTACATTTTCAGCCTATATCAAGCTTAGATTACTTGGTATATGTTCTAATCCCTTCATTTTCCTGCATTCATGCATTTTAGACCTAGGTTTTGGGGTTTTGAAAATTTTTGGGATTTTTGAGATCTTTGTGAAATTTGTGGGTTCAATTTTATTGCTTTGATTCTATATGCTCATGCATTACATATTCCTTGCATTTTAACAATGTTTCATGCATTTAGATGTGTGCTTGATTATTATTGATGTATGCTGGTAGGTTTGGATTGGGTTTTACCCATGATGCATTTTAAACTTTGCACGTCACATGTTCATGCATACGTATTCTTTTCTTTCTATTTGTTTCTGGTTTGTGTTGTGTTTTATCCTTCTCTCTCTCTCTCTCTCTCACTCGAATAAACTACGCATGGCACTTAATCGTAAACCCACTCCGGCTCAGAACCCTCTTGGTTCGGGGTCTTTTTCATCCGATCCTTCTGTTCCCCCTCTTCACATTTGGTTCCGTGATGGGAAGGCTCAACAAGACTTCCTTAAGAACTTTCAAAAACGTGGCGTTCATTCAAAGCGCCATGTTGTTCATCGAACTTTTCCAACACTCTTCTCCCCGCTATCATTCGAACTCGTGGCTGGGAATCTCTTTGTGAGAGACCCTTGAGGTGTCCCACAATGTTTATACAGGAGTTTTACTCCAATATACACGATATTGATACCTTTGTACCTCGGTTTGCCACGACATTTCAAGGTACACGTATCATCGTTACCTCATATCTTATATCCGAGGTACTACATGTTCCGAGGGTAGCACATCCCGACTACCCCAGCTTTGATCGTCTTTGGACTATGTCCAGAGACGAGCTTCTGTCTCATTTTTGTGAGACACCTTCCACATGGGGTGGGAAGCAAAACACCTCATGCTCGGGCTTTGCAAAAGGTCTAAGATTCCTTAACATGGTGATGGCATTTGTTCTTCCTCCATGTCTCACTATAACTCTATCACAGAGCCTCATGCTCAATTTCTTTTGTTCTTCTTAGAGGATCTTTTGATTGACTTCCCCTTTCACTTCATCACTTTTATCCTTGATGTCTATCAAAATATAGCAACCCATGATAAGCTCAACTTTCCTTCAGCTATCACGCGGATCCTTCATCACTTTTCCATCCCCATTCTTGATTCTCCTTACTACACCACCATCGGTGCCCTTAACGCTTGACTTTGTTTGATGAAGTGAGGCTCGGCCCGACCAAAGCGGCCACGTGTGGAGCCTCCCGATCTTGCAGCTTCTTCTGTTCCTTCCACTGCTACTCATTCTTCCTTGAGGCTATCATGGCGCAACTTCAACACATGGATGCTTGTCTTGACACTCTCTCTGATGAGTTATGTCAGGTGAACACTGATGTCGGTCGTATAGCACAACGATAGGTTCGCCTTGGTGGCTTTGTTGCTTCTCCGTCTCCTTCTCCAAAGGCTTCAGCAGATGAGGATGGTGAGGATAGTGATGATGGTGATGATGAGGATGCTAGCTCTTCCAATGATGATGAGATGACAACCTCTCGGTGACTTATCCTTTGTCATTTGTGACAAAAAGGGGGAGTAGTTTTGGGATGAGAGTAGTCTTGTATTTAGGGGGAAAGTTAGCATAGGATATTTTTGTTAGGGGGAGCGTTTATATTCTTGAGGGATGTAGTGAGGATTTTATGTACTTTTCTTTTCTTTCTTTTTAGTTACATTATCCTCTTGTACATCGATCTTGTGACTATTTATTTTATGACATACATTGTATTTATTTTCATATATATATGATGATGTATGTTGTTCTTCACCTATCTCTCCATGTATTGTTTATTTTCTCTCTTTATACACATGTTTCTTTATGTATGCAATCATTTATTTCTATTTCACACTAAGATACCTTGATGAGTCTCGTTTAAAATGTTTCAAAAAGACAAGTTGTGAAAATCTATCATGCCATGAACTTTCTTCTTGCAAGGTTTTTCAAGAGTTTGTGTTAGGGTTAGATTTTTTTATTTTTTTTTTTGTAATTTAACAAGTGATTCTGAGTTTAGTGATTTAAGACTTCTCTCATAATTCATTTGTTTGTTGTGATTTTGTCACAGATTGCCAAAGAGGGAGATTGTTAGGACATATGTGAGATTGTTAGAGACATATGTTATGTAAATTGGCTAATCCTTTGACAAAACGTATTTTACTTGTAATTGGGTAGATCTAGGATGGGTTTAGTACTTCAAGAAACAAGTGTTCAAGTTTAGTATTGAAGTCATGTAAATTTGACCAAGAAACAAGTGAAGAAGTATTGTTCATTAAAGTTTGAGAGATGTCTCGATAGAAGCCTTTCTATCGAGGTTTAATGTTGAAGTTCAACAGAAGTTGTATCTGTCGAGAATTACGAAATTAGAATTTCCAAAATTGATTTCACACATATCCATGTGTATTTTTGTAGGTTTTTTTTTTTTTTTTTTTTCTCACAACCCTAGATATATATAAGGATTATTTTAAGGGCCGTCTCAAATGATAAGAAGCATAATGTCATAAGTGACCATTGAACCTTACAAACACCTCTTCCCCCGCTAGCGCAGGAACGGTGCCGAGGATAGCTCTTTGATCTTGTAAAGTGATTATACAAGCATATTGTGACCGGAGACAAATTTGCCCTAGTTCATCATATTCTCTCTAGAAGCTACTACGTTTTTACGCCAAGGGTTTTGTGACCAAAAAGCTTCTTGATCTTCATTATTGGATGAGCTAAAGAACTTTGCAGCCAACATCTTCCGCAAGTTGATGTGTTAGTCACGTATTGGGATCCATGCATCATTGGTTAGTCACGTCATGGGATTTGTGCATTGAATGGAGAGATTGCCGCTACATCACAAATCCAATTGGGTATTGGGGTAAGGGTTCAACCGCAGGTTGGTATTAGGTGCTAGGATTCCTTTTACTTATAACCACTTGTTTTGATAATAGTGGATTCTAGGGAGTGGTAACCTTAAATTCACCCGGTGGGGTTTTGCCTCAATGGTTTCCCCCATTCATAAACAAATCACCTATGTCAAATTTATTTTCCATTGTATTTAACTTAGTTAGTGATTTGTTTGTGCTACCACGCTTATTGCATGTAATTGAATCTAATTAATTCACTTGGATAATTAATTGATTAATTTAACAAAGGGATCAATACATTCTTAACCTATTAGCATTAAAACTACATCAACATAGTTTTTGAATTGAATATTTTTCAAAGGAGATCGAATTAGAGGATATTGTATTAGAATTTAAATATAGAGAATTGTACTCACACATTCATCAATATAAATTTACATTTGCGAAACATATTCAATTGTTTAAATTTCAAACTTGAGATTTTGTGTTTACACTTGGCCATGACAACATGATTATATTCTCTTGAATTCCTGCATATGTCTGTGATGCCTCTTTGATGTGTAAAACTTGACTTGTGGATGTTTATATCTATGCATGCTTAGATTTACAAACATGAAAAAGCCTTTTACAGCAAGCATCATTTTAAAAGTTTTTTTTTATTATTATTATAAAAAGCACCACTTTAAAGGGTCATTTGCAAAAACCACCCATTTCAAAAGCCTTTTTTACTAAAAGCACCCCTTTTAAAAATCTTTTTACAACACAACACAACACAACACCAAAAAAAAAAAAAAAAAACCAATTTTAAAAGTCTTAAGCCTATGACTTTGGATCAAACTATATTATAACTACTTTCTTATTATTCTTATTCAATATAGGACTTCACTCACACATGTATACCCAACACTATACAAACTATACATCCTCCATTTTCTAATTGTTTTTTCCCCCTCAAATACTCTACTCAAAGTATTATAGGATTTCGTCTTTGTTTCAAATAACCAAATTGAGACCTACCAACACGTGTAAACCAGTTTTATATCTACCACATGATTTTGCTAAATGAAATACATTTTGAAAACTAATGATTTTGATCTAGTGGATGAACAACTCAACTTTTTTTTCTCTCTTTTTCGTTGAACAATTTTCACAAACACAATATAAGAAAAGTTGTGTGATAATATATCTATACAAACTATCTCAAAGCAACTAAATACTTTGGAAATTTAACAACAAAATGTATTGGAATTAAACATGCCTCTTTGAAAGGAAAGGAAAAATATAGCAAGGCAGATTATGAAATATTAACTTCTCAAGATAAATGAAATCAAAATATATAGGGTCATTCTACCATACCCCCTCAAAAAAAAAGGGGTACAGTATCCACCTATATCCGAGCCGTTAATTTACTCTGATTTTGATCTTGACCGTTGATGTAATTTTAAAGGTTTTTGGTTACCGGTTAAACCGATTTTATATATAAAACAAAAATTAAAACATCCATCACGCTTTTCAACCTTTTCTCCTGTCTCATGTTTGCTTCTCTGCCTCTCTACTTTGTTTGCTCATTGCTGCTTTTGCCTCTCTAAACAAAACCCTCAAATCAGGCAGTTGATACCACATCCGCGGCGTACCCACAAAACCCTCGGAGCTCGACGCACCCACAACCTCAAATTGGAGGCGCTTCTTCTCATCAATCCAAATCGTCGGCACCGCTCTCTAGCTTATTCTCTTCCAATCCATATTCAAATCAGTGGCGCACTCATATCCAATCCAACTCGGCAACGCTTCATCTCTTCCCGCACGACTCGGCGGCCCTTCTTCTCTTCCATTCTAAATCGGTGGCGCCACCTACAATCTTTAGGTTCTCTCTTTATATATGATTAACGCTGATATGGGTTTATATTATTTCTCTAAAGTTTGTGGGTTTATGATATTATTGTTTTTTTTTGAGTTTCGGTTCTTATATATTTGACAAATTAATCTTTACACCGAAGGGCTTTGGCAAAGAAATCTCGGGTTGGGCTAGAACTAGAATGTCGGGTTTGGGTTGAAGACTTACCTGGGGACATTATCCCTCTTGCTCTGTTTGATTAGTTTTCTTATGTTTTAATAAAAGCATCGATCATCTCACGAGACTAGTTTCTCATAAAAAAGAAAAAAAAAATCTTTACACTTTTGAGTTTGGGATGTGAGACGTGGGAACCCTTATCCATAAGTTGAGATAAAATTAACACTTTTAGAAAAATAGTCCGAGGTTGAGGCCGAGGTTGAACCGGCTACCAGCATATACTCAAGGTATGGCCTCTCTTATATAAATTAATGCATTACAAGTGTCTTTTAAAGACTTTAGAAGGTTAGGAATATTAAATGCGGACAATAAATGATTTGAGTCATCCGGGTGTTTGAATGCAGTACATGCTACATAATGATGTTAACATGTGCCACCTAGTGGGTGAATTCTCTCCCACAATCAGAATGTCTGAAAAATAGTTTTAGAAATCATTCAGTTCACATTTGAACATACTTTAAAGTGGTCATTTGCTTCCCCATTTAATTAAAATCTAAGTTAAGCCTTCCATGCAGAGTATTTGATTATCAAGATATACGTGAGCACTAGGATTTTTCTAAACTAGGAGTTGTAGAAGATGTCCTTATTAGTTGAAAAAAGAGTCTAACCATCACATATTAAATTTTATAACTAAATTTATTATAGGGTAATGCACCATTTGCTGGTTCTGCGAACTTCTTTGGCATTTTCAAGTTTTGAGTGGCGTAGATTGAATTCTCAACCGATTTGTTTGGGAGTGTGGGGAGGACACGATACTATGAACCTATGGACTTAGGAGATTTTTTATTTTTTTCAACCACCTTGGTAGTAAGAACACCAATTTTAGAGTTGGTTTGTGCTATATTAAAATATTGAAGTGTCCTAAATACATACCGAAATTAAGAAGAAGAAGAAGCATCAAAAGTAGTTTTGAGGCTTTGAGGGCATTTGTTGAAATGAGTTTGTTCATATTGAGCTGCGTATGCATATAACAAGTGTTTGTCTATCTTTTGTGTCAGAAAAAATCTGGTCTTTGCTTTTTAATTTTTGGTTTGTTCCAATATTGGTGAGTGAATAAGTTAATGTACAGAGAGATTGAGGCTAAATAAAATTTCTCGTATTGGAACTTTTTTTCATCAATTTCTGGTTTATTTTTTCCCCTGGTTTCTTCTTCTTCTTCCATTTTTTTATATATATATATATTTTTTATAAAAAAATCTTGAGTTTGAATGTAGAAAATTCTACAAGAAGTATTTAACTTAGGAGTACAGTTATGTGTAAGTTCAAAGTAGCTTAAATCTGTTTTTACCTGCTTGCCCATTTTGATAACAACATAAGGATCACTGCATCTGACATCCTTGATCGCAAGGTTTACCCCTCTATGGATATGAATCATAAGTAGGCCCAAAAGGCTCTCCATCTCAGGGAAAAAAAATTCAAATTTTTGACAAAAAAACCAGTAGAACACAAAGGAAATGAAAGGACTTGTTGACTTATGTTATGGCTTTGAACATTGAATACCCTTTTACTTAGGCGGAGTGGAGAACTAGTTGACAAAATAGTTAGATACTATCAAAGCCTGACCCAATTGTGCATATTTATAACCAAAGAAAGAAGACCAAGAACCAAGTCCTAGTTTTGGCAAGTTGCAATATTTTATACCATTCATAAATAGTGTAACAACTAGTGGGTTCTGGAAGTAATTTTAATTTGATGCATAAAAACAAGAAATAAGTGCATAAAGTCACAGTTTAGTGGGATTGAGTTGTTTTTTTCAAACTTATTACTTGTTTATCCAAGCTTGATTTGAATTGATTGAGAAGATTATGGGGTTGTGATAATATTTCATATTTCACATGGCTGATTTTTAGGGAGGGAACCTAATACATTAGGTATTGTATCTAAGTTTTGCCCTTTAAGTTATTATATCTAGAAACAAGGCCATCATGTGTAGAGTCGGGTAAAATTATATTTAGGTTATTTAGGTTTATATTTTAATTTTTCTTTGATTTGGTTATTCTAGAATGGGGTAAAATTCTGCAATTTCTTTAAGTACAAATTTTATTCACTCAATGAAGGACATCAAGATTCATGAATTCAACAATGAGTCCTAAAACAGAACATTATGTGTCATGCCCTACGTAAGCCTTAACACATCATGACTATCTTTTACTTTTTGTATCTTATTTGACCCAACTGTGTGTATCAAAGTGGTCCACATTAATTTAGACCTACATAACAAGACCATATCTTCTAGGTAAGACAACAACCTACATATCCAATTCAACCTAACACACAACATTATTACACAATCCATATTTCTTTTTTCTTTTTCTTTAGTAGGAGATTTCAAAAAAAAAAAAAAAAAAGAACCAACCAACAAGTTGTTAGTTGGTGTACAAGCTAATTTGGTTCTCAGGTCATATTCCCAGGCATGCATTTATAAACTAGCTGGTCATAAAGGACAGAATTACAACAAGAGAAAGACTAGTAAAATGGGGCTGCAAGGGAGACCATTTAGGTTTTTACATGATAACTATTGTGTGACTCTTTAGGTTTTTAAAATTTTAACTGTTTTCATATTTTAGGTATGATTGCAGCATGTATGTTATTAAGCACATGCATACAAAAATTATCAAATAGAATCTAACCTTTATGGTAATATATTTATTGGAAGTATATTTTACAGTTTTTGCATAATTTGCTTAAGCTTCTTATTCATCAACAATGTCTACTTTTTTCAGAAGAGTTGGTCAAAACGTATTCAATACAAGTTGGCATCAAATCTAGTGCTTTCAAAGGAAAATGAACAACGTTCAAAAATAATAGAAAATGCTAGAAATACTCCACTACAAGATATTTTTTGGTCTTTGGAATGACAAGTGATTTGTATAATTTGATAACTGAATTTTTTGGAAAATGTTGAAATTTAGTGAATTTTATTTGTAATTGAAAGGGAGATTGAATTTCATAAGCTGCACTACCCTTGTTTATGTGAGTTGCACTGCATGTTTTTAGATATCAATTTATGTTGTTTGAAGATGATCCACTTTGCAAGAAGAAGAACAGAATGATGTCACTTACCGAGTAAAAATTTAGTTTTAGTTTTAGAAAACTTTGATGATTTCAAGGTGATAAAAAGCCAAACTGGAGGAATGGTTGGGGGGGGACTGACAACCCGCATAATCATAGAGATGCAAGTGATGCCGAAAGGGCTTTTACATGACAATACTCAGCTTTTGAAAAAGCTTTACCTGTAAATACCGTTGTTTATTATATAATTTTCTCTGGATAATGATTATATACAAGATATTTGTGGTGCTGTGAGATTCATTTTTGGGGTAAGAATAAAATTTGTTCTCATATTTTTGTATTGGTTCTATTACACCTCACCATGGAATGGTGATCTCCACTAGTTTACTGATAGTTTTTAGACCCCTTAAACAATTTATTAAACTTAGGTAATTAGCCAAGTTGTTACTTAGTCCAATTAAACAAGTCTAGGTTATCACAATATAAAAGATCAAATCATGCAAAGCAAAATGGAAAATAAATAACACAAGATATGATCACCCAGAAAACCAAACCGGTAAAAACCTAGGGAAGATTTAACCTAGGTATCCTCAAGGTAAACTTGAATCCACTATCTTGAAAGAATCGAAGTTCATACAATAAGACTTACAAGCCCCCACGCTCGACTTCTTATTGCTACCCACCAGTAGAACTTACTAATATGACCACATGCAAGCTCCGAATCCACGGACTCCTTCTTTCTTGGATTCACCACCAAATACAAGCACACTCGCTTGTGTTTTCTTTAAGTTTCAATGGAAGCAACTGAATTGATCATCAAGGTGTAGATAAATCTTCTCCTTAAAAACCCTAAGTTTGTGTAAAGGAAAGCTCCTCTAGATCTCACAAGAGATTTATGCAAATCGCAATTATGAGCAACACTAAAACGTGGCTAAGGTTTGCCTTTTATACTTAGGATAAATAAGAAACTCTAAAAACGTTTTAAAACACTTAGGGCTGAGTTGGACGAATCTGCAGAAAAACATTTCTGCTTCGAGCTTCGATCGATCGAGCCTGTCTTTCGATCGATCGAGCCAGGCCGAAAGGCACAATCCTTTCCCGCTTTAACTCGATTCCAACTTTACATAGATGCACAACTTTGAGCTAGACTTAAACACTTCTAAACACATTGTTTTGATCATGGTTTGCCAACAATACAAATTAGAGTTCTAAATACATAAAATCCTAAGACTTTAGAACCTATCATTTACCATTGAAAGACAATGTGTATTGTCAATACCAGGAATCTGCAATCACTGCTTGGAAAATGGAATTAGGAATCTTCTTGTCATGAACACAAAATTGTGCATTTGAACATGTATTTGATTGCTTCTGCCCCTACCAACTAGTTTCCAGTACTTGTGCTGCTTTACCAAAAAAAAAAAAAAAAGTTTCCAGCACTGTGTTTGTTATGTGAAGTAATGCTGAATGATGAGATAATAGCTAGTACATGCATTTGGCACTATCAATTGCTTGGAGATGTTGAGTTTCGACAATCTGCTTGGCAGACTATATGACATTTTGGCCATGGCTCTTTTCTTTTAAGTAAATAGATGTTTGGTTGGCTTCACCAACCCAAAGAAGAAAAAGATAAGAAGCAGATAGATGTTTGGCTTAGGCGTCCGTTTGATTCCTAGTGTCCAAAATTTTGAAACTTCTTAGCAGTCAGTCAATAAGATTTTGCAACCTTCTAACTTATTATTCCATCTACTCCCTAAATACTTTTTATCACACCAGAAATGTTCATCTTTTAATATCCCTAAAAGATAATCTGCATCAACCCACGTTTTCGGTGCCTACTCATTCCAATATTGAGCTCTTTTTATAACATTTGGCTTATAGATTTTCTGCGGATCTTAAATTGATGAGAGACACGGCCAAAATTGAAAGCAAGTGAAGCATTAAAAGCATCTGTGGTGCACATTAATTCGCTTAATTAGACCTCAAATCAAGTAAATCAGGATATTGCAAAAGACAAATCCATCCAAAATATGCCAAAAATTGTAGATGGCAGGAGCAGTTGGATTGGAGACCCACACCTTTACCCTGACTCTCAATTGACAAAGGTAACCAAATTTAGTCAAATGACTTGAATCATTATTCACCGTGAAAAAAAAATTGGAAAAAAACTATATTATATATTCAAATGCGATCTCAAAATTATATAGATTTTTTTTTTCTTTTTTTGTTAATTGTAAGGTAAGAATATTGACAATATTTTGAAGATTTAATTTGCTATTCACTAAACATTGAATCTCATAGTAGAGGCTCAGTGATCGGCAGGACTCTTCTATCCACCCCACAAATCAGTTTGGTAGCAAACAAGCTTAACCAGTTGAGAGTTCTGGGGCAGCCTCGTTCTCTTGAGTTCACCAGTGGCCTAGCCAAACGGTGGTGTTGATCAACAAGCACTCCATCAATTCAGGCATCTTGATAATGCGCAGACTCTGGGCAAATCCAAGCTCCAGCTCAATGTTCACTTTGAAATTGCATTTGTCACCTACCAGCAGAGAAGCCAACCAACAGCAGAGTTGTCCTTCTGCAAGTGGCATAGACATCTTCAAATAGCTGACAATAGCACTCGTAGTGATCCAGCCAAAGATCATGAGTAAATATAGCTATTACAAGGTTGGGAACAGAAACTTGGTCATTGCTGATAGCTTGCAAAGCGGCCCTTTTGATAGATTCAGAGGTGAAGAGGAGCAAATCCTTCCATCAATGACAAAACATTCACAAGAAAAAAGGTTAGTTCTCAATCATACAAGCACAGAGAGCTCAAATCTACATATAACCAAGTACATAATGCTCCTCCATGCTAAGGTGATGTATTGGCGTGTCGTAAGCAAAAGAAAAAAAAATGACATGGAACACCCAACCACACAGCCCACACCATTAAATTCATCTTGAAAAGATTAATTTCACATAATGCACATGTCCCTTGCTTGATTTTCAACCACAGAAAAACCTGCTAAAATAACTGCCATAGCCACCATTCAGATCCTGGTCCCTAGTATTTGACAATGCAACTTCTTTACTAATAAAATGTCTTCAACTGAAATAAGAGACATATTATACATTGACCCTCATAAAAACAGTATGGAATGGCATACTTTGGTCAGATCCTCAAACAGAAGACAATGCTACATCAGGTTAGATTAAAATGGATGCAAATTTGACTGCCCACCAAAGATAACATCTAGAAACGAAAAGCAGGTTAGGGATGCAACAAGTAATTTTCCACCAATACAAAGGTCAAACTCTGGGCTTTGTTTAGCACAAAGACAAAGACAAAAACATAAAACTCGAAATGCAACTAACAAATATGATAGTTTTTAGACCCCTTAAACAATTGATTAAACCTAGGTAATTAGCCAAGTTGTTACTTAGTCCAATTAGACAAGTCTAGGTTATCACAATATAAAAGATCAAATCATGTAAAGCAGCGGAAAATAAATAACACGAGATATGATCATTCAGGAAACCAAACCGGTAAAAACCTGGGGAGGATTTGACCTAGCTATCCTCAAGGTAAACTTGAATCCACTATCTTGAAAGAATCGAAGTTCATACAATGAGACTTACAAGCCCCCACGCTCGACTTCTTATTGCTACCAACCAGGAGAACTTACCGACACGACCACGTGCAAGCTCCGAATCCACGGACTCCTTCTTTCTTGGATTCACCACCAGCCTACAAGCACACCCGCTTGTGTTTTCTTTAAGCTTCAATGGCAAAGAATCGAATTGATCATCAAGGCGTAGATAAATCTTCTCCTTGAAAACCCTAAGTTTGTGTAAAAGAAAACTCCTCTAGATCTCACAAGAGATTTACACAAACCGCAAATATGAGCAACATTAAAACGTGGCTAGGGTTTGCCTTTTATATTTAGGACAAATAAGAAACCCTAAAAATGTTTTAAAACACATAGGGCTGAGTTGGACGAATCTGCAGAAAAATATTCTGCTTGAGCTTCGATCGATTGAGCTTGTCTTTCAATCGATCGAGCCAGGCCGAAAGGCACAATCCTTTCCTACTTTAACTCGATTCCAACTTTACATAGTCGCACAACTTTGAGCTAGATTTAAACACTTCTAAACACATTGTTTTGATCATGGTTTGCCAACAATACAAATTAGAGTTCTAAATACATAAAATCTTAAACTTTAGAACCTAACAAACTCCCCCTTTGGCAATCCGTGACAAAACACAACAAGAAGCTCAAAGTTTTACAAAATAAAAAGCCCTTTACAAAATAATGCTCATAAAACAAATTTAATCCTAACTACTATCCATCATTTGCAAGTGTAGACAGCAACTCAATTGAATCAACCTGTATATTTCCTGAAACACTATACAAAATGCATAATCGCATGTGTGGAAACAATACGAGTAAACAAAATAACTTCTTGATTTCAAACAACACACAAATAAAGACATATATCAATGAATAACTCATAAATATAATATCAATAAGCAGTTTGAAACAAGAAACATAAAACTCCCCCTAACATGAATATCCCATCAAAAACAAAGCAAGAGCTAAAAATGTAAGTACAAAGTGAAGCACCTAGATACAATCTAAACTCCACAAGCTCCAAACAAAAACAAATAAACTCCCCCTGAAAGCAAAAACTCTACAAAGTACTCCCCCTTTTTGTGACGGAATGCCAAATGGTAAACAAGATATCCATCATCAAAAGGGAGGTGGTCTAAATCGCGCCAACTCCGCACGCAAGGCACGGATCTCATTGAGTACGTCTACCAAAATCTGTCCTTGAGCCGCCTGAATGGTCAAGACATGATCCAACGTGTGACGAATTTCTGAATCATCAAAAGCGATCGGTGGAGGAACATCAAGATCAGCAAAGACTCGAAGTCGCAGCAGTCGCGGCAAAAGACTGTAGAAGAGGGAGGAGGGGGAACACGATTAGATGACGCACCTCTAGGACGAGAAGGAGCAACTCTTAATCGAACAGCCCTCCGACGAAGAAAGGTGGCACCTATGGGAGCAATCACATGAATAGGCTCACCAGACGGAAAACCATCTAGACCTAAGAAGAGCAAAATCCTATGAATGAAAATAGGATGAATCGGCGCATGCCCTACGGCAGAACTCCTATGAACCTCGTTCAAAGAACGAAGGAACAAGTGAGGAAAAGCGATAGACGCTCCAGAAACAAAGGCATATAAAAACACACATCGCTCTAGAGGGATGGTGTGGAAGTGAGAGATAGGCCACAAGGAATGACACGCTATCCTAAAGAAGAGATAGGCCGTCTCGGTAAGCTCGGCGGACGTGATCCAAGGATCAGAACTCCACTAGATAGATGACCCAGTGATGTAAGACATGACAACATCTAATGAGGGTGACTCATCATAGGGATAGTTAGCATCCCGAACAACCGGCACCCCAAGAGCCTCACCCACTACCCGAGGGGTAATGGTGAACTCTACACCTTGTATCCAACTCCTAACAAGGGTTTTGGAATCATAGATGTGGCAAGAGAGGTTCGAGAAGAACTCTCTAATTAGGGCGGTTGGGGGTGGATGATCTATCACTAAGAGAGGCAACCAACCTCTAGACTCAAAATTGGCCCTAATGGCCGAATCAAGCTCATCCAATACAACAGCTTGCTCAGCCTATATCTTACGCTTACGGTTCAAAGTCTCATAGGCCTCACGACACTTCTCATTCCTAAACTCCTCAACCCTAGAGGGAGACACAGAGGAAGTGGAAGGGGTCCTATTTGCTCTAGTTTTCCTAGGCATGGTGCTAAGATAAGGACCAAAACACAGAGCAAAAGAACAAAAACACAAAACCAAAACCAAAGGCGGATCGCAAGTTAGCACAAAAACAGAATATAGAATAAAAATCTATATGATGCATGAACAAGTTAAATGACATGATGCATGTTCTAATGCAGTGAATTAAGTCCAAAAGGTTCAAATTTACAAAATTGGCTGAACATTAAGGTTTGAACACAAAAACCCCAAAATTTGGAAAACCACTTGATTAATTTGATAAAATATTGACGAATTGATCATCACACATGATAGAATAACAAAAATAATGACCAAATACATCAATTTGATAAGCCAATTCCATCAATTTAACCCAATTAGACAAAATCCCCAATTCGGATCAAATTCAAAACCTTAGAATTCCCAATTTTTCAAAAATCACAAAATTGATCAAATTAAACTATAAAGAACATCATTATAGCATTATAGAACAAAAACCCATTGATCAATTTCACCAAAATAGGTTCGAATCATAAAAAACCCCAATATTTTGAAAGTGCCGAAAATACCCATGATAATGCATGAAAAATGCATGAAATCAAGAAATAAAATTGAAAAGGAAGGGCAAAAGGAACTTACCGGCATCCAAGGACAAAAACCTTGCAAAAATCTTGAAGGAAAACGACAAAAAATTTGATGGTGGAGCCTAGAGCCAACGCGGAGAGAGAGAAAAGTTGAAAACTATTTGAAAAAGTGACTTTGAAAAAGTGACTTTGAAAAAGTGATTTTGAAAAAGTCCAATCTGTCTTTTTAAAAAACCCGATTCACGAGTTTCGATTGATTGAAAAATAGCCTCGATCGATCGAAGCAGACAGAGACTCTCTCTCTCAAATTTAAAAATTTTCGATCGATCGAAAAACAGAATGGATCAATCGAATTAGGCAGAGGCTCACCATAATTTTTAGGGAAAACACAATTTTTGAAAAACAATTTGATTTAACTCAAAGCATTGAAATTTAAGAACAAAAATGCATGAGTATGAGATGATATGATTTTCAAAACAAGAATTTTAAGCCCAAAATCCCAAAAACAAAATTTCTTGCATTCTCCACAAATTTTCAAGCAACAAATTAATTTTGCACAAAATTCAAAATATTTGCGAAACTTGGTTGGTCAGACCATAAACACACACAATAACATGTACAATGTTTAGCAAAGAGTAACTCGTGTAGTGTGTGCAACTAGCAGAAGCTTGAGATATATGTGAGGTGATATGTGAATAGCAATCAATCACAAAGTCTACAAAATTCATCACAAAGAATTTAAAAGAGACTATCACTTAAAGAGTTACATCATATAACTCCCACATCTCCTAGATCATAAGCTTGCAATCATGTAAGTTTCTTGTATTTATGCCTCATAATATACATTCCAATTTTAAGTTATGTGAGTTTGGCATTAAGCCTAATAGTACACACCAATTTTGATTTTAAGAATTAAGCAATTTAACCCGGGGCTTCACCTTATGTTCTTTTTGTGCATGTGCTACACTTTCTCGAGCACAAAATTTTATGATATGCACTAAGGTGTTCATGATTGGCTAGTGAACAGTGGTGAGATGGTTATTTACGCCTTTCTCTAAAAGTTCAAGTCAAACATTTAAAAACATGTGACTTCAAGATTAAGACATAGTAATCAAAAGCCATAAACATCTTTCCCACACAACATGCATTACAAAGCTTTAACTAGTAAAGTGCAATAAATAAGCTCATCAAAGCTAAACAAGGTACAGAAGACATGTTATGTGAAAATAAATTAACCAACCTTGTTCTCAAAAACCAAGAAGAATAGTGCAAAACAAAATGTGCTAATAAAAAAAAAAAAAACACCTAGAATGAAATGCATGAATGTTATGCTATGCAAATCCTAGAAACAAAAAAAAAAAAAAAAAAAAAAAAAAAAAAAAAAAAAAAAACAATGGTCACAAAGGGTAGAGCAATGAAGCACAAGGACCATGTCAGAAAGACTCAGTTAGGTCGAGTCTTTTGCATCCAAAACCTTTTAGATGCACCACGAGCATTGGAGTTCTTATTCACATGAGAATGATTACCAACTCCAGGATTGGAATAAAGGTTTAAAGCCTTTACCAAATCACCAATAAGTACCATAGGATCAAGTACTTGAGGCACAGGTACTTTTGGTTTGTTTGCTCTTTTAGCGACTTGCGACTTGTAACAGTTTGGACGGATGTGTCCGGACTTTCCACAAAAGTGACAAACCCATGCAGGCTTGAAAGTTCAAATATGTGTATAAACACCCTTGAACGTTTAGACCCCCAATTTACAAATTAACCAATTCAAGTTTTATGTCAAACAACTAGTGTGCGGAAAATGAACAAAAGCTATAAAACTGAATTGGAAAACAATCTAAACCAATTTAAAATCACATCCACAGCAGAAAATAAAAGGCAAAGATAAAGGGAAGAGAGATGCAAACACAAGGACAACACACGATGTGTTATCGAAGAGGAAACCGAAGCCCTCGGCGTAAAACCTCTCCGCCGCCCTCCAAGCAGTCAATAATCCACATAACACTCCAAACCTAATCTACCCGATGTACCTAAGCCCTCCAAGCTTCTTGCTCCAACGAGGTTGCGCCGAACCTTTTTCTTTTCTAGCTTATCGGATTCCGCTATAATCCATAGCATCCGCCATCCTTGACATCTTCCAATGCTTCCCAAAGCTCCAAAAACACTCAACATTCTAAATAGGTGTGGGTAGTGTTTGGATAGAAATCTCCTCTCAATAGGTATGACAATGAGAGAGGGAATGAGAAGAGACTACAAAGATTACTCTCTAAGAATGAGTAGCTCTCTCTAATTGGATGGGTGTTTTTAAGAAACCTCTCTTAGGGTTTTTCTTTTCGAATGGCCACACATATTTTGTGGGAATGAGGGGTATTTATACTGGTGTAAGAATGGAATGCGAAGAGTCAGTTTTTCCAAAACAGGGTTAGTTGGCGACTTGACCTCGCGACTTGACTGAGTCGCGAGTTCAAGCCGCGAGCTAGCTGAATGAATGGCGAGTCTGGATTTTTGTCCTGTAGTGCTTTAGCCGGCATGACTGTTCAGCTCCCCTGCATGCTCTGCACGTGTGCAACTATTGGCGGCTTGCAAGCCGCGAGCCTCTACTTCACTACACTGTCTTGAACATTTCTTTACACTCTCTCACACACTACCCTTACATGATTCCCACCTAAATACAAGGTTTCTAAGTCTTTGATTGCAAGCAAATTTGTCACGGAATAAAGCCAACACATGGTTGATTAAATTCAACCTTACAATCTCCCCCTTTGGCTATTCCGTGACAAAACACCCTAAAATAGACTCTAGACTTAAACGTGAGTTTGGGAACAATAGCAAAACTCACTCACACCTAAATCTTGAAGCTGTGAAGCACTTGAATCATGTGAGCATGAATCTCCTGAAACACAACAATACACCAGGATCATTGTATGCAGAAAAGCATGAAATGCATATGAAGCAGGCATGATGTGATCAAGCAAAGATGAAGTTAAGAAACAAACCATGGCTAGATCAACAAAGCAATCACTACAAGGTAGTGACCACAATGCTCATTCACACTTGGAATGAACACTTGAACAAACAAGTAAACAAGCTCAATGCAAGTCACTTGCATGTTCTACACTCAACCAATGCACAATACACTAAGTATATGCATCTAGGAACAATCCTACAAGGGCACAAGAGTGACAGTACTTAATAAGAAAATGCATGACATTTAGTTGATGATCTTGATTTAACAAAATATAAAAGTCTGCATATAGCATGGTACAGACCACAAAGCCTACAGAAAAAGAACATAAACCCTTAAAGCTTACAAAAGCAATATGGGTACAAACCACAAAATACTGAATATACACATAAACAATATAAACTAAAAGTGCTTAAAGTTTCTCCCCTTCAAAGTGATGAGAAGCTGTGATGCACTTAGAACATATATACTTGTAACCTCAAACACTTGCACAAAACACATTAAACCCTCAAGGTAAAGCAAGTAATAAAAGGACAAGTATAATGTAACAAGTAAACATGATGTAAAACATGTGAGCAACTTGATCAAACACCAAAACAGTCATATAGAAATGACTACAATGATCACATAGCAAAGCAAATGATCATCTAAACATGCATTCAATAGAGCACAATAGCATAGGAATATATGCATGTCCAAAACACAAACATGATGCAATACAAGAAAACAAACATAAAGAGAAACAAACAAAACAAAGTTTTCTTATTATCTCAATCTCTCTAATGGAATATCTCTCTCCCTACAAATGTGCATGAGAAATAGAATTTCTCCCCCTAAGGATGTGCACAAGAGTCATATAAAAATGACAAAACACTCTGGTAGACTTACTAGAGTATACTCTCCCCCTTTTTGTCGGGAATAGACAAAGGGTCAAGGAGAAAAAAGGGCAAGAGATGAAGGAACGAACAATAATAATGATGCATGAGGGGTGTGAGATGAATGAGAAAATGAAGCTCAAACCTATGACAATGTAAAATGCTATAGAACATAAGGTAGACAAGACATGTCAGGATAAAGAAGCAAGGTCTAGACCAATGCATGACAAGGGTAGCAAAGGTGTGTGCAAGAGATGGCTGTGTGCAATGCATGATCAATGCATGAAAAATGCACATGTGGGGCAAGGTGTGTTAAATACACAACCAATGAACCAAACATATTCCTAATGAGGAAACATGAGAAACCCCAAAGTTTGGTACTCATCGGAGTCCAAACAAGCGAGAAAATGTCTAAGAGACATTTTATCAAACACCTAGCATGCACACTATGAACAATAATGTGAAACAATGCATGAACATCATGAAATCCACCCTTAATACATGTTCTTTCTGCCACAAGGGGCCAACATCCAATGCAAATCAACAAAAGAAACCAATCCCATGAAGAAATTTGACAAAAATTAAGTTTTCCAAACCCCTATGGTAAAAATCCCAACCAAGAGCACAAAACTCTCCAAAACATAATTCAAGGATCAAAATTAATGAAAAGAATTTATAATTACCTTAGAAATGTTAATGGAATGAAAAACCATTCAAATTGGTTGGGTTTTGAAGTAAAAATATTGAAAGATGGGTTTTAGAGAGGATGGGAGAGGTTTAAACAAGTTTCCTACAAAAAGCCCTTTAAAAAGCTATTTTCGGGCGTTTCGCGATTGGGTGAGTCGCGAGATTGATCATGCGAAAATTTTCGCGAGTCGCGAGTGAGTCGAAAGCAAATCGCAAGTCGCGAGGTTCAGTCGCAAAAATTTTCGCGAGTCGCGAGTAAGTCGCGAGCAAGTTGCAAGTGAGTCGCCAAAAGCTTCTGGATGAACTCACAACCGGGGTTTCGCGACTAATGAGTCGGCAGATGAGCCGCGAAAAACACTTACACCTGTTTTTCAATACAGAACATGGTTAAACAATGAAAACCAAAGTAAACACTAAACATGAACACAAAGAGTGATAAAAATCACTTCCAAAAACATATAAAATGATCAAAAATCTTTTTGGATTGAACCATATATAATTGAGCACACACACATCACATTTAGACAAGTACAAACTAACAAATGAATAAGACATTTATTGAACATTAGGCATGTGTGTTATGTGTGTGTATCAAGTGTGGAATAGTCCTTAGTTTAGAGTGAAGCTTCAATGATCAATTCAATCAAGTCATACACAACTAGTACTAAGTCAAGTAGTCTATCTCAATTATAGAAATGAACATATATGACCTCCCACAAGAAAGTGATTACATAAGATTGAAGCTTTTCATTTGGCTTCTTACAATTCATATCATTTGATCATTTTGAATCAATACAACTCATTTTGAGCAATACATCTCATTTTTGAGATCAATGCCTGAAATTTTTTATATTTCAATTTGATAAACAGGCCTTTGGCTTTTTGGGCATCATACATTTTCATATAAGTCGCTTTCCCTTTTTCCTAGTCGAATACTAGTATGTGCGACGGTTTTTGCAGCTCATTGTCTCTTTTCATTTTGAGATTTACATTTATTGAGCTCTTTAAGCAATAAAAATGAAAGAGTGGGAAGAGATATAAGCACAAGTCTACGCAAGTATCAAAACCAACATGACTATTGACTAATCATTCATGAC
This sequence comes from Quercus dentata, assembly GCA_028216015.1. Lineage (NCBI taxonomy): Eukaryota > Viridiplantae > Streptophyta > Magnoliopsida > Fagales > Fagaceae > Quercus > Quercus dentata. Next base: position 71,945,136 of record CP116445.1, read on the forward strand.
AAGCTTGAAGATCGATTTACAACAATCACACAAAGATGTCAAGATTTTTCCCACAAAGATATAAGTGCAAAACTAACAAACTAAGCTCGTAAATGCACAAAGCCATTTGTACAAAGGTACAATGCCAAACTCACATGTGATATGTGCTCAAACATATACAATCAAACTTTTTGAATTTTTCACTTTTTATGTGATTTTGGATTTTTTACTCACACAAATCTGAAATTTAAAAGTACGATAAAAAACAAAACAATATGTACAAATAAATGCAAGATGCACAAAATGCATGAAGATATGACATTTAATGCAAAAAGGGTCCTACAAAGATCGAAAGAATTAGATCAAGGACCAAAAGAGTAAAAGCTCAACCATATGAACCCTTCCTCATCCAAACGGAATGATTGTTTGGAATGAGTGTCTCATGGGAAGTGAGACGAGGGTTGGAAGAATGAAAACCGAAGATGCACATAGACAAGGAGGTAAGAGCATTAACCACTTTCTTCAACAACTTACCATTTTCCATCCAATCCGGTTTAGCTTTCAAAGCACAACTTCCAAAAAGCTCAAGTTTCTCTTTTCTTTTGATTCTCTTAAGAGCTTGAAACTTAGAGCAATGGGGTCTTAGATGACCAAAGGCACCACAATGGTGACAAACAATGTATTTAGGTCCATTAGGCTTTTTGGGAAGGGATCTAACAACAAAAGTTTGTTCTCTTTTTAACTTGGGGCATTGGGGTCTTATGTGACCGATCACACCGCAATGGTGGCAAGTAGGAACAAACTTAGATCCACTCAATTCCCTAGATTGGGGCTTAAATAGAGGCTTAGGCTTAAAAGTCTTTCTCTCCACTTTTTGATTTCTTTTGTGTGGAGGAATGTACACCGATTTGTCCTTTGAGGTAGAACACACAATAGGCACAAAATTAGGTACCATAATATGATTGCAACATATATTTTCTTCCATTTTAGCAACAAGTTCAGCAATCAAACACTTGGCATGCATCTTAAGAGATTCATTTTCAGATTTAAGATCATCAACAAGTTTGTTAGACAAAACAAGTTTAGCATCCAAATCCTTATTTAAACATTCAAACTATTTCAGCTTTTCAAGAGAAATTTCAGCAAGATTCTTATATTTCTCAACCAATTTGTTGGATTCATTGAGTTTAGCAATCAAATCATCCTTTTCACAAACTAACTTGCTCAAATTCTTTTGAAACTTCTTAACTCCTTTCTTCAAGAGTTTGTCAACAACACCCATAGATTCAAGTCACATGTCATCACAATTATGAGGATTAACACTCACAGAGGCATTTTTACAAACACATGGCATGTTACAACCAACAATATCCATAGAAGTATACAAAGCATTATCCATGGCAAAATACACAAGGGGTCAAGGATCACACTTAGGTAATAAAACCAAAACAAGTGTACCCGCTCCGATACCAATTGAAAGTTCAAATATGTGTATAAACACCCTTGAACGTTTAGACCCCCAATTTACAAATTGACCAATTCAAGCTTTATGTCAAACAACTAGTGTGCGGAAAATGAACAAAAGCTATAAAACAGAATTGGAAAACAATCTAAGCCAATTTAAAATCACATCCACAGCAGAAAATAAAAGGCAAAGATAAAGGAAAGAGAGATGCAAACACAAGGACAACACACGATGTGTTATCGAAGAAGAAACCGAAACCCTCGGCGTAAAACCTCTCCGCCGCTCTCCAAGCGGTCAATAATCCACTAGAAAATATAGTTGGGATACATGAACAGCAATAGACCCTCCAAGCCTAATCTACCCGATGTACCTAAGCCCTCCAAGCTTTTTGCTCCAACGAGGTTGCACCGAACCTTTTTCTTTTCTAGCTTACCGGATTCTGCTATAATCCATAGCATCCGCCATCCTTGGCATCTTTCAATGCTTCCCAAAGCTCCAAAAACACTCAACACTCTAAATGGGTGTGGGTAGTGTTTGGATAGAAATCTCCTCTCAATAGGTTCATATGAGAGAGGGAATGAGAAGAGACTACAAAGATTTCTCTCTAAGAATGAGTGGCTCTCTCTAATTGGATGGGTGTTTTTAAGAAACCTCTCTTAGGGTTTTTCTTTCTGAATAGCCACGCATATTTTGTGGGAATGAGGGGTATTTATACTGGTGTAAGAATGGAATATGAAGAGTCAGTTTTTCCAAAACGGGGTTAGCTGGCGACTTGACCTCGCGACTTGACCGAGTTGCGAGTTCAAGCCGTGAGCTAGCTGAATGGCCGATCTGGATTTTTGTCCTGTAGTGCTCTAGCTGGCATGACTGTTCAACTCCCCTGCATGCTCTACACGTGTGCAACTATTGGTAGCTTGCAAGCCGCGAGCCTCCCACGAGTCCTAGCCGCGAGTCTCCGCTTCACTTGCCTTTGTCTTGAACATTTCTTCACACTTTCTCACACATTACCCTTACATGATTCCCACCTAAATACAAGGTTTCTAAGTGCTGTATTACAAGGAAATTTGTCACGGAATAAAGCTAACACACGGTTGATTAAATTCAACCTTACAAGGCTTATCATGTGTCTTGTCCTTAGATAAGGTAGGCTTCTTAGACTTAGACTCTTTCAGATCAACCCTAATCTTCCTAGATGATGAACCTTCTAAGGGTTTAACAACCTCACTCACAGGGGGTTTAACAGTTTCACTCACTATCTCACTCACGAAAGGTTCGGAAGAAGAAGATGAAGGAACAAATTTTGTGGAATGGGGAGCGGACACAGAGATGCTTTCAACATAACCTAATCCAGTTTTGTCAGAAGAAGACTTTTGAACACTCAAAGCATTTGATCAAGTTTAGAACTAGCAGATCTAGCAACAGATAAATCAAGTTCCAAAGATTTAACTTTATCAAGCAAAAACATATTTTCAGTTTTCACATTGTTCAAAAGATCATTAGCATCAAACAGTTTAACAAGCAGATTTTTCTTTTCAAGCTCAAGAGATTCAATTTTCTTTAAGCCAAGTTCAACATTCATAGCATCCTTTGCAGCAACTTTACAAAGTTTATTATAGGCCTCTTGAAGATCTGCATCTTTAGAGAGTTCCCCATCAGAAGGGTTCTCTTCAACAGATATGCTCTCATCAACTACAAGAGTAGCGGTGAAAGCAATGAAGTTTCCATCCTCATCACAATCGGACTCATTATCAGAAACTTCACAATCACTAAGGGTTACAGCCATAGCCTTACCCTTAGACTTCAAATAGGTTGGACATTCAGATTTCATGTGTCCATACCCTTGACATCCAAAACACTGAGAGCCCAAGGAATTTTTGGAAGATTGACCTACTATTTCTCTAGGTTTATCATTGTTGTTAACCCTAGTGGGATCATGCTTCCTAAAATTTCTAGGTTCAGCAGTGTTTGTGCCTCTTGCCTTTCTATTGCTATTCCCGAGAAAGTTTCTAAAGTTCTTGGCAAGGTAGGCAATCTCAGTAGAGAGTTCATCATCAAATCCACCACCTTCAACATCATCAACCGACTTAAGAGCCATTGATTTGGATTTGGTAGTTTTGGGTAGATCCAACTCATAGGATTGAAGAGATCCTACAAGTTCATCACCAGGGATGGAGTCCACATCCTTACTTTCAAGAACGGTAGTCACCTTGGGTCTAAAGTCTTGAGTCAAAGATCTAAGAATCTTCCTAACAATTTTAGGTTGATCATGGATTTCACCCAAGTTAAAAGCAGAATTAACAATATCATTCAATTTAGCATAGAATTCATCAAAAGATTCATCATCAGACATCCTAATGCTTTCAAATTTAGAAGTCAATTGCTGCAATTTATTTATTTTGACAGCCTTTGTGCCTTCATGCACAGTCTGGAGGATATTCCAAGCAGTATGAGCGATCTCAGAGATTTTCTTAAATTCCTCCATAGAAACAGCGTTAAAAATCGCATTCATAGCCTTGCCATTAAACGACGCTGCTTCTTTTTGAGGAGTTTCCCACTCACTAACAGGAGTAGTGGGTTTCTCCCATCCGTATTCAACGGAGTTCCACACCCTCTCATTAATGGATTTCAGGAATGCTTTTATCCTTACTTTTCAGTAAGCATAATTATTCCCATCAAAGTGAGGAGGAATAACTAGAGAGTGTCCGTGTTCCATGACAACAGGGGTCAAGGATCAGCTCAATGATCAAAGGATCAACAACAAAAGAGCTACCCACTCTGATACTACTTGATAGTTTTTAGACCCCTTAAACAATTGATTAAACCTAGATAATTAGCCAAGTTGTTACTTAGTCCAATTAAACAAGTCTAGGTTATCACAATATAAAAGATCAAATCATGCAAAGCAGCGGAAAATAAATAACACAAGATATGATCACCCAGGAAACCAAACCGGTAAAAACCTGGGGAGGATTTGACCTAGCTATCCTCAAGGTAAACTTGAATCCACTATCTTGAAAGAATCGAAGTTCATAAAATAAGACTTACAAGCCCCCACGCTCGACTTCTTATTGCTACCAACCAGTAGAACTTACTGACACGACCACGTGCAAGTTCCGAATCCACGGACTCCTTCTTTCTTGGATTCACCACCAGCTACAAGCACACCCGCTTGTGTTTTCTTTAAACTTCAATGGCACAGAATCGAATTGATCATCAAGGCGTAGATAAATCTTCTCCTTGAAAATCCTAAGTTTGTGTAAAGGAAAGCTCCTCTAGATTTCACAAGAGATTTACACAAACCGCAAATATGAGCAACATTAAAACGTGGCTAGGGTTTGCCTTTTATACTTAGAACAAATAAGAAACCCTAAAAACGTTTTAAAACACTTAGGCCTGACTTGGACGAATCTGCAGAAAAACATTCTACCCGAGCTTCGATCGATCGAGCCTATCTTTCGATCGATCGAGCTAGGCCGAAAGGTACAATCCTTTCCCGCTTTAACTCGATTCTAACTTTACATAGTCGCACAACTTTGAGCTAGATTTAAACACTTCTAAACACATTGTTTTGATCATGGTTTGCCAACAATACAAATTAAAGTTCTAAATACATAAAATCCTAAACTTTAGAACCTAACAAAATAGAAAAAAAAAATCATAAAACAATTGATATATATATATATATATATATCTGTATGTATGTTTTTAGTTGCATACATTGTTCATTAGTCATTACTTATTTAACTTCTATCCTTCACTTATTAAAAAAATGTAGATGCAAAGAGAGGGGCAGAAGCTAATATGATTAGATCTTAGAAACAAGAAAAGATAATTCTTTTTTCCAATTGATTCCACATTTAACCAATTATGATCTTTACCTGGCAGCGTCGACTAAAGCCGTTCTAACCACTTTGAGAAGATCTATGATTCTCTCCTCCACCATGTCAACATATACACCTATTTTGCACAAGGACTATTATTAAATAAATGTCCAGGAAAGTATTAAATAAACAACTTTAAACAATCATCACTTGATATTAGTCCAGGTGTTGAGACAAATATAGAAAAACTAAAAAAGAAAAGAAAGAGAAACAAGATCCACGTGCAATAAATTGGATAATTCAACTTTCATAAGAATTCTCAATAAAAACATGTTGGAAAGTTTTCCATTCTCAATAATTCAACTTTCATACAATGCACAAGGCTTTGTGGACACTCCCCATTCCTGCAGGGTCTGGACACAGACATTTCCATGTTCTTTTTATTGGACAGAAAAGGCTCCAACTCAGACAACATGAAATTTCCTACACTATTTTGCTTTACCATAGACCAAAAATCCCCCGAGACAGGAGCCCGAGCGCTAATAAGAGAAGAATTGAATCCCAGAAATAAGAAAAGGGATGCGAAATTGTAAAGTTGGCTACGATGGTAATTCTTGTAGCAAATAAAAGAACAAACCTTTAGCAGCATCAAAACCCAAATTATGATTATCATGTTCCAACAATTTGCCAATAAACAGTGCACCATCAAAACCAGCATTTGAGGCTATTGTGAATGCAGGTGCCTAAAGCAAATCAAAGTGCTCATTGTCAGTATTTAACTACAAATAAACACCAAGGTAGATGCTGGCTGAGGAAATTCAACAAATAAAACCTTTGAAAATGAAGTTTTGTGAGTAAAGTTGAGTTGAATTTGAGTATTAAAAATAAAAACTAAAAAGCCAATGGGACAACCAAAAAAAAGAAGGTAAGAGCTTTATACCACTATAGGGAGGTCATCAGAATTGTGATTTCACCCATGCATGTAGCACTAAGTGCATTTCTAATGTGTCAAAATTATTGATCAAAAAAATTGGCAAACAATTCATCCAAGTGAATAGCACACTGAATAAAAATTTTGAAAATAAATAAGGAATTAAAGAGAAAAGCCAAACGCATACCTCTGCACATCTTTCTTCAATCAGCTTCTTATCCCCACCCACATGTAGAATTATTGTGTCATCAAGAGAGACAGACACCTATTATTTTATTTTACTTTTTTGAAGTTAGTTGTGTCCCAAAGAAATTCAAATATGGCACCATAGCACACTCTGCACAAAAACATAAACCTTATTTGCAGTTCCAAGCATTTCAAATTGAACTTTGTCAAAGGTTAAACCACGGTCTTCAATGATAACCTGTACCTAAAAAAAAAAAATTTGGGCCAGAGGGGATGAGCCCCCACCTATGTCTGTCCTTGACCCTACGAAACCAATAGGAAAACAAAAACAAAACAAGATTAATAACAATTCAACAATACAAAAGCCAAACAGCAAAAAACCTAGATGGAAAACTAAAGAAAAAGGATGAGACATACTAAGATTTAGTGACAAGAAACGGTGAAGACTTCGAACAAAAGGGCAAAGAAAGAGAGGAAAATCGGTGGTTGTTATCACCGACGTTGAAGGAAAGAAGATTTGGGACGAACTAGGGTTTTTCTTAGGCATAGGATCTTGTGGGCTTTTCAGCTTATCAACTGAAAATTGAAAATTCAAAAAAATAAAATTGCAAGCGTGAAGGATTTGAACCAGAGTTGCTCGGCAAAAAATATACCGACTTGCCACCATGCTGATTCGAACAAAGTATAGAGATGAAAATTGACCTTTTAACAACCAATTATGTTCAAATTACACGTTCCAATATTTTATAGAAATAAATACCAAATGGCTTTAGAATGACAAGTTTGTATAAATTTTGCGAAACCCTAAGAGAGAGAGAGAGAGAGATAAGTGCTTTGTGGCACCGATAAGTCTTTAACAACGAAAACATTTCATTGCTATTAGGGCTCTCTCGGACTTAGCTAGTAGAGGCACTGCTAACTCAAATGAGGCTCACACTTATCATTGTGGTCGATATGATAAACTCTCAATGACAAAATTATTTTGATAATTTTTTTAAAAAGGATTGGGTTGTTCTTTTGGAAGGCCTGAAAAGAAAGAAACACAAGATCAAAAATGACCGGGGTAAATTGGCCAAGAACCCTCCGATGCTTAAGTTAGTTTTCTCTCTTGAACTCAGGAATTCCAACTCTATAAGTGGTGAAAAACTTACTTTGATTTCATATGGCTGAGTCCTTTTATAGTGAGTTTTGGAGTGGTTACTTGTTTAGTAACTTCCTCAACATGGATGGAAGTTAGAAGGTTTAGACTTAACTTCTACAACTGCCATTAGAAGTTAAGAATTTAGTGAGAAGTTAGAGCGATGAATAAGAATTTTGCTCCTACTTCAAAATAGTAGAACGTGGTCCGATTCATAAGCTTTTGGATATAGATTTACTCCAAAAATTTATAAGTGTTTGGCGGTCGTCCAAGTGACTCCTTGCTGGATGACCTTCATGCACTTGGATGACCTTTCTGGTCTTGAACAACACTATGGACGAATTGGAGATAGTCTACTTTTTGGTTCACCATCATATATAAATAATAAAAATATAAACATCAAGAATATGACCTCAACTATGTTATTTTATAGGGAAGTATGCCCCTAAATGTGATGGAAGCTACCAAGGGAGATACGTAGGAAGTTAATTGGTATATTCAAATATTTATGGAAGAAACCAAGATAATTCCAGCTGATTTTTTTTGTGAACAAGAGTAATTATTGTGGTTGGGTTAATTTCATGGGATGCTTTTTTTCTTTTTTTGGTTTTCAATTTTAGATCTAAATTTTTTAATAACTTTAAAAATATTACTATTGTGATGAGCGGTTATTAGTAAGTAAAAAAGTGACCTTAGTGATAAGCCTAAATGTAAAATTATGGTCAAATTTGAGAAAAGAACTGTCACATGTGATGTTGGAATAGCAAAATGTGAAGACGGAACCGTTAAGTGTGAGAAAACAGTAAAGGAACCACCTAATTTGAAAAAATAATTGTCACATGTGATGTTGGAACTGCACAACGTAAGGATGTAACCGTCAAATGTGAAAAAAAAAAACTATCAATGTGACAAAAAAAAAGTAAGGACTATCACATGTGATGTTGAAAGCGCACAATGTGAGAATGGAACCGTCAAATATGAGAAAAAAGTAAGGGAACCACCAAATGTGACAAAAGAACTGTCATATGTGATGTTGGAATTGAACAATGTGAGGATGAAACCGTCAAATGTGAGAAAAAAAGTAAGGGAACCACTAAATGTGAGAAAAAAAACTGTCACATATGATGTTGAAACTACAATATGTGAGGATGGAACAGTCAAATGTGAGAAAAAGTAAAGGAATCACCAAATGTGAGAAAAGAACTGTCACATGTGATATTGGAATGGCACAATGTGAGAATGGAATCGTCAAGTGTGAGAAAAAAAGTAAGGGAACCACTCGATGTGACAAAAGAACTATCATATGTGATATTGGAACTGCACAATATGAGGATGGAACCATCAAATGTGAGAAAAAAAAGTAAGAGAACCAGCAAATGTGAGAAAAAAACTATCGCATGTGATGTTGGAACCGCACAATATGAGGATAGAATCGTCAAATGAAAAAAAAAAAAAAAAAAAAGTAAGGCAACCACCCAATGTGACAAAAGAGCTGTCATATGTGATATTGGAACTGTACAATGTGAGGATGGAATCGTCAAATGTAAGAAAAAAAAAAGTAAGGGAACCACCAAATGTGAAAAAAAAACTGTTACATGTGATATTGGAACCGCACAATGTGAGGATGGAATGGTCAATTGTGAGAAAAAAGTAAGGGAACCACCAAATGTGACAAAAGAATTGTCACATGTGATATTGGAACCGCACAATGTAAGGATGAAACCGTCAAGTGTGAGAAAAATGTAAGGATGGAACCGTCAAGTGTGAGAAAAAAGTAAGAGAACCACCCAATGTGACAAAAGAACTGTCACATATGATGTTAGAACTGCACAATATGAGGATAGAACCGTCAAATGTGAGAAAAAAGTAAGGGACCCACCCAATGTGACAAAAGAGCTGTCATATGTGATATTGGAACCGCATAATGTGAGGATGGAATCGTCAAGTGTGAGAAAAAAGTAAGGGAACTACCCAATGTGATAAAAGAACTGTCATATGTGATATTGGAACCGCACAATGTGAGGATGAAACCGTCAAATGTGAAAGAAAAAAAAAAGTAAAAGAACAACCAAATGTGAGAAAAAAACTGTCACATGTGATGTTGGAACCGCACAATATGAGAATAGAACCGTCAAGTATGAGAAAAAAGTAAGGGAATCACCCAATGTGACAAAAGAAATGTCATATATGATGTTGGAACCGCACAACGTGAGGATGAAACCGTCAAATGTTAGAAAAAAAAAGTAAGGGAACTACCAAATGTGAGAAAAAACTATCATATGTGATGTTGGAACTGCACAATGTGAGGATGAAACCGTCAAATGTGAGAAAAAAAAGTAAGGAAACCACCAAATGTGGAAAAAAAACTGTCACATGTGATGTTGGAACCGCACAATGTGAAGATAGAATCGTCAAGTGTGAGAAAAAAGTAAGGAAACCATCTAATGTGACAAAAGAACTGTCATATGTAATATTGGAACCGCATAATGTGATGATGAAATCATCAAATGTGAGGAAAAAAAGTAAGGGAATCACCAAATTTGAAAAAAAAAAAAAAAAAAAAAAAAAAAACTTACACATGTGATGTTAGAACTGCACAATGTGAGGATGGAACCGTCAAATGTGAAAAGAAAAAAAAAGTATGGGAACCATCAAATGTGAGAAAAGAACTATCACATGTGATGTTGAAAATGCACAATGTGAGAATAGAACCGTCAAGTGTGAGAAAAAAGTAAAGGAACCACCCAATGTGACAAAAGAACTGTCATATGTGATATTGGAATTAAACAATGTGAGGATGGAACCGTCAAATGTTAGGGAAAAAAAAAAGTAAGGGAACCACTAAATGTGAGAAAAAAACTGTCACATGTGATGTTGGAAATACACAATGTGAGGATGAAAACGTCAAATGTGAGGAAAAAAATGTAAAGGAACCACCAAATGTGAAAAAAAAAACTATCATATGTGATATTGGAACTGCACAATGTGAGGATGGAATCGTCAAATGTGAGAAAAAAGTAAGGGAACCACCAAATGTGAAAAAAGAACTGTTACATGTGATGTTGGAACTACACAATATGAGGATGGAATCGTCAAATGTGAGAAAAAGTAAGGGAACCACCCAATGTGACAAAAGAACTATCATATGTGATGTTTGAACCGCACAATGTGATGATGGAACCGTCAAATGTGAGAAAAAAAAAAGTAAGGGAACCACCAATGTGAGAAAAGAACTGTCGCATGTGATGTTGGAACTACACAATGTGAGGATAGAACCGTCAAATGTGAGAAAAAAGTAAGGGAGCCACAAAATGTGAAAAAAGAACTATTACATGTGATGTTGGAACTGCACAATGTGAGGATGGAATCGTCAAATGTGAGAAAAAAGTAATCTCTGTCATGAGGGTTACCTACTAGTGGGTACCGTACCCCCCTTTTTTTAGGGGGGTACCATAGAATTACTCTTGCAATGGTTAGGAAATATTTTAATTATTCATGGAAAAAAAGGAAAAAAATAAAGGAGTTTAAATTAATCTATATATATATAGGTCAAAAATACTTCAGAGGAGTAATAACAATCATCACAATTAATTTGTAAGTTATAGGAAGACAACAGAAGAACTAAATAAGAAATTGAATCGAAGACAAATAAGAGTGAAATGAACATCAAATATCCTTATATTCTTTTCGGCTGGGCCTATGAAAGCTTTTACAAGTTAGGATTTACACTTCATACTCTCTCTTTCTCTCTATTTTTTCTATCCCTTTCTCTTCAGCCCGAGGAGGGGGGGGGGGTGGGGAGGAGGAGATGCCCTATTTATAGAAGTTGGGACTCTCTTTCTTCATTCATTTGTGTGATGTAGAAGTGGAGAGGAAGATATTTCTCCTATCAGGGGTCTTAACCCTTCTTTTGATGGGGTGCATGGGTGGAGTGCACTATTCTAATAGGCCATTCAGTTATAAATGTAATCTAACTGGTAAGTATAGTCATTTATTGCAAAGGTGAAAGTTATTGGATTTTGGCCCTTCCCTCCCAGGCTCGTCAAACATACTTACCTATTATTCCCCACGTACTCCTTAGTTCTTCTTCGATTCATCCGTGTCCTCGGCCATGTACCTAAAGAGAGAGTAGGGCCCTTGGGTGATGAGTTGGGTCGTGCTACCCATTAAGATCCATTTGCCTTCTTCTTCCTTGGTGTCTAGTTTGTTTCTTTTACAACTTCCTTAGGCTAGACCTGCAACTTCCCCTTCTTCTTTTCTTCCTCCTGTGGCCTTTGGGCTCATAGACCTTCTCCACTTATCCTATTCTCCACAATAAATATATATGATAGAATTTCAATTTATGACTTCCACTCAATAATGATTTTTCTTTATCACCAAAAATATTATTACTATTATTGATTGGAATCAATAAGGTCAAGTCATCCATGATAGTCGTCCATGACCTAAATGTGTCCAAAGGACTTCAATGGGAGAAAAGCCTAAGAATGACAGTATGCGTGAGTAGTATACGTCCATTAATAATAAGATGTTTTAGTTGGAGCAAAATCCTCCATGGTCGACCTTGTGGATGGACGACCAAATTATACTTGGTAAATCCTACAAGAAATTATCCAAAGGTTCCACATAATCAGACCACGACGCATTGCTCCTAAAACTCGGGGGGAACTACTTAGATTCCGCTCCACGAATCCCATTTTCTCCATTAATCGCCCATATCACCCACGATGGTGGTGGATCCAAACAAGTAGACTTACTTCCAACTCTCTATAAAAGGGGCAAGTCCCATCCACCCAAGGTAAGTTGAGTAATTGAGAATTTCCCTCCCTTATGTTCTAGAGAGAAAACCGACTTAACCATCGAAGGGTCCTTGGCCGAGTATCACCGATCACCCTTGACACTTTTCTTTCTTTTCAGGTTCTAAAGCCATTACCATAGCCCGAAGTGTCCTAGCCTACTAAGTTTCTTGCATTCATCAGTTGGCATCGTCTGTGGGAAATTAGTGAAGTTTCTAAGTGTTAACCTCTCGGCTTTCCAAGACAAAAAGGTTGCACGGTTCGAACTAGGTCAATGGCCACTAGTCCAGAACACTTGGAGATAGTAGACTAGCTAAACTACGTACCAAAGACCAAAGCAATGACCATCCAGCAATAGTTGCAATGCATGGCTACTGCAATAGTAGACTTGACACAACAAAACCAAGAATTAACTAGAGAAGTTAACAGGCACCGAGACAGTACTGTGGCTGAGGAGCACGGGTAGAATTCAGAAAATGAAGGGGCTGAAAACGGCATTGAGGAAGGAGATCATTCTAGAGGAATTGCCACTCGTAGAGTACAACACTTGGAGATAGAGATGGATCAAATGAAAAGGGCCATGGAAGAGATGAAGGACTCCATGAGAAGGGCATATCACGTCGATGACCTCGTCTGCAGGACTGATTCTCCCTTCATCGCGTCCATCACAGGTCACCCCCTCCCTTCCAAATTCAAAATGTCTACCTTGGATTCATATGACGGAACGAGGGATCCTTGTAATCACATTGCCACATTCAAGACAACTATACATCTCCAAGGTGTCCTAGACGAAATCATGTGTAGAGCCTTTCCCACCACGTTGAAAGGCCCAACTAGAGTATGGTTTGGCAAACTACCACAACACCATAACCTCATTCCAGGAGTTAAGTAAATTATTCGTCAACAACTTTGTAGGGGGACAAAGGCAGAAACGCTCCTCGTCCAGCTTGTTAAACATAGAACAATGAGAAAACGAAAGTCTACATACTTTCATTAGCTGTTTTAATAGGGAAGCCCTATTGGTGGATGAGATAGATGACAAGATCCTCTTGGTAGCCTTCTACAATGGAGTCGATTCGAGACTTATTCATTCATAAGCTATACGACCAGGAGCCACAGACAATGGCTAAGTTGATACATTCAACACAAAGTTTCATGAACGCAGAAGACGCGATTATTGCCAAGAAAAAGAAGAAAGGTGAACGATTGGAAAATGGTTATGTGCACCATCCAAAGCGTGGTCCTCATCCAAAGAAAGCCAAAGTGGGGGAGAAAAGAGATCATGACGGCAAGAAGGCAGGGTCATCCTCGGGACGATATTCTAACTACATTCCCCTAGACACTCCGCTTGACCAAGTGTTGATGCAGATTAAAGACGACTTATCCTTGAAGTGGCCCAAAAGGATGAAAGGAGATCCTAGCAAACGGAATAAAAGCAAGTATTTTCATTTCCATCGAGACTATAGACATGATATGGATGAGTGTTACGACTTGAAGCAGTAGATTAAAGTTCTCATTAAGCAAGGGAAGCTAAAAAAATTTCTTGGACGGGATCACAAGGATGAGAGGCAACCAATGAAGGTTTTACCAGTTGGCACTATATCCCTACCAGTTGTGGTTGGCTCTTATTTGCGGCAAATCAACAAGGAAGTAAATTTCCTTGTTGTAGACTATTCATCCTTGTATAATGCTATCATTGGACAACCAACTCTGAACAGTTGGAAGGTCACAACGTCCATTTACCACTTGTCTGTCAAGTTCCCAACAGAGTACGGCATCGAGGAAGTACAAGGAGATCAGCTAGCTACTAGAGAGTGTTACTTAGCAATGCTTGCCATGGATGAGCAGATCCAGACCATGAGCATTGAAGAAAAAAGAACACTAGCTGAACTGATTGAAGTATTGGAAGATGTACCATTGTATGAGTCCAACCCCGGGACGTTTACTAGGATTAGGACGAGTATGGGAGAAAAGACGAAGCAAGATCTCGTCGAATTCCTCAAAAAGAGCACATATATTTTTGCTTGGAGCCATGAAGACATGCCTGTGATTGACCCAAGTGTGATTACACATTGCTTAAATGTGTCCTCATCCTACAAGCCAGTCCATTAGAAGAAGAGAGTGTTTGCCCCAAAACAAGATAGTGCAATCAAAGAAGAGGTTCATAAGCTAGTCATCGTAGAGTTCATCCGCGAAGTCAATTATCCTAATTGACTAGCTAATGTAGTGATGGTCAAAAAAGCTAATGGCAAATGAAGGATGTGCATGTACTTTACAGATTTAAACAAGACATGCCCCAAGGATAGTTATCCTCTTCCACGCATTGATCAGCTAGTAGATTCGATAGCTGGACACAAGCTGCTGAGTTTCATGGACGCGTTCTTAGGATACAACCAGATTAAGATGGATGAGAAAGACTTGGAGAAAACACCCTTCATCATAAGCCAAGGTTTGTTTTGTTATAAAGTATTGCCATTTGGTCTAAAGAATGCAAGAGCTACCTACCAGAGGCTAGTTAACCACATGTTTTGTCCACAAATTGGGTGAAACGTTGAAGTGTACGTGGATGACATGCTAGTCAAGAGCGCGAGGGAGACATAGCATTTGGACGACCTTTAAGAAACTTTTGATACACTTAGGCAATATAAGATGAAGCTGGATCCAAACAAATGTACTTTTAGGGTTGCATCAGGGAAATTCCTCGGTTTTATGGTTTCACAAAGAGGGATTGAAGAAAACCTTGATAAAATCCAAGCGATCTTGAACATGGAGCCTTCGAAGAATATCAAAGACGTCTAAAGCCTTACTGGATGAGTGGCGGCCTTTAACAGGTTTGTTTCAAAAGCAAGCGACAAGTGTTTACCATTTTTCAGAGTATTAAGGAAAGCATTTGAATGGAAGAACGAGTGCCAACAGGCATTTGAAAACTTGAAAACTTATCTCGCCTCAACTCCGTTACTAAGCCCATCCAAACTAGGAGAAGAGTTGTATCTCTACCTAGCGGTGTCTCCTCGTGCAGTGAGTTCAGCCTTGATTAAAGAAGAAGGAAAGATACAGAAGCCCGTCTACTACACCAGCAAAGCCTTAAGAGGAGCTGAAGGATGGTATTCGCCAATGGAAAAGTTAGCATTTTCATTGGTGACAGTAGCAAGAAAGCTCAAGCCTTATTTCCAAGCTCATGTAATCAACATCCTAACAAATAATCTGTTGAAGAAAGCTATGAATAAGTCTGGAGGTCGCTAGACGATTGATCCAGTGGGTAGTGGAACTTAGTGAATTTGACGTGCGATATAGGCCAAAAGAAGCAATCAAAGCTCAAGTTAAGCAGTGCATCAAAGGCTTTACAATAGCCCAGCTCCAGCAAATACCAAGGGAAGAGAACGCAGAAGTAGACGTTTTAGCCAAGACGACATCCGCAAGGAAGTTAAGGGTAAGAGTTCTGAAGTTTGTTCTTATGGACGAGGTGTTATACAAAAGAGGTTTCTCTTAACCCTATCTAAGGTGTTTGACCCCAGACAAGTCCCATTACATCTTGAGGGACATCCATGAAGGAACCTATGGAAACCATTCCGGGGCCAGATCCCTTGTCCACAAGATAGTTTGCGCAGGATATTATTGTCCATCCATGCAAGCGAAAGCCAAAGCTTATGTCAAAGCGTGTGACAAATGTTAACGCTACAGCAACATCCCTAGACAACCATCAAAATACCTAACCCCAATAGTGGCCCCTTGGCCCTTTGCCTAGTGGGGACTTGAAATCCTTGGTCTCTTTCCCATGGGGACGAGACAAATGAAGTTCTTGGTAGTTGGAATTGATTATTTTACCGAATGGGTAGAAGCGGAGCCCTTGGCAAAAATCACTGAGTAGAATGTCAAAAGTTTCATCCGGAAGAACATTGTCTGCCATTTTGGAATCCCTAGGTACTCATCTCAAACAATGGACAACAATTTGACAACACACCTTTTAGAGAGTTTTGTGAGCAATTAGGAATCAGGAATCACTACTCCTCACCCTCCCATCCATAGGCCAATGAATAGGCTGAGGTTGCAAATCGATCCTTGCTAAAGATCATCAAGACTCAGCTTGAGGGGGCAAAAGGGATATGGCCAAATGAATTACCTAGCGTCCTTTAGGCATATAGGACGACATTAAGGACTCTTCTTGGAGAGACTCCTTTTTAGCTAGCATATGGAAGTAATGCAATGATACCTACGGAGGTTGGACTAATTAGCTACAAGGTGGCCCATTATAAAGAGGAGGAAAATGAGAAACAACTTCGTCTAAGCCTCGATCTAATCGACGAGGTGAGGATGGACATAAAATAGAGGGTAGAGCGTTACAAGAACCTAATGACTAAGTACCATGACGCGTTGGTAAAACCGAGGCCGTTCAGTATTGGAGATCTCATCCTAAATAGGGCACCCTTGGCCACTAAGGACCCTACCCATGGAAAGTTGGGACCTAATTGGGAAGGACCATACAGAGTTATCAATTCCAAAAGGTGAGGTTCATACTACTTGGAGGCCCTAGATGGACGGGAGCTGGAGCACCCGTGGAATGTGGAGCATTTGAGGAGGTACTACTAGTGAGAAAGACTTGTCGGGAAGGTCAACATGGATGAAATTAAAGATTACTAATGGTCTCTAGTAACCTACTTATGTTATCTTTCGGTACTTATGTTTTATAGCAGTATCTTATGTTTTCTAGCATTTGAATTCCCTAAAAAACACTAGCTATCAACACGTGCTATGTTTATAAACGGTGTCATGAAAAAATTCCATTTGTATATAAACAAAAAAAGGACTAGGTGCTAACATTATGTTTATGGACAATGTTCTTTATTGTCTACAGATGATGTTCTGTACTAAGTTCTCTATTGTCTATGGACGATATTATGTACAAAGCTTTCTATTGTATAAAAAGCAGTGTGAATATTTTAAGTGTTGATAATTCTATGAAAATAATGTCCATAGAAAGATAAAAACGACTAAAATCTTTGGATGCAGAGATGTATCGTCATAAGCCATCCTTAGAGGAGGAAAAGGCAAATTATTATAAAATCCTTAAGGCATCAACATAAATACAAAGGGAAGGAACAAACCTCCTAGTACACTTGTCCAAAAATAAAGGACGAAGAAAAGTATGCATGCAGTACACAATTTATATGGACAACAAGTCCAACCTGCTAAGTACTCCAAATTATGGACGAAAGGAAGTAACTTTGCCAATTAAAAATTCCAAAAAGTCCAAAATAAGGATAAGGAAAATATTTAGCCATTCCAAGATAGTTCAAACTATGGATGAGAAAATACTTGGAAATTAAAATTGGTAAACGATTAAGCATGGATGATAATATATTTAATAAAACTAAGGATAGACGACCACCGTCCAAAAACCCATTAAAGTGACAAGCCTAAAAAGGCAATTGTATGAGTGCCCCGTCCTTAAATGTGGACGAGGAAATGTACTTGTATAAATTTAAATGGTCCAAAACAACGGACCTAAAAAAGAGAGAGAGAGAGAGAGAGAGAGAGAGAGAGAGAGAGAGAGAGAGAGAGAGAGAGAGAGAGAGAGAGAGAGAGAGAGAGAGAGAGAGAGAGAGAGAGAGAAAGAAGAGCATTTGAAGTTGGAAACAAACTTTCTCTTGGATAAACCTCTACGAGTTGTGCTCCTAGACTTTGAAACGTCCTTCGTTGGTTGAGGGGTAGAGGCATTGTCCTCAATATTCACGTCCTTAGAGCTCGTTTGGAGTAGAGAACTCTCAATAGTAGTACGGAGCTTGATTGGGCTAAAGTCCACCCCAGGGAAATGATCAAGGGCGTCCATGTGAAAATCTTTGAAACTAGCAGCGTAGTTCCTATCCAGAAGGTTGGTGAACTCACTGGATGCCTTGAATTCCTTGATGGCTGTTTCTTTAGTCTCACCAAGAAGGGTGCAGAGCTCATCGCTTCTCTTTTGGAGATGGTAAAGACGGGTATCCTTCTCGACGGCATCTCGCCTTGACTCCTCGATGAGGTTCTTCAGCACCTTAATCTCGTCCTCCAACTTAGCCCTCTCCCTAGCTCGACAGCTAGATTCCTTCTCCATGGCACAAATCTTTGCCTTAAGATTAACCCTCATCCGATCTAGCTCATACGCTTGCCTAGACACCACCATGAATTTGGACATGACCTACATCAAGAACTTGGATGTAAGAAAAAAATTAAAAAAAAAGAAAAAGAAAAAGAAAAAAAAAAGTAAAACACAAATCTTTAAGAGATTAAGGACGAGTTTGTGATACCTTGAAAAGATCATGTACTATAGATCGCTTAAATTCTTTCATGAACATGTCATAACATATGGCAACGTCCTTGTCAGAGATGGCCTGCTTAAACCTCTCCTAAGCAAGGCCTTCATACCTTAAGACGGTTTTGGGGCCACTATTAGGAGGTCTAGTGGGAGGCTTGGACAGGGTGACTTCGGGAGGGTTAGGCTGGTCCACGTCAAGGATTTGCACTGTGGGACGATTGCTTGACATTAGCAGGAGGGATACAAGGACCAGTCTTGACAACCACAGATTTGGACGAGCCATGTGTAGGCTTTTTAGAGCCTCAACGACTAGGAAGACTCCTCATATCTATAGTTGAGGAGAGAGTCTTTCTCTTCTCAGAGGTAGCTGGACGAGGCCGGGTTTGGACGTTCTCTTCTTCTTAGACAACCTCCTCATTCACCAAACCCTTACTCTTGTTCTTGACAGGGCAAAAATGTATTAACCCCTTGCAAATTAATTAATTAACCAAATTAATTAATTAATTTCAATTACATGCAATAGTGTGGTAGCACAAACAAATCACCAATTATAATAAATGCAACGAAAAATAAATTTGACACTGGTAATTTGTTTATGAATGGGGAAATTCACCGAGACAAAACCCCACCATGTGATTTTAAAGTCATGATAATGCCTTAAAATGTATACTTGTTATATATTTATGTAGGCATTATCTCCTTATTACTATGCTTAATTTGTAGAATTGAGCCATGATTTGCATTAGTCTCTATTATTTATCTTTACATAATTTCCTGAATAAGATGTCATTTATTGTGTATGTAATTTTCTACTTTCAGGAAATCTTGTGAAAAAAGATGAGTTTACAGGAGTTTGTGAGAAAATGGAGGCCAAACTAAAATTAAAGAAGAGCAAAAGGACCATGCTTAAATGTCTAAGGAGGTGCAGCTGGAGTGCTTGGGTCGTCTACCATGTTCGGAAGCTTCAAATAAGGAAAAATTCAAAGAGGTAGAATCTGAAAAGGAAAAAAAATCAGATTTGAGCACTGATCATTTTTTTGGATGTATCTCTCTTCTCAAAAATCCAATTGACTCAAAGCCAAATGGGTTGGAACCGTGACTTAAATATCTACAGCTTTCCATTTTTGAGTTTCTCAAAATTCACAATTTTTGAAGGCCGAAATTAACTCACAAGTTACTGCTGTAAATTTGGACGAAAATTAAAATAGTAAAAGTTTTATTTTCTTTGGACACTTTTTACGTTAGGGTTTTGAAGGGAGGCTGTGTAGAACGAATTTTAGAGAGAAAAACTTGTATTTTCCTTTCTCTAATGGCAGCCTAAACTCTTTGCTAGGGCTAGGGGTTTTGTTTCTTCTATACGGTATGAATATTCAATGTGATTTTTTCTAACACTTTATCAACAACATATTTGATTGTTCAATTAGATTTCTTTTGATGAATTAGTTGTTCCATGCTTTTAATAAGTTCAATCATGTTTTTCTCATTGTTTAGATGAATTTCTAATAGTTTCAAATAGAAATCAGGTTTAAAAGTGAATGGGTTTTTCTAAAAACTTTTCTAACCGCATTATTAATCTAGATTATCATGCGTTCTTGAATTGTCTCAGTTCAACCGAATCATAAGTATTTCATTATATAAGAACAATCAATTATGAAATATATAATTTCTTACATCACAAAGAATTTCATATCGGCATAGGGAAACACCCCGATGCCCTAGTATTTACATTATTGATTTAAATAAGTTTTTATTATTATTCTTGTTAACAATCACTAAGAAAAAGTACTTATCTTCTTCACCCAACTTGTTGTTTAATTATATTGTCTTTGAATTTATCTTGCTTCTTGTGGTTCGACCTCGGTACTCTGAGAATTATATTGCTATGATCTCCTACACTTGGGAGTGAGCAAGTAGGTCACCATTTCCAAAAATCCACTATTATCAATCACAAGCGGTTACAAGTATAAGGAATATTACCAAACCCTTTGGCCTATCCCGAAATACCAATCTACAATTGAACCCTTATCCCAATACCCAATTGGACTTGTATTGTAGCGGCAATCTTTCCGTTCAATGCACAAATCCCAGTATGTAACTAACCAATGATGCATGGATCCTAGTACGTGACTAATTCCTTTGCACAAATCCCAGTACATGACTAACTCCACAGTAACCCTTTGATTGATGTAGTTGATTTGCAATGACTTCACATAGAAACACCAATAAGATCTTCAATAATGGTGTGAGAGACTTTGCTTGGTTACGGAACCCAAAGGCGTACAAGAAATACAACAAGAACTCTTTCTTTTATAGGAGGAGGCTAGGGTTTCAAAAAGAAAACCTTATGAAGCTCTCTAGGGTTAGGTTTTTCTTTTTCCATCTCCTTGTTTTAAATAGAAGCTCAATGGGCTTTCCAATTCCAAATAGGTATACACAAACCTTGGGCTTTCCTAGTCCAATAAGAATTATACAAACCCATACACAAATAGCCTTTTAGAATAAAAACGTTGCTGACTATAGTCCGAATTCCATAAACTCGATAGATCGAGACATGTGTCGAGCTTTAATAAATCTCAACAGATCAAGCTTCTGTCGAGGAGGTATCGAGACCTGTAGATTGCACTTTTCTTAAGCAGTTCTTGAGTAATCTTCATGTCATCAATGTAACAACTTGTAATGATCATCTTGAACCTACTTAGACTTACCCAAATACAAGTAAAGTGCGTTTTGTCAAAGGATATGCCAATTACATAAAAATATGTCCCTTACAATCTCCCCCTTTGGCAATCCATGACAAAACCACAAAAGTACATTGAATGTCCTAGAATACATTCTACTCAAGATTACAGAATAAATAAGCTTAGTCTAAAAGATCTGAACCTTGGAAGTTGTTGCAATAAGAGGGTTTGGAATCTTAACTTGGCTTTAACTTGTCTTTCCCGAAAGGCACTAAACAAAACACATCAAGGTACTATGTGGAAAATATTGACAAGTTAAATAAACAAGAAACATGTGTATAAAAAGAAAAAAGAAACAACACATGTGAGATAAAGATTGAAACACATACATCATCATCAAATATAGAAACAACACATGATGTATGTAAATGGTAACAAAACCAAAAGATACACAACACAAAATATATATCAATATCAAAGTGTATCAGACTAACTCTCCCCCTAAGTTAGTTACATCAAAAACTTTTTTTCTTTTTAACACGAAGTTCTCCCCCTAAGTCTATTACTCCCCTTGAGAAATGACATTCAATTCTCAAAATTCTCCCCTTTTTTGACACGATTGTCAAAGGGAATAAAAGGCCAAAAAACTTGACCGAAGACAGATAGAAAACTGATATAGAGAGAATGAGGAGAACAAGGAACCATAGACATACAAGAAAAAGAAAAACAAAATGCTATGGACATAAAGGAAAAAAAATGCAAAACAAGAAAAATGAAATGCATGCAAGGGTATCTCGATTGATCGAGGAGGTGTCGAGAATCTATCAAGAAGAAGCCAACCTCGATGGATCAAGAATCTGTCAAGGACGTGTCGGGCAAATAGAGAGCACAAGATTTTGGCTCGATGGATCGACCTATCTGTCGAGAAGCTGTCGAGGTCAAACCCAAAAATCTCGATAGAAGAGGTATCTGTCGAGATTTTGTTGAGAAGCTATCGAGGATGTAGAAAAGAGGTTTTTCAAGGAGGGAAAAACACAGAGAGATGAATGCAACAAGCAAGCTATCAACCAAACATCCAAGCGACATATTAAGCTCTCAAAACTCAACTCAACTCAACATAGATGCAAAGCATTCATAGATCCAAAAACTCACACACACACACACACACACTAAACAAGTCTAACCAATTTTATATTTTAAAAACAAGTGAAGACAGTTTAGTGAGCATATATCAACACATGTATTCCTTGTGATGGCCAAATCACATTATTCCTACACATGTATCAAAAGTAGCAAAGAATTTGTGTGTTATGTGTCTCATATTATGAAGATTTGAGATATGAGAAAATCAAATACACTCACACACAATCATAACTACTTGATGGGGACTATCACATTCAAGGTACATCCTATAACTCCCACATCTCCTAGAAACACGCTTGTAACCATATTCAAACCATTCTGATTCTTTTTGCTTTTATTTTTCTCTGCATATTTTCTTTTTGAACATATCATGCATGGGCATATAAGAGAGAAAATAAATACCCAATTATGTAAGCCAAAACATCACAATTTTGCTATGCTGAAACACACAGATGTTATACATAATTGGGGGGTTTTAGTGGTGAGATGGTTATTTATGTCTTTCTCTTAGAATTTTCTAGTTCTTCCCATCAAAAAGAGTGATATGAATATTAGGTATAAAAGATTACTTAATCGTACTCATCACCAACACGAGCCACAAAGTTCACTTGCTTAGTTGTGCATTAGAATGCTCATCTAAGATACAAGAGATACAAAGTTTAGAAACTTTATTTCAATGGTCATCCAAGGGACACAAGTACCGATATACACAAGCACACACTGTTTTTGTATTTTTCAATTTTTTCAATTTTTTTTTTTTTTTGAAAAACAAATAAAACAAAAATTGAAAACAAATAAACAAAAACCGAGCAAACAACTATAAAGCATAAAAACTAGATGCAAATGCATGAAAGTATGATTCCAAAAACAAATAAGAAATCAAGCAAGAAAGTCCAACTTTAGATAGAAAGAATTAAAGCAAAGGACAAACAATTAAGTCTTAGGATCCTTCATCACCCACACAGCATGAGTCTTTGGCCAAGAAGATAAAAAAGCACGTGTCCTAGTATGACTACTAAAGGACATAGAGGAATTAGAATTCTCTTGAAATTGAGTTAAAAGCTTAAAACTTTTAATAACTTACCAAGAATAGGTACAAAACCTTTAGACAAAGGATGAGACCTATTGGACACTCGCTTATGAGGAAACAACTTGAAACAATTAGGGCGACCGTGACCGTAACCACCACAATTGTGACAAACATGAGTAGTTTTAGAGTTACTCTACTTCCTAGAAGGAGGTCTAACCTTAGAGGTTGACAACTTAGGAAAATTTGGCCTAATATGACCAAAAAAATGACAATGATGACAAGTGGGGACAAATTTAGAATTTTTATTCAACCTAGGAGGAGTTTTAGACATCGGTTTAGAAACTTCAGTGTTAGGACATATGTGTTTTACATGTTAAGAACATATATCATGATTTTATGTAATTGGCTTATCCTTTTACAAAATGCACTTTACTTGTAATTTGGTAGATTTAGGGTGTGTTTAAATACTTCAAGAAACCATGTTTCAAGATCAAGTGTTGAAGCCTTCAAGTCCATTCAAGAAAACAAGCTAAAAGTGCAGAATTACTAAAGCTCGACAGCTAGCATGTGTCGAGGTTTAGGAAGTCTGTTCAGCTCGTGTGCTTGACATTTGCTCGACACCTACTTGACACCTCCTACCTGTCAAGGTTTAAGAATTTCAGAATTCTGATATGATTTTCTTGGGATCCGTGAATGTGTCTTTGGGCTTTCTTTTCTCCTAACCCTAGACATATAAAAGGATTGTTTTAAGGACCGTCAAACAGTTCACAAGTTGCATAAGCATTGAGCAAACTCTGTTCAAGCAAATTGTAAATGGAGACGAAGTTCTTACCCTAGTTCATCTCTTTCTCTTGAAGAAGTTTCTGTGTATGTGCACCGTAGGGTTTTATGACCAAGTATCTTCTTGATCTTCATCGTGTGAATGAACTCAAGAACTTTGCAGCCAACAACCTGCTTAGTTGGTGATTGAAATCACGTCATGGGATCCGCACAATTGGTTAGTCACGTACTTGGGAGCCGTGCATTGAAAGGGAAACTGTCACTACAGAACAAGTCCAATTGGGTATTGAGGTAAGGGTTCAACTGTAGGTTGGTAAGGTACTTGGGATTCCTTTACATGTAATCGCTTGTTGTGATAATAGTGGAGTTTCGGGAGTGGTGACCTGAAAATCACCCGATGGGGTTTTTGTTATGTAGGTTTTCCCCATTCATAAACAAATCAACGTGTCATTTATTTTCCATTGCATATTTAGTTGTTTGGTGATTTGTTTGTGCTACCACGCGCTTTGCATGTTAATTTGATTAATTAATAAATTTGGCTAATTAATCAATTAATTAATCACAATGGGGTCAATTCGTTTTCGGCCTATCATTCAGCGTTAACATCAGATTTTTTACCTTTGTCTATCCTAGCAATATTAGCATTCAACTCTTCATTATTCCTTTTAAATGGAGGAATATTAAAAAAATAATAATAATTCTTTTGAGTTAAGCTCAACAACAAGTTTGGCACTAATTAATTTTTTTACTTTGGTTTTAGATTCAACTAGTTGCTCTTCCAAACTCTTAATTTTGTCCACCTGAGATGAAATTTGATTTTCAAATTTCTCATTCAAATTATTAGCTTCATCAAATTTTGCAATCAATTCATCTCTTTCAAGTTTGACCTTTGTTGATACCCATTTTCGCGACACATTTTCTACGAGCCCGATTCAACCAAGCCTAACTACCTTGTGAGCTCAATCCATGTATTATATTTTATTTTATCATTCTAAACATGGCCCAAGCCCAAGCAACTTATTTTGGGAAATTGAGGAAGTGTGGTTTGGAGGGTATGGGTAAGTTCCTTTCGGACCTTTTGCATGAGCCCAGCTCATGCGTGCTACCAAGTGGGCAAGGGACACTAGTAGCACCTCAGGCTCATGGAGGAGGCCTTGTATCCAAAAATTTCATCCCAAAACAGCTTTTATGCTCGGGTGTGTGTGGCCTAACTTTTCTGCTTTACCTTTTTTTTGTGTAAAACACATAGCTGACCCTAAGTCGTTGACCTTGTCTGCTGCAACAACCAAATGTAGACTCCAAGGGCTTGCCATGTCTAGGAAACATCAACCCATGAATTTAGGTCACTCCATTTCCCAAATTATGTAAAAAGCACGCCAACTCTCTTACCCAATTAAAGCAAATCTAACCATAACCTCTTTGATTAAAACTTTGGGGTTTAAAGCCTCTTCTATTGACCAAAAACTACTCACTTAAAGCACCCCCAAACTTAGTACAAAAGGCCAGAATCAGATTCAAAAGGAACCAGCCACGTTCTAACTAGAGAGACGAAACTTGAGCAAAAGCCCATTCAGCCAGTCAACAATCTCACAATTCCGAAGCTTGGGGGTGGAAATATGGGTATAGGGGAACCTTCCCTCTTTTCCTCATGACCTCCCTCAATTTTCTCTTCGTGTGATCATGGGTCGAAGTTTCAGACCTGTTAAACCATGTTTTCCCTATAGAGCTGAAACTTGAGAGCAAAAACCCACTAAGCCAAGAGACATTCTCACAATTCTAAACCTTAGGGGTGGGAATATAGGTACAAGGGAACCTTCTCTCTCTTCCTCACGACCTTCCTTAATTTCTTCTTTCGTGTGACTGTGGGTCGAAGTTTGAGACCTGTTATGTTTTTATGCTTTTTCTCGCACTACTCGTTGTTAGCATTTTGATTCTCTCTTGTCAAAGCACCATTAGCCTTTGTTTTTTATACATTGTGAATTTTGGGCTTGATTCTCCATAAACAAACACTTCTAAAGAACCCAAGGGGAGATTTGGGCCGATTTCACATTTTCGGCCCTTGTTGCAAAAACGTCCCCGACATTTTGGCAACTCCGCTAGGGAGTCAAGCAGGTGACACAAGAGAAATGGTGCCTCCAAAGGTGTGGAACCAGCAAAGAGATGGTGTTTCTCACATTAACTTGTCGTTCTAAGAGAAATCGTATGATACTTTGCCGCACAAGAAGAGCATGGTGAAGTTGAGTTGAAATGAGTTCTATCCTTAACTTATTGAGCTGCTGGAGATGCTCCAAATCATGTGACGAAATCACTCCAACCTACGGAAACCACCCAAGAAGTGAAGGATGGAGGGAGAATCAACTTTCTTACTCAAGGAAAAAAAAAAATTTTTCCTTCCACTCATCTATATTATTTTTGTTTTAGCTATCATTCTTATGGATGAATCATCATATATCTCCCGCTTTACATGATATTTGTGAAAAAATTTGTTGTAGCTTGAAAATGCAAAAATGGCGAGCCACAAATCCAACCGCGAAGGGAATGACGGTTCCAACCAATAATCAACAATGCAAAGCTCTAAATATCAATTTCAAAACCAAGAACCCCTCACGCGCCGAGCATATGGGAGCCGCGGGTGATTGACTCATTTTGACGCAACAATAATTGCTACTATGTGCGACCCTTCGCAGCTAAACATTTTTGGCGTCATCGCTAAATAAAGCTTCACCAAAGAGCTAAATGCCATAGCTAAATGGCCCACCGCAACGCGCTAGACGTTCCATGCACCAAGCCTTGAGCTAAACATTTTTTGGCGTCACCGCTAAATGGAGTCTTCACCAAAGAGCTAAAGGCCATAGCTAAATGGCCCATTGCAAGGCACTAGACGTTCCATACACCAAGCCTTGAGCTAAACATTTTTGGCGTCACCGCTAAATGGAGTCTTCACCAAAAAGCTAAAGGCCATAGCTAAATGGCCCACCGCAAGGCGCTAGACGTTCCATGCACCAAGCCTTGAGGTTGCGACACACCATACATCAAGTCTTTAAGAAGCGACATTTCATAAGCCAAGTTTTGAAGTCATACGAGCGATATACTATCGTTTAAAGCACGCTTAAGCTAAGACTCTCGAGCACTCTCTTCGCTAATTCATTTTCTTTTATACATATCGTTTAAACCATTTTAATCTTTCAAATTTTAATCAAAATATTTTCTATAAGTTTTTTATGCTACTTTGCTTGGCCATGACTATCACTTACTAATATAAATCACATTTGCACTTAGGGTGAAATGGAAACCTTCTCGAAGCACCCAACAACAAAGAAAATCCAAACTCAATTCCCTCTCACCGAAGCCATGACACGCTCATGAACGCTAAGCTATGTCGAGCTCACGCATCCAAAATCATGGTTGATCCACGTAAGCCAAGCCATGGCATGTTCATATATCTCAAGTCATGACAAGTACATGCATTCTAAGCCATGACAACGCCTTAATCCTTCGTGAATTTGAGATTATACATGAAGAGGGAAGTTAATGTCGCCATCCTCAAGAAAATTGCTCTTGTCACGCAACTTTGAAGAATGCTTTTCTAGAGCTCGCTCTAAATATTGATGCCAAATAGCTTGAAAATCACAAGTTGGTTGCTCAAAATCCATTCCAAAAGATTTTCAAGTGAAATCTTAGAACAATGTGGAAACTTGGAATAAGCGGTGTAGAGGCTAACAATAGAAATTTTTGTGCTAGAGATGCTACATCCCTACACCTACGTCTCTAATGTTTAGCCCATCATTATCTTAAAGTTAGAAGTCAAGCAAACCAAGTATGGAGCTGCTGTTTACGATACCATGTATCTTCGACAAAAAGGCAAACCAAAGCGTGAAAAAAAAAAAAAAAAAAAAAAAAAAAAAAAAAAAAAAAAAAAAAAAAAAAATTTGTTGTGTTGGGAATGAAGCAACCCTATATCGACATCTCTGATGCTTAGCCGATCAGCGTCCCAATGATAGAAGCCAAGTTAGCGAAGTATGGAGACGTTGTCTGTGGCACAACAAATCTTCGACAAAGAGGAATTATATTATGCCCTCTATATAGCAAATGAGGAACCCCATTTTTGGAATTCATCTTGAAGAAATATGGTGAGTACTAAGGGAGGAATAAATCCTACCAACAACTCTTGGCGATGGGATACCATTGGTTTGGCATAACCAAATTCGCTAAAGTCACCACACTTCCAAGTGCACTCCAAGCTTATATGCACACACCATATAAGCCTTCAAGATGTGAGCGCTCCATAGCCTTTTATACTCGGGGGCTTGAACTCATCGGACCTATCCATGAACCCTTGAATGAGTATATTCGGGTCTTTACCGCCACTAAATAGTTTACTAAGTAGGCGGAAGCAATTTGACTCAAGAAAAGCAATGGGAATGGTTGTAGCCAAACTCATCAAGAAGCATATCATTTGTTGCTTTGACATCTCATTCACAAACGACAACAATACGTCTCGCTTATACTAATTTTCGGAGGCAAGCCCTATGAAGTACTAGGAAGCCAACGAACTATCATGTTATCCAAGCATAGTGAGATCCCTACATGCGAAGGTGCAATACCTTCAATAAGGTAGGGAAAGCCAACACTTTCTTCTAATGAGAAACCTTGTAAAACGGCAAGAAAACCAACAAATTACTCTTACGGCAAAGCCTCTACATGCGAGGGTAAAAAAATGCTCTCAATAAGGTAGGGAAAGCCAAACACATACTCTCTCAATGGTAAGCCCTATCAAATGGCTAGGAAGGCAATGAGACGTTTTATTATGGCGATACCCCTACTTGTGAGGGCACAACTAGCCCTCAACAAGGTAGGAAAGCCAATGCGTTCTCAAAGGAAATCCCTACCGAATGATTTGGAAGCCAACGAGATGTCATATCATTCATATATGGCAATACCCCTACTTGCAAGGATGCAATACCCTCGACAAAGTAGGGAAAGTAAAAATTTCTTAAGGCAAGCCTTACAAAGCGGTAAGGAAGCCAACATAATATCTTAAAATTCAAGCACGGTGATCCACTACATGCGGGGACATAGCCAGCCCTCAAAAGGATGAGAAAGCCAATGCATAAACCTTATAAAGCGACAAGGAAGTCAATAAACTATTACCCCATTGCCAAATGGTAATTCGCTATGAGCAAGGATAAAACTCCTCAAGAGAATGGCAAAATTGTGCATTCTATAAGGCGTTATATCCAAGAATTTGATATCTTCAAAAATCGGTAGCAATATAAGCTTTATTCAAGCCGCCGATTGTGAGAACGCAATCAGCCCTATGAAACGGTGACAAACAAGTGCACCATGAGCTGCAGCATGTGCAAACGCAGCCCATATGTGGGGGCTTCTTGAAACTAACGAAATATCAACCTGATATATGTCAAGAATAAGTCGACTACCAAACGGCGAGCCAAGCTTCAATATATATGAGGTGGTATCTGTGAAACCAAATCGCTTTGTCAATAGAGCGCTGAAAAATGGTGCACAGGCAGCGAGACGTGCGCTTAGCCAAAACCTTTTCACAAAGGCGTGACAACCAAGCAACATGTCTACTAACTTGTCCTTGCGAAGGCAAAGCCATATTCACAAATTATCCAATCAACCACGAGTCATTCTCAAAGACTAAGTGCATATAATCTATCAAAATTATGCTACTTCATCGTAAGGTGCACTCAACCCTTCCAAGCAAGCTTTTCTCAATATATTCAAATGGCCACAGCCATACAAGAGTTGTTTTCGCAACAAAAACATGTTCATAGCCTATTAAAGAAAGGTAGAAACTCATTCTCAAGGTACAAAATACAAACTATTCACATCCTTGAGGTACAAATCATTTTTTTTCATTCCAAAATTCAAATTACATGTTGAGACATCATATATGTGTTTCTTTGTACAAAATACAAATTATGTCTACTAACCATGATAGTACAAACTCAAAGTGACACCAATATAACTAGACAGAAGCTGCTCTATACATAAGTGGGTTGTCCACAAGGGTGAAATACAAGAGAAAATGTTCCCAAGATAGCAGCCCATATTACACACTTCAACTAGTTCGAAATTTCAAAGCTTAGGGCTCAATACAAGACAATCAGATAAAAAAAAAAAAAAAGATAGGGGAAAGCAAGAAAGGAGGCGAAGGAAAAAGTTGAAACAATGTCGTAGTCCCTTCCAACATCACCATCTTCGGGGCATTGGCTTACAATCACTCTTTTCTTTACTTTAAAGCCGCAAGAGAGAAATGGACTAAAAATGGCCCAAAGTTATTAGCGGCAGCCATGGTACCATCTATTGTAGCTCTATGTTGTTGTTTGTAGCAGCTTTAACCTCAGAAAATGATGCATTAGCAATGGGATTGGCCTTGGGAATGAAAGTCTCAACGACGGCATCACAATTGTCTAAGCCAAAGTCATCCTACAAGAAATCATAGTACAACTCACTCAATATACTATTATATGCAATAAAAAAAAATGAAGAAGATGTGTGACTTACCAAGTGAGTTCCAAAGTTCCCGCTCAATAATGTCGCATTTCCCAAAGTACACTTAGTCTATGCAAGATGGCAATGCAGCGCACTCAACAATCCCTATTGGAATGAAAAGGGGTTGGCGGCGAATTTTAACTTGCCACAACAAATTTTAACTTGCCAGAGAAATTTCGGCTTCATTTTCAAAATGGAGTCATTGTCTATGCAAAGTGTCGAGGTCATCGACAATTACATTGAAGGAATAGTGGCTGCGACATGGAATCACCAACTTTGGCTCCACCAATTCATGTTAATAATCAAGCTATGCAACACATGGCTTACTCTCGATGGCATTGCTTGGGGCTAAAGGCTTACTCAACCGCTATGTGCCCCCGCACTAGAAATTCAAGTTTCATTC
Organism: Quercus dentata; assembly: GCA_028216015.1. Taxonomy (NCBI): domain Eukaryota; kingdom Viridiplantae; phylum Streptophyta; class Magnoliopsida; order Fagales; family Fagaceae; genus Quercus; species Quercus dentata. Next base: position 71,976,294 of record CP116445.1, read on the forward strand.
CTACACTTTCATTTCAAGCTTGCTGAATCGAGAAGCAACTACCAATCGGTGACTCTCACTCTCACTTGCGTTCATCGCAAGAATACGATACTGGGGGCTGCCAACCAATGTAGTAGCTATGTCACACCCTTATATTACATCGCCAAGTGATATATTTGCTCCATTTTATCTCAAATAAGCTATCCCAAGACAGCCAATAGTATCGCTCATGGCTACGACTTCATCGAAATTAATCTTGGCAAACACAATCTCACCAAATTGGCCAACAATAAAGCTACTAAAAACTTGAATCATCCTTAATGTGTCGTTTCATCATCATCTCCTCACATGGACCCAATTCACTCATTCAAATTTACAACAAACAATGGGAACAATTTACTTCCAAGTCAAGCATAGCCACATTGCAAACTAATTTCCATGACTATTGGAATCAATGGGAATCCACATGAGCTTCGACTTCAATGAGAACAATGGCTCAACCTCATGAATTGACGCAATGAGACTATCATTTTTCCAAGCACACCCTACAAATTGAATTGAACAACACGTTTAACATATCAACAAGCACAACCAAGGCATAGCGAACAAAAAAAAAAAATCAGCTCACCAAGGTGGGCATCATGCATTCGCATTTATTAAGTTTGCTCAAAGTACAAATTCAACACCTTGTCATGATGTTTGGCATCATCCTCCAACAACAAAAATTTGTTCCTCACTAACGAGGGTACCTTTCTCTTCGCTGTTGACATTGCTTAGCCAAGATTGGTGCAAACGAATCCCATAGCCATGGGCGGCGAGTTGTCGCAAACCTCCATTGTCATCACTAACAGAACAACCTTGCTCCTTCACGATGGATTGCCCCTTTTCTTCGGCGACAACGCTTTGTCCCATCTAAATCTCAACTATGTGGATGGTGGGTGGCACCAAGCTCTTTAAATTCTTTTCTATTGGAACTCCTTTGCTTCTCAACCATAAGGATCTCCACCATCGCAATACCCTCCTTGAGTTTTGAAGATATGGGTGGAGAATTGAAGATGGGTGTTGCAAGATTTGATCAAGGTTGAGGGTTTCAAAAAAAAAAAAAGAGGAGGAGGAATGAGAAACACGTTTGAGATCAAAGAAAGAAGTTTAAATAGCTTTACTACAAGTCTTGAATCCTTGCTCCCAAAAGACACTTGAAGCAAATCTAGAGAAAAAGGAGAGCAAAGCGGTGTGAAAGATATTGAGGCCAAAAAAAAAAAAAATGATGATGGCCAAAGAAGAGACTAAAGTGGTGTGTAAAATGCTGAGAGGAATAAAGCTACAATTGTAAACTAAAAAGCAAGTTTTTGGAAGAAAAGTCAAAGCCAAAATATAAATTGTAAGGCAATTGACGTGGTGGCTTAAAGTCACATACCATCCAATTGAAAGGGATGCTAAAATCACCATGGTGGTCATGAAAGTCATCAAGGAAAAGATTCTAAAGTTACATGTGAGCATGAAAGTCAAGCCGTATGCCTTTTCTTGAGGTGTTTTGAATCATATTACGCATAAGGTGCTACATATATCGACCAATTGATGTTCTTTAGTGGAATCAATAACCATCAAGTGCCCATGTTTGTGATCACAAAACTTTTACAAGTAGGCTCCTTTGAATTAAGAGTTTTCTACAAGTGGTCTCCATGAGCCACAATATATCTACAAACAAGCTTCATCAACCTATATCTTCTCAACAAAAAATGAAGCATTTGGAAGGACTAATTCCCAAACCCGCAACCTCTATAAGCAGTGGGAAACATCAACTACTCGCACGCATGCCGCAAGTGCCATGTGTGCTCGGGGGGCTAATGTTGATACCCATTTTCGCGACACATTTTCTACGAGCCCGATTCAACCAAGCCTAACTACCTTGTGAGCTCAATTCATGTATTATATTTTATTTTACTATTCTAAGCATGGCCCAAGCCCATGCGACTAATTTGGGGAAATTGAGGAAGTGTGGTTTGGAGGGCATGGGTCGGTTCCTTTTGGACCTTTTGCATGAGCCCAACCCATGCGTGCTACCAAGTGGGTAAGGGATACTGGTAGCACCTCAGGCTCATGGAGAAGGTATTGTATCCAAAATTTCCACCCCAAAATAGTTTTTATGCTCTGGGTGTCTGTGGCCTAACTTTTCTACTTTACCTTTTTTTTGCCTAAAACACATAGCTGACCCTAAGTGCATGCATGCTACTAAGTGGGTAAAGGATACTGGTAGCACCTCGGGCTCATGGAGAAGGTCTTGTATCTAAAATTTCCACCCCAAAACAGCTTTTATGCTCTGGGTGTCTGTGGCCTAACTTTTCTACTTTACCTTTTTTTTGCCTAAAACACATAGCTGACCCTAAGTGGCTGACCTTGTCTGCCGCAACAACCAAATGCAGACTCCAAGGGCTTGCCATGTCTAGGAAACATCAACCCATGAATTTAGGTCACTCCATTTCCCAAATTATGTAAAAAGCAAGCCAACTCTCTTACCAATTAAAGCAAATTTGACCATAACCTTTTTGATTAAAACCTTGGGGTTCAAAGCCTATAGAGCTGAAACTTGAGAGCAAAAACCCACCGAGCCAAGAGACATTCTCACAATTCTGAACCATAGGGGTGGGAATATGGGTACAGGGGAACCTTCCCTCTCTTCCTCACGACCTTCCTCAATTTCTTCTTCTGTGTGACTATGGGTCGAAGTTTCGGACCTGTTATGTTTTTATGCTTTTTCTATAATTCTGTTGTTAGCATTTTGATTCTCTCTTGTCAAAGCACCATTAGCCTTTGTTTTTTATACATTGTGAATTTTGGGCTTGATTCTCCATAAACAAACACTTCTAAAGAACCCAAGGGGAGATTTGGGCCGTTTTCGCATTTTCAGCCCTTGTCGCAAAAACGTCCTCGACAACCTTTTTAAAATTAGCTTTTAATATTGTAAAACATTCAAGAGATTTCATACAAAAATTATAAAGCTTGCAATAGGCATCTTGAATATCATCATCATCATTCAACACAAAATCATGCAAATAAAAAAAAAATCAAGAGTTTTCATGACAATGGGGGTCAATGGATCACAAAGCAAAGATTAAGACCTAATCAGTGTGCCCGCTCCGATACCACTTGACAGGGCAAAAATGTATTGATCCCTTGCAAATTAATTAATTACCCAAGTTAATTAATTAATTTCAATTACATGCAATAGCATGGTAGCACAAACAAATCACCAATTATACTAAATGTAGCGGAAAATAATTTGACACAGGTAATTTGTTTACGAATGGGAAAAACCACCAAGGCAAAACCCCACCTGGTGATTTTAAGGTCACCACTCCCAAGAATCCACTATTATCAATCACAAGCGATTACAAGTATAAGGAATCTTATCAAACCCTTTGGCCTATCCCGAAATACCAACCTATAATTGAACTCTTACCCTAATACCCAATTAGACATATATTGTAGTAGCAATCTTTCCGTTCAATACACGAATCCTAGTACATGACTAACTAATGATGCACGGATCATAGTACGTGACTAACTCCTTTGCACGAATCCCAGTACGTGACTAACTCCACAACAACCCTTTAATTGATATAGTTGATTTGCAATGACTTCACATAGAAACACCAATAAGATCTTCAATGATGGTGTGAGAGACTTTGCTTGGTTACAGAACTCAAAGGCATACAAGAAACGCAACAAGAACTCTTTCTTCTGTAGAATGAGGCTAGGGTTTCAAAAAGAAAACCTTATGAAGCTCTCTAGGGTTAGGTTTTTCTTTTTTCACCTCTTTGTTTTAAATAGGAGCTCAATGGGCTCTCCTATTCCAAATAGACATACACAAACCTTGAGCTTTCCTAGTCCAATAAGGATTATACAAACCCATAAACAAATAGTCTTTTAGAGTAAAAAATTTGCTGGCTATAGTCCGAATCCCATAAGCTCAATAGATCGAGACATGTGTCGAGCTTTAATGAATCTTAACAGATCGATTTTTTGTCAATGAGGTATCGAGACCTGCAGATTGCACTTTTCTTAAGTAGTTCTTGAGTAATCTTCATGTCTTCAATGTAACCACTTGTAATGATCATCTTGAACCTACTTAGATTTACCCAAATACAAATAAAGTGCGTTTTGTCAAATGATATGTCAATTACATAAAAATATGTCCCTTACAGTTCTCCTTCATGGTTGCCGATGAGTCAAAAATTTATGGTCATCACTATGCGAAGATCATCATTTACCTAGAGAAGACATTGCGCATTTATTACGATCATTGTTGTCGAAACGCAACGGACGGAACAACGGTCACAAAATGAGCTATGAACTTTAGACAAAGATTCTGAAATGCACTAGCCATTGAGCATAAATTTAGTGATTCATTGCCCATTAATGAGGCACACAACTATAAAAGAGAAGGTAACCGAAGTTAAAGGTACACACAAATACTCTACGATATCACGCTCCACTCTTTTTGTCTCAAGAATCTTTCTCCCTTACTAGCTTAAGCATCGGAGGCAATTTGGCTGACGCCACACCGACGTGTTACTCTTCCACCCAGTTCATTTTGCAGGTTTTCCATTAACAGAGGTGACCCCATTTACAGCATCGTCCATCCGCTACAATGAGGAGCTCAACTATTGATTTTTTTCATCATCAGTTGCCATTCCTCTAGGAAAAAAAAAATGTTAGATCCTAGATGAGGCTACAATTCAAGACGCAATGAAATAAACAACTCACGTCTACGAGTGGTTTGTTCATGGGTAAGTGCTTCCTCGGTTGGCTCGGATCCAAGTCCCCAAATCACTAGACGACAAAGGGTGACTAAAGAATGAAAGGTCCTATCAGCAAAAGAACAAGCCTGCTAGGTGCGATCAAGGTAAAACTTACTCAAGGAGGGTTGTCTTACAGCTACAAAAGAAAATAAAGAGTTAGATAAATATAACAAGGAAAATAGGACGAGCAATGAAAAGTAATGTACCCTCCGGACGAATATTACCCATCTCACCAATGTAGGGAGGAAATGGGTCCCTACCTACCTCAATAGGGTTCCCGGCCTTAATCCCGAGACGAAGAAAAACTCTATCTTCCACCTTTTCGGACGTAGGAAGGGACTTGACCAACCTACAACTAGAACCCCTGGCAGAAAATTGGTAAAAACCAAAGGATTGACTTGTTTCAGAGGGCTTGTAATAGTATAGGAACTCGTCCACAATGAGAGGACGGTTCCCATCAAAAATTTCCCTCCACGGCACTTACATGGATATAATGAGCCTCCACGTCTTAGGATTGAACTGGTTTATGCCTATGCCTAATCTATGGAGAATTTCCCTAGCAAAGGAATTTAAGAGTAACCTAAGACCACCCAACAAATAGGCCTCATATATACCCACCCAGGTGGGAGCACAACACCACTCCCCAGGTGTAGCTAGATAAGGGTTAAGATCGTCTGGAATTTGATACCAACACTTGAGAGAATCAAGTCTCTTCTTGTTCGTCCTAGAAGAAATACCTACTGTATAGCAGTATAAGATTTCCTCCTCTAGGGAGGGAATGGACGAGGGGAAGCGGTGGATGGACCAATAGACGACCCGGATATGTCCCTCATCCTCAACTCTTCTTGGAACACTTCTAAAAGAATCCTACGAACTCCAGACGAGTATTGCTCGTCTGTGGTATTCCCCCTACTACTACTATTACTACTTTGACTACTATCACTATCACTCCCACCATCACTAGAATTACTCTTGTCATGATACTCATCTATTTCCCTCTCGTCCCTATCACTAGACGAAGAAATTACTATCTCGGACATTTGAAAAGAAGTCTAAAGAAAAACCTACAGGCAAAGAGAAGAGGATACCTGGCTTTAAATGAAGATGACTATGGATGGAAGGAGACTCCTAGACGAGGTATTTGGATGACCGAGGTCAGAGAAGAAAATATGAGAAAAGTGAAAGGGTAAGAGAGGTATTGTACTATTTATATCCAACAAGGTGGGACACTCAAGCGATGTAAACCAACCAAAATGTGCCAAGTGGCACTTTCCTCGAAGAATGAAACGACGCAACAAGCAAACTTCCAGGATCACGCCATGTGTCAACATCCGGAGTGTTCAAATTCAAATCACCTTGATATGCCACCAGGAAAGCCTCTCTACCAATAAAATATCACCACATGTCAGGCCAACGGTAACCTGGACAACACAAGGACGAAGGGGCAACCGATAGTTGTCCATAACTCGAACGCGTCCAAAGGACTTCAACAGGAGAAAAGCCTAAGAATGACAATATGCATGAGTAGTATCCATCCATTAATAATAAGATGTTTTAGTTGGAGTAAAATCCTCCATGGATGACCAAGTGGATGGACAACCAAATTATACATGGTAAATCCTACAAGAAATTATCCAAAGGTTCCACATAATTAGACCATGACGCATTGCTCCTAAAACATGGAGGGAACTCCTCAGATTCCACTCCATGAATCCATCCCATTTTCTCCATTAACCGCCCACATCACCCACGATGGTGGTGGATCCAAACAAGTAGACCAACTTCCAAATCTCTATAAAAGGGGCAAGTCCCATCCACCCAAGGTAAGTTGAGCAATTGAGAGTTTCCCTTCCTTGTGTTCTAGAGACAAAACCGACTTAACCATTGGGGGGTCTTTGGTCGGGTATCACCGGTCACCCTTGGCACTTTTCTTTCTTTTGAAGTCCTAAAGCCATTACCATATCCCGAAGCATCCCAGCCTACCGAGTTTCTTGCATTAATCAAATTTTTTATTATTATTATTATTATTATTATTATTATTATTATTATTATTATTATTATTATTATTATTATTATTATGTGAAACTTGAGCCACACACATCCATCATGATCAAGTTTTTTTGAAGATCAATTTATTATGGGTTTCAATTTCCAAGTTTGGGTTTGAATTTGGATTAAGAAATGACTCTATTCTAAGATTGCATGTGTAATATTTTAATGAAAATTAAATTGAATACAATTATGTGTTTCAAATTAATTTGATGACCTAATATGGGAAAAATGCTCATACATTCTCTAAACTTTTAACCACTAGCCAAAACATCCCCTAAACTTTTTTATTGGTCAATTTACTCTATAAATTATACATATTTGCCAAATCAATACTCTATTAGTTTGGCGTTAAAAAAACAACTAACAGAATAAAAGCCTGCAGTGGTCATTTTAATGACTATTCCTTCAACACAGCACAAAGCAACCCTCAGTACTACTCTGCTGTGTCCAAGCCTAATCCAACAAGAATTCGTTTTGCATTTCCCAGACCAGATTATGCAAAAACTATGTCCTATGACCATCCATTATTCCCAAATTACATGGCTAATATAGAATCCTCAAGGACTTAAGCCCGTTCACAGAGTGCACCAAAGCAAAGGCCACCAAACTCAATTAAGAGGCTACCTAGTCGGCGTAGAGTATCAATGGAAGGAAGGAATGTCCCAAGGGCTATGTGGATGCAGCGGTCTTCTTCACATGTGGGTTCAACTACTCAAAACTACTGATATCCATGGTCAATCAAGCTTGACAAATCCATAGTTTCACTCAAAGACAACTAGTGAGGATCCACCAGTACAGTGCTTAGGCCTAGCTTTCTCTACTTTCCATTGGTTTCAAATTAATAAAACTGAGTTTGCTAATTTTTAAATTTGATGTGCATCTCACATGCTTTTATTCTGTTAGTTTTTTTTAACACCAAACAAACAGAGGTATTGATTTGGTAGATGTGTATAGTTTATGGAGTAAATTGGCCAATAAAAAAGTTTAGGGGATGTTTTGGCCAATAGTTGAAAGTTCAAGGGGTGAATGAGCATTTTTCCTACCTAATATAGTACACTGACTTTATCCTATTTTTTATACTTTACCTCTCACCTAGACAATCTTGCTTCAATGGTGACTTCTTCAACATGCTCTTATACCTCATTAAAATTGAAAAACAAAAAGGAAAAGATAGGCAGAGAAGCATGCTCTAAGTAACTTATTTGATGTGCATTTTAAAGCATGCAAACTAATTGATTATCTTAGTTGAATTAAAAAGTGGGTAAAGGTAAGGGGGAGATCACTTTCCCCCCTTTATCTAGGATTTGGATCCTCTTGATTTCGAGAAATTATTAGGTCTACCAGGAGGACTGTTAACGTAATCCTCCTTAATCTCCCAACCAATAAAATGTTGTTATTTATGCAAATGTGACATCATTGGTAATTTTTATTTTTTATTCTTTGTGCTGATTAGAAAGCCCATACATACATTTGCATAGATGGCATCATCTCATTGGTCGGGAAGGACCGCATCGGAAGTCCTCCCGGTGTAAATAATAATTTACACCAGGAGGATCGCTAACGTGGTCCTCCCTAATCTCCCAACCAAAAAAATGCTGTTATTTATGCAAATGTGACATCACTGGTAATTTTTATTTTTTTTTCTTTGTACTAATTAGAAAGCCCACACATACATTTGCCTAGATGACATCATCTCATTGGTTAGGGAGGACCGCATCAGTAGTCCTCCTAGTGTAAATAATAATTTCTCCTTGATTTTAAAGTGAAATGGATAGCATTCATTTAAAGATTGTGATTTAAAGTGGAATAAATATAGGGTTCAAATTTTGCCAACTCATTGAAAATTAAATGTGGTTTAACTAAACTAGAATTAATGAGTTGTCAAAATCTAGACTCTAGCAAGATTTACTCCACTTTAAATTAATGTCTTTAAATGAACACTCTATATTTCCCTTGAAATGGAGAGGATCCAAATCCCTATATCTATGGTGATGACTTCCACAATGGCTCTCTTTCATGAGAAATTATTAGGTCCACTAGGAGGACCGCTGACATAGTCCTCTCAACCAATAAAATGTTATTTATGCAAATATGACATCACCTGATAATTTTTTTTTTTATTCCTTATGCTGATTAGGAAACTCACTCACGCATTTTTATAGATGACATCGTCTCATTGGTTGGGAAGACCGTGTCGTGAGTCCTCCTGGTGGACTTAATAATTTCTCATCTTTCCTTGGTAATCATTGTCATTCAATGAACTCAAGAAATCTGTGCATTTGTGTCTTTAATTTGTGGCTTTTACATCTGAGTTTTTGGGGTTTGCAATGAATCTACAAGGGATTTTGACTATATCTCGAAGGTTGGTACAATGGTGAGGGAAAAAACCAATCTCCGCTGGAGAATTTGTTGGGTTCTTTTTTTTCTTTTTTCCTTTTTTATAATTTGGCTTTGCTATGTGTAGATAAGCACTGTGGTTGATGTAATTCTAAGAATTTGTTGGTCTCCTTTTCCTTTAGATTGTGGTTGATGTAAACTTTAGAAATGTGCTTTGTTCTAAGATTTTTTTCCTAGGATTTGGCATTAAATTTTCTCAAGAAAAATACAGAGATGTTGGAGAGGTATATATTTCTTATAACTTTAAGTGTACAGTCCAGCCCACATGTCCTGCACATGCTTGAATTTTTCATCAAACTTAATAGCAAAACAAACAGTAAGGCTTCGTTTGGGAGTTCATAAAACGAATGGAATAATCATAAGGGAATGGAAAGGAATGGAATGGAATGGAATGTATTTAAGTAAGGGATATGAATGGAGAAGAATGGAATGGAATGGAATTAAGTAAACTTGATTGGATGTTTTAAAATAAAGGAATGAGAATGAATGGAATGTAAGTAATCTTATTTGGGAGTAACATGGAGGGAATGGAATGGAATCATTTTATGACAATATTACTATTAAACCCCTATTTTAAAATAAAATATCAAATATATAGGGGTATTTTGGTAGTTTTAGTAAAAAATTCATTAAATCTAATTCAATTCCCTCTCATTCCTCCCAATTTCGGAGGAATGAAAATTTGAGGTTTTAAGGAAATAGAGAAGAATGAGTGTTCCCTCCTATCAATTTCATTCCCTCCCACCGATAAGTGTAATTTTTAGATGATTTTTATTATCCTATTATTTATTAAAATTGTTAGATTTCCTTTATTTCTTTTTGATTTGATTTGATTTTTATTTATATTTATCTATTCATTTGTGCTTTGAAGGAATGAGAAGATTTCAAATTAATCTACAAGAGCTTTACATGCAAAGTGGGGCTAGGCCGATTGAATCAAGTCAACTTACATCTAGCCAGGCATGAATTCAAGAGAAGACCAACCCAATTAAATTTAAGTCCAACTGGAGCAAGGAATCAAAGGAAATTTGCACCAAATCCAAGTCCAATTCGGATTAGGATTCTAGCCTGCACATCAGTTAGTATTTTTAGCATAACTTTGGGTTCAGATGTCCAATCGAGATGATTCAAGTTGGGCTGGAAAGTTAATTTAAAGTGCTACAACTTTGTAGTTTACAAAAAGCCTGAATTCTGAAGTTAAATGGGCCAAAATAGTCAGTTAAGTGAAACCTAAAAATCTGGGATTTTATCCAAATAGGAATTCAACTGGTAATAGGATTCCTTTACCTATTTAAAGGCTCTTTAGGGCAAAAAATTGAGGGTGCTGCATTTGAAGAATTTTCTTTGGAGTCTTTACGAGGACAAAGGGGCGCCGCTTCATGTTGATCAACCAATTCCCATGAAACACATAAGTTTTATTTGTTTTTTTCAATTTGATTATGAACTAAATTTTATTTTCTAGAGCGTTGATGTAGTCTAGCAATGAACACACAATTTATATTCTGAGTTATTTTATTTTTAATATTTCCATGATTGAGTGTTTAATTCTTATTCTTAATGCTTGATATTTCTTTTTATGAATTGTTGATTGATCAATTGAATGAAAATGAGACCGAGAGGTGATTTTTTATTTTAGTTCTAGAATTAAACACCATTAGTTGAGCAAAAGTAGAGATGCTTTACCGCGATTAGTGTGATTTTTCAGAAAATTCAAAGTACGTAACGAGTCTCCAATTAATTAAATTCGCATAGAGATATGGAATTTTTATTTGAAGATATTTTTGATATTATTCAAGAGAAGATATTGAATACTTAAGAAATTTTTAATCATCAATGGGAGATTATTAGAATTTAATAATTAGGAAGAATAAATTGTGTGGGATTTATTAGGAGAAATCAATTGCTCTAGATCCATTCTTATTATATTTTTACACTGTTAGATTTTTACGCTTTGTTAATTCTTTTTATTCGTAGATTTATTTTTATTAAATAGTTTAATTTAATTCAGATAGTAGAACATTCCATTTATTTTTCGATTTTCCCAATAGTAATTAATTTAGTGAATTTGGTATTCAATAACATAGTTAATCCCTGTGGGTTTGACATTTGTTTTCTAAAAACATTTTACTACTTGTTACGATTCTGTGCGCTTGCAAATTATTTTTCGCGAACACCCACTTAAACTCCCAAACAAGAGAATAGACTTTCCATTCCCTCCATTAAAACTCCCAAATAGGGAAAGGAAAGAATATTCTAAAATTATTTTTTTCACTATTTTTCATTCCTTTCCATTTCATTCCCTCCTCTCAAACGGGGCCTAAGAGGTTAAATTTTACAAAGTTTTCAAATTGAGGGAAGGGAGGAATGATAGTTCATTTTGATAGTTTATGAAGTGAAGTATAAAATGGAATATAATTTATAATGACAAAGTATAATTTCCTTAAATTAAAACCAAGCACAAAAAAGGGACAAAAACAATTTATAACTTACATTTACATTATATATTTATATGTTAATCAAATATTTTGATTAATAAATTAAGTTTTCTTTTATATTAATGATCGTTTTTTAATTAATTTTGTCTTTAATATTGGGTCATTTGCATTCCCTCTTAACTATTGGGTTATTTGTATTCCTCCACTTAATGTTATTTTAGTAATTTTGTTGTAAAATATTCTAAAAATCAAAATATTTTGTCATGTATTAATAGAGTAGGGGTATTTGCTCGATTCAATAGTTTAGTGAGGCATTGTGAACATCATAGGAAAAAAAAAAAAAGGAAAGTTTTTTTTTTTTTTTTTTCCCAAAACACAATAAGTAAATAATAAAAAAATAATTCTAGGATGGTCGCCAACTCGCCATTGTAGAATTATTATTCAACAAAAGATACATTAATTATAACATATATATGCGCAGATAAACCGATCGGCACTCCTTATCGGAAGGAAACAAAAACAACAGACAAACAACCACACCTAAAAAAAAGGGGAAACAAGAGTAGGATATGGAAACACATTGACGACCCTATTTGTGCGGGCCAGTTCTGCATCCACCTCTGTGGTATGAATCGCCTTTAGGACATGCGCTGGAGCATGGGTCACAAGCTTGGTTAGGATTTCCGGACGCACCGGTAACATGTTTTGGATCATTATCGAGAATCCGGGTTATGTAGGGGTTCATGAGGTACTCCAACTCCAAGTCGTACTCGATCAGGCTTTCTTCGAGGCGGCCATTATTGTACCGGACAGTGGTGGTGTTGCTCTCTACAACGACGACAGCACCTGCACAACAATATGCGTTAATAAGGAGCATCACCATCACAAACGATATTGCCAGGGGATATATCCCTCCCTTTCCCTTTTGAACTTCCATTTCAGTACTAGTACTGTTCCTTTATCTCACTCCCTAGCTAGTACTGCAGCTACTTGATCTTACTCCACAGCTACTCTTTCACACACATTGTATACTTTTTCACAGGTACACTTAATTTATAGTGAGTAGAAGAAGAGAGTGATGACCAAAAGGAGACGGATAATGCACTAGATAATATTATTTTAATCTGATTATTCCATGTGCCATACTTTTTTGTGGAATTCTTTTTCCTTTTGTTTTTTCTTGCGTCCTTGCATGATATCACATCGAGTACTTTTTATTTTACAACACTATTGCTAGAGATAATATAAATTCAATATTATAATTTATTATGTTATTAGGAGGCACCAATCAATCTACTTTCACTTTCACGTTAGGTTTGTAAATTTTTTATAATAAAATTTTAGTATTCTCTTTTAGAAAAAAGAGTAATAATAGGGATTTTAAAAATTTTACTAGGAAAGTTTTAAAAAATTCACTCAAAAGTTTTCAAACTAATGTTGAAAATGTCGGCAGAAATGTAATTTAGCTAGTGACCTTTTTGGATGAGAAACCAATAGCAAATTGTCGGCAGAAATGTAATTTGGCTCACTCGGTGTTTAGGTATTCGAGCTCGATGTTAGGTTTCTCTCTCCAATAAGCTCCTCTCTAACCAATTACGTACGATGAACCTACTGTAGATTAAGAAAGAAATAAAAAGTAGAAAAAGCTTAGTAGTATAATCAATTATGATTCGAACAGTGATTACTCTCTAGTTGAAAGACTTGAGGAAATACTGTGGGAAACCAAAAAAAAAAAATTATAATTCGAACAACTTTAAACAGTACCCACCCCTTTCTATCTTGTAAAAAAAAGTCCTTTATTAGATGTTCTTAGAAAAGTCTTTTTTTTTTTTTTTTTTTTTTTTTTGAGAAACTTAGAAAAGTCTTTAAGTCCAATTTTAATGAAGGCCCAATTACAAAATCACTCACTTTCCTCTCATGGATCTTGCCCCTTGTTTCATTGGGCTTTAGTCCATTTACAATAAAGCTCTCATCTCACTCTCGTAAGCTTTCATAAGAATGTACTTAGAGATTTTCAACCCTTTGTCTCAAATATGGGCTTACAATGTATTTATCACTTTTGGGCTCTTCTTCTTTTTCATTCCATTATCATCATTTTTTTTTTTTTTTTTTTTTTTGGAAGTAGCCTCTAGCTAGAATATATTGTAGCCGTCCTCTTAAAGTCTATGAAATTCTCATCATTTTGGGCATTGGCATACAACAAGGAGGCCCAAGATTAAGGAGTTTCATATTTGACTTTGTAGGATGTTGGATGCTAAGTTCATAGCATACTTGTTATCTTAGGCCCAAGGTTCTCTTTTTCAAAAGACCTTTTAATCTAGAGTTATGATAGCAATTAAGTTATAGTCTTATGAACCTTTCAAATTAAGACATACCTTTGAACTTTGGGATCAGCCTCTTATATGTGATAACTTCTTTTCTTTTCATCCCGATATCTTAGGGTATGCCATAAATTTTGGGTCATCCTTCAATTTTACATCTTTAATCTTTATTTGTCCTTCAAAATTAGGTGAATACAAGATATATGGTTGAACAAACAAGAGATATAAAGGATACCCTCTTTTTGATAGGGTCTAAGATCTCTCTAAGTGTGGGTAGGCTCCCTAGATCTAAAAGGATAGATAAGTAAGTCAGTCATAACTAGGTGGGCCATGATTCTAACCTTGGGCCTAAATGGACCGTTATGGATTGGTGGCAAACCGTTAGCGTACTTAAAGCCCATTATAGGTAATGGCATAGAGGTATTTATTTCTTATAACTTTAAGTGTACAGTCCAACTCACATGTCCTGCACATGCTTGCATTTTTGTCAAACTTAATAGCAAAACAGACAATAAGAAGTTAAATTTTACAAAGTTTTCAATTTGAGGGGGGGAATGATCGTTCATTTTGATGGTATATGAGGTTTAAGTATAAAATGGAATATAATTTATAATGACAAAGTATAATTTTCCTTAAATTAAAACCAAGCACAAAAAAGGAACAAAAGCAATTTATAACTTACTTTTACATTATATATTTATATGTTAATCAAATATTTTGTTTAATAAATTAAGTTTTCTTTTACATTAATGATCGTTTTTTAATTAATTTTGTCTTTAATATTGGGTCATTTGCATTCCCTCTTAACTATTGGGTTATTTACTACCGCACACCCTTGGTGCGGTGATTACTCCACAAGTATAAGTGCTTGTCGGGTGTGGGGGGCAAGGTTAGAGTTCAAGTCTCTAGGAGGGAGCTTCACACACATATACACTTAGATTAAGTTAGAGTAGAATTCTATCTTGTATTTAAAAAAAAAAAAAAAAAAAAAAAAAAAAAAAAAAAAAAAAAAAACTATTGGGTTATTTGTATTCCTCCACTCAATGTTATTTTAGTAATTTTGTTGTAAAATATTCTAAAAATCGAAAGATTTTGTCATGCATTAATAGCGTAGGGGTATTTGCTCGATTCAATAGTTTAGCGAGGCATTGTGAACTTCATCGATCATAGGAAAAAAAAGGATTTTTTTTTTTTTTCCAAAACACAATAAGTAAATAATAAAAAAATAATTCTAGGAAGGTCGCCAACTCGCCATTGTAGAATTATTATTCAACAAAAGATACATTAATTATAACATATATATTCGCAGATAAACCGATCGGCACTCCTTATCGGAAGGAAACAAACAACCACGCCTAAAAAGGGGGGAAACACGAGTAGGATATGGAAACACATTGACGACCCTATTTGTGCGGGCCACTTCTGCATCCACTTCTGTGGTATTGACTGACTTTAGAACATCCCTGGGAGCATGGTTGACAAGCATTGTTACGATTTAGGGCCTGCCTGGTAACCTGTGTTGGTGGATCATTATCGAGAATCCGGGTTATGTAGGGGTTCATGAGGAACTCCAACTCCAAGTCGTACTCGATCAGGCTTTCTTCGACGCGGCCATTGTACCGGACAGTGGTGGTGTTGCTCTCTACAACGACGACAGCACCTGCACAACAATATGCGTTAATAAGGAGCATCACCATCACAAACGATATTGCCAGGGGATATATCCCTCCCTTTCCCTTTTGAACTTCCATTTCAGTACTAGTACTGTTCCTTTATCTCACTCCCTAGCTAGTACTGTAGCTACTTGATCTTACTCCACAACTACTCTTTCACACACATTGTATACTTTCACAGGTACACTTAATTTATAGTGAGTAAAAGAAGAGAGTGATGACCAAAAGGAGACGGATAATGCACTAGATAATATTATTTTAATCTGATTATTCCATGTGCCATACTTTTTGTGGAATTCTTTTTCCTTTTGTTTTTTCTTGCGTCCTTGCATGGTATCACATTGAGTACTTTTTATTTTATAACTCTATTGCTAGAGATAATATAAATTCAATATTATAATTTATTATGTTATTAAGAGGCACCAATCAATCTACTTTCACTTTCACGTTAGGTTTGTAAATTTTTTATAATAAAATTTTAGTATTTTCTTTTAGAAAAAAGAGAAATAATAGGGGTTTTATAAATTTTACTAGGAAAGTTTTATAAAATTCACTCAAAAGTTTTCAAACTAATGTTGAAAATGTCGGCAGAAATGTAATTTAGCTAGTGACCTTTTTGGATGAGAAACCAATGGCAAAGAGGGCGTTTGGGCTGGACGTTTTCTTGCTGATGCGTGTTTGCGTTTTCCGCGTGGGACCCACGCTACAGTAACACAGCAAACACCTTTTTTTTTTTTTTTTTTTTTTTTGTTTTCTCGCATTTCAAGAGTGATCGATTCATTGTGCAGCCGTATATGTGGACTTTTCCGGTGTGAACAGTGCATTTGTGCACTGTTCACGGACCCACAAATTCCACTTTTCACAATTTTTTATTAAAAATGGGTCCCACGGTACTTATTCACATATTTAAAAATATTTATTTACAGTGTTTTCGAGTTTGAGTTTTCAATTTCAGCAAAAATAAGCTCAACAGAAATGTAATTTGCCTCACTCAATGTTTAGGCATTCGAGGTCGATGTTAGATTTCTCTCTCCAATGAGCTCCTCTCTAACCAATTACGTACGATGAACCTACTGTAAATTAATAAAGAAATAAAAAGTAGTAAAAGCTTACTAGTATAATCAATTCTGATTCGAACAACTTCAAACCATATATATATAGATGGAAAGTCGATTTCTTCATTATTTATTTGAATAATATAAATGCTTTTCCAATTGCAAATTCTCTAATAATTGATCTCTTCTTTTCAACATAAAGTGATAAATTCTATTATTCAATTCCCCCCAAACAATACCCACCCCTTTCTATCTTGTATCAAAAAAAACCAACCCCACTTTTTTTTTTCCTTTTTTATAACTATAATAGAATTTTTCTACAATTTTTTCTCTCTATCATCAGCTCAAGACACCAATTAATTTCTTATTTTTTGTGTAATTGGTTTACCATTTTTAATGTGGACGGGATTTGAATTCCAAATTTCTTATTCAATGACAAAAGGTTTTACCAACTGAATTAGTTAAACCCCATAAACTCACCCCACTTGTCTATACTCCATAAAAAAGATTAAGAACTTTTTGTAATTAAGAGGAGTTGAAATATTTGAACAAATTTTCCCTCCAAACTAGTTTGAAGATAAATTTTTCAAACTTCTCATATATTTATTTTTTGAATATGAATTTTGAAAATCTAACTATTAAATTTCATGTTCCTTATGTTCTTAATATGTATATCAAATTTTATTCAAATCAGATGGTATTTACTATTCTATCAATAAACTTATTTTTTATACACAATTTTAACTCACAAAAACTTAAAATTTTAACATTTGTTTATTGATATAGCAATTGATTCTTGACCTTCTTAAAATTTTGTAAGTATGAAGGATAAAATAAGAACATATAATCTAACGATTAAATTTTTAAAATTCACAATCAATATAAAGATATATAAGAAATTTGAAGTGTTTTTTTTATCGAAATCTTTTATGTTTTTGTTTCTACCATTCGAAGTAATTTTCAGATCTACTTTCCAAAATATATAGTTTCATGCGTAACAAATGCTTGACTTTCAAGCATCGCCTGTTCCAACTTTTGCTTTTTACTGACAGTACCTTTCTCTTTTTCTTTAACTTTAACTTTATCTCTTTATTCCTGAACAAAGTAGTAGAAGCTGGTCTGTAACTGTTCAGATAATACTTTCATGGCTTTATTTTTTAGGGATAAACAAATACGAGTGATGTTGCGATTATTATAAATTTTATTAAATAAATTGACAAACTAATGTATTTCTACCAAAGATACAAAATGAAAAAGTATTTGATAATTTAATGTATTATAATGCTGGTGTAATGCGAATTATACTCATTGCTACGTCAGTTTATTTGTGTTTTTGTTTTTTTGTACATTTTATAATAGTTTTAATATTTTTCCAACCGATAATAAATATTGGGCACAAAGAAAATCATATCTATTTTTTGTGCATGTTAAATTACATCTATTGATAACTCTCCTTACATCATCAGTAATTCCATTATTTCTTAGAATTTTTATTTTATTTGTTGACTTATTTAGGTTTAATTGCAAAGTATACCCCTAAGTTTGAGAGATCTTTAGATTTTACACTCTAAAATTTCAAAATTTGAATTTCACACTCTAAAGTTTTAATCCGTTTACATTAGCAATCCCCCATCCATTTTAAGCGACATGTCTGTTAAATGCCACATCAAATTGTCACGTGTGGGTATTTTGTTTTCCAATGAAAGGGTTACACATTAATTAGTCGTGACACATCACTTAAATAATATAAAAAATCTTTTAAAATTAAAATAATTATCTAAATATAAAAACTTGTATAAATTAAAATAAAAATCACCATATCATTTTCTTGGCAATTTTCTTGCCACCCAAATAGATGCCAAGATCTAACAATCCAATCCATACCAAAATCTAGCAAATCACAAAAATTTAGCCTAAATATTAACAAACATAGAAAATTAGCAAATCTAAAATTCTAAAAATCCTATCATCAACAAACTCATTTATTTTCTTTGGAAACAAACACACACAAAAAAATACCCAACCATTTCGACTCACAACAACAAACAAACCTAGCCAACCAAAGAAATTTTCTTTAAACAAATCCATAAATTTTCTTTGAACAATTATCATACACTCAATTTGGCTCACAACAAACCTAGCCAACCACATGAACATTCGTTACTCATTACAACCATCAAACCCAAACTTCAAACAAAAACAGGTCAACAAATACTCCTCACTTCACTGAGAGAGAAAAGGGAAATGAAGCTCTCGGCATTACAACAAAGCTACGTGGACCATCATAACAACAACTTCATGCAATGTGGGTCCAAAACTAGAGATTGAGGCCACAAGCTATTGATAGCAATGTGGTGTGGGATCGGCAATTGGTTCATAGGTGGCGGTCGGTGTTTTTGGTCAAATAGTGGGTAGAGTTGTGGGTTTTGTAATCTATAAGGGGTGGTTAAAGATGGTTTTGGAGATTTTTGTGATTTGTTAGGAGTTTCGATGTGCGGTGTGACGAGGGTTTAGGATGTTCCACCAATCGCCATTTTTTTCGTGAAATTTTCCTTTTAACATGATTTTTGAAATATTTTTGTTAGTAAGCACGTTTTTTAAACTATTTTGTAAACTAGCATCTCGAGTTTTAAAAACTTGAATTCGGACATGGAACTCAAATCTCTCATACTTGAGTTCTATAAAGGAGAAAGAGAAGAAGAAGAACTAGAGAACGGAGAAGAAGAAAAAGAAGAAGAACTAGAGAATGGAGAAGAAGAACAAGAAGAAGAAGATGGAGGAGAAGAAGGAGAACGAAGAACAGATTTGGTGATCGAAGAAGAAGAAGAACTCTAGGGAACAGAAGAAGGAGATCCGGTAGATCTGGAGAACTCAAGTTTCACATTGAATTTGAGTTTCTAGGTCTCGAGATACTAGTTTGCTAAATAATGTTGAATGCCAAAAATAATGCTAAATGCCAAAAAAAAACATCATTTTTTTCCTAGATCTAGTTTTCTAGGTTTGGCGCAAGTGGAAACCGAGTTGTAGGTATGATGATTTGGGTGAGTTGTGCTACATGGTGGGTTTGTTGGCAGTGGAAAACAATCAAAATACAATGGGCCATTTTTCTTTTAGTTTATATTATAATTTATGTAAGATTTTTTATATTTAGATAATTGTTTCAATTTTTAAAAGGTTTTTGATATTATTTAGGTGATGTGGCACCCATTCGTTGGACGAAATATACACACGTAACAATTTGACGTGGCATTCAACAAACACATTAGTAAAAAAAGGATAGAGGGGGCTACTAATGCGAACGGATAAAAACTTTTGGGTGTAAAATCCAAAAACCTCCGGACATTAAGGGTTTACTTTACATTTTACCATTTTTTTTAATAAGAAACAAAAAATTTTATCAAGAACCACAAGGAAAAACATCAAGAAGATCATATTTTCTCCTCCATGCATCCCACACCTGCTTGAGGAAGAGTTATTGCAGCAAAAAAACAAAATTTATAGAGGAGAAACAGACTTAGCCACTGTATGAGCTATAGAGTTGCATTCTCTCTTTTCCCAAGAAAAGAACAATTAAAAAAAGACGTAAATATCATTTTGCTCCCTACATTTTTGGTTGATTTTCATTTTGATCCCTACTTTTTTTTTCCCTATCATTTTCATTTTAGTCTCTACCGTCATCTCACTAACGGAAATTGCCTATGTAGTACACAAAGGGCACAATTGGTACGTTAGATGCTAACGTGACCATTAAAGTAATAAAAAAATTATTTAGCATTTTAAAAATACCACGTCAGCATCCACATTAGCGTCTTAATTTGAAAAGATTAATTTATGAATTTTAACCAAAAAAAAAAAAAAATACATCCGAGTTATCTTGCATATGAACATATATGAATACAAACCTAGAAAAATCATAAATGAATATTGTACAAAATAAAACCAATCCACATAAATAAACCAAATTATCCAAAAGAAAAAATAGATTTAAATCCAAAAATTTAAAGAATACAATCAACCCACTGTTGAGCACAATAAACCCACCATTTCAAATCTTCAATTTCTCAACCAAACCAAACCAACAACAACAAACAAACCTAGCTCAATCCCTCAACCATACCAACAATAATAAATAGCACTCCTACCCAAATTTGAACAAAATACCCACAAAACCCGTTAACCCAATAGAGCCCCTCCACCTTTACATGTCAATCTCTCTCTCTCGATAAACCCCCTTGACCAAACCATAAGCCCTCCTCACCAACCTTGGCAGTGGCAATAGCTTGATTTTTGGGCTTGACCAATCATGAGAGAGAGAGAGAGAGAGAGAGAGAGAGAAATAGTTTGAGACAAGCTAGAGAGAGGGATATGAGGAATTTAATTCAGTTTGTGGGTTTGATTTTCTAGATTCTTCTTTGATTTTCTGGTTTTGTGTATGCCTAATTAGTGTTGGTTTTTTAAGAAAAACAAATGAAAAATGATTTTTTTTTTTTTATTTGGATGCTAACGTGGAATTTTTTATTATTTTATTACCAATATCAATGCCTAACATATTAGTTGTGCACTCCATATGCCATGTAGGCAATTTTTTGTTAGTGAAATGATAGTAGGGACTAAAATGAGAACAATTTTTTTATTTTGAGGAATAAAATAAGAAGAAAAAAAAGTATTAACCAATATTGAAATTAGTCACAAATATGAGGACAAAAATGATATTTACACCTTAACAAAAAAAGGTCCTAGGTTCCAAAGTATTTAATAATTGAGTCCTTGCATTTCACTGGCTATTATATATATCCTAAGTTCAAAGCATTTATTTTTCTTGTTGCTATTAAAGTGTGATAGGTCAAATAAGATAGTACCTATACCAAAGACGATGGTAGTTTTTGCCATATTACATAATGATAACCATGTTTCTTTTTTTAATTTTATATTTTAGATAGAAAGTAACAGTCATTTTTTGAAACTAATTACATTTACTAATATTTACATCACATTGGACAATTTCACGACACATCAAAGGTATCATATAAAAATTTATAATTTTTATCACAATTATCTTACGTAATAGACTATAACCAGTTGTCTGTCACTTTTACACGAATTTACTACTTTTTTTCCAATACTCACAATATATCATGTAAATAGTTATAGAAAATTTTTAGTTTTACGTGGTTCTAGAACTTTTTCGATGTTAGTAAAATATAAAAGGAAAATACTAACAAATATTCTTACTGACAATCCATTTAAATTAAAGAAATATTTTATGAAAAAAGAAAAAAATAATTAATAGTTTGATTTTTCTTTTTATAAAAATGATATCAAAATTTCTTTTTAAATAGATTATTAATTATCGTTCTAAGGACACTCATCCACATTTTCCCCAAGTAAAAACGTTAGAACTACCGTCTACAAGAGAAGAAGTCTAGGTCCCGATATTCAATGCTAGGTAAAGATTGTCAAACGGAAACGATTACAAAATTATTGGCATTTGATTCGATCATCATGTCTTGGATTCATCCCCATTCCAACTTGTATTTAAAAAAAAAGAAAAGAAAAATTAAATTTTTTATTTTCGAGAGTAGCTTTGAGCATCATATGATACACGCCCCTATCTCTTTGTACGGTATGCATTGCTTGGGCACTCTGGTCTTCTTCTTTTCGGCTCAAGTCCATTCTGGTCTTCCATCAATAATGCAAAATCAGCTTTAAAGTTGTAAGTGGACCATGCACGTTTCTTCACTTTTCTTTCTTTTGGGGATTCTGACATTCAGCGCTTTCTTTTCTTCAGAATCTTTACAGCTGTGTAATTGTGTAAAGAACAAATATTTTTTTTGGTGAAAGTTAGAACAAATATTTAGTGTAGAGATACTTTAACCATTGACTATCTTAATTTTCAATTTTCGGAAAATACAAAGAACTTGAGGTTAGCTTTATATTTTGGCAGCAAAAGTTTTTGTTATTGTTTTTTTCTTTTTAGTTGTAAATAATTTCTTTTTTAAAAGCATAACTAATTTCTTATTATTTGGTAACAACTTAATTGGAAAATGAGGTGGAAACATGAACAATATTTTGGCTATTTGGCTCACATAAAAAAATCATAAATAATTAATTCTAAATAATTATGTGAACAAAAACTTGCATTCACAATATGAATATTGCATAGTGCAACAAAAAAATCAACCTAGAAGTTCTTTTTTTTTAAGAAAAATGATATGTCCACAATATTTTCATAACATTTTTACAACAAATCTTAAGTGATAGTTTGTGTAGGGACACATCGTGCAGCCTAAGCCCAAGGTGTATGGGATCTTAGACCAGTGAGCCCAAGACAATAAATTTGTAGAGAGTGGGTCAAAGAGCTAGGCTTTAGTGCATGGATAACAGTTAATATGGTGTTCATGACAATCAAACAGAGATGAACTGAGTTTACCAAAGAAAGTTTGTTCTTGGACCAATTCGAGGAGTTTTGTTCTAGTAAATATTGAATGAGAATGGTTCCAGGAGTTCTTGAGATTGCTACAGTGCTTTCTCTTCTCCTTTTCTCCCCCTCCCCCCCCATCTCTAGGGTCTCTACTCTTATTTATACTACATATTTTCCTTCATCTCTACCCTACACATGGATAGATGATGGTTTCTCCCGATACTTGTCCCATCAGCCCCCCTCTAGAAGTCTTCCGAGTGGTTGTAAGGTCGCAATAATCTTGTGTAGTGGTCACTTCCTCATTAATGCGGCCAAGGAGCTAGTGGGGTGCATTCAATGCGGTGACATCAGCTTATCCCAAGATATTTTGGGATTCTTCTCTGTTTTTTGTTCCTACAAGGTTTATCCATATTTCTAGAATTTCATGGATCGCACCTCTAGATGGCAGGCATCCTTTACGGACCTCGACCTTGACTAGCCGAGGACAAATTCATCCTCGGCACAAACTCCTAGGCCATTATATTCAATATTGTCTTCCTTATCCACTAGCGTGAGTTTCCTTAACTATACTTACCCATCCTCGGACGGCCCCTTATCCTCGGCTAGGACCCTTGGCCCAAAGCCCAATTGTATGATCTGGGCCCATGACCCATTGATTTGTTATTGGTTGTTATTGTTGGGGCAAAAAAGTAATCTTAGTATTAAGTTCAATTTTGGACCAACAACAACTAACCACCTATGATTTGTTATAAAAATGTTGTGAAAATGTTGTGGAGATAGCACCTCTTTTTTAAAAAGAATGCTAAAAAAGATAGCATTCAATGTTTTTAAGTTGGACTAGATTCTAATCAAAGGTCTAAACATAATAATATCACAATTAATTTAACATACAAATAAATGAAATTTTTTTAAAAATTAGCAAAGTTGACTAAAAATAGTATCTGATATTTAAACAACTTTAAATGCATTTTCACAACTACTGTAAGACAAATAAAAAATAATAAAACATAATAAATAAACACAAACATAATGTTTTTATTGATCCATCAAGTACAAAGCCCTAGTGGAAGCTATCAAAATTCATATACGTATATGTTTGTAAGCGAATGTATTTGCTTAAATGTAAGTGAAAATTTTTAATATTCATATACATATGTGTTTGCTTAAAAGGCATGTTAGTGAAAATATAAGGGGTCATTTGGTATGGTAGTTTAAGCAACACTATTCAGTTTTTAAACAACATTACATGTATTTCCACACACTTTTTCACCTATATGTATTTCTAAAAAATACACACTTTTTCATCTATTGCTAGAGATAATATAAATTCAATATTATAATTTATTATGTTATTAAGAGGCACCAATCAATCTACTTTCACTTTCACGTTAGGTTTGTAAAATTTTATAATAAAATTTTAGTATTTTCTTTTAGAAAAAAGAGTAATAATAGGGATTTTATAAATTTTACTAGGAAAGTTTTAAAAAATTCACTCAAAAGTTTTCAAACTAATGTTGAAAATGTCGGCAGAAATGTAATTTAGCTAGTGACCTTTTTGGATGAGAAACCAATGGCAAATTGTCGGCAGAAATGTAATTTGGCTCACTCGGTGTTTACGTATTCGAGCTCAATGTTAAGTTTCTCTCTCCAATGAGCTCCTCTCTAACCAATTACGTACGATGAACCTACTGTAAATTAAGAAAGAAATAAATAGTAGAAAAAGCTTACTAGTATAATCAATTATGATTCGAACAACTTTAAACAGTACCCACCCCTTTCTATCTTGTATCTCCAAAAAAAAAAAAAAAAAAACCTACCTCACTTTTTTTCTTTTTATAATTATAATAGAATTTTTTTATAATTATTGTTCTCTATCATCAACTCAAAACACCAATTAATTTCTTTTTTTATTTTGTGTAATTGGTTTTCCGGTTATAATGTAGATAGGATTTGAATACTAAATTTCTTATTCAATGACAAAAGGTTTTACCAGCTAAATTAGTTAAACCACATAAACTCACCCCACTTATCTATACTCCATAAAAAAGATTAAGTACTTTTTGTAATTAGGAAGAGGAGGAGTTGGAATATTTGAACAAATTTTCTCTCCAAACTAGTTTGGAGTTAAATTTTTCAAACTTCTCATATATTTATTTTTTAAATATGAATTTTGAAAATCTAACCATTAAATTTCATGTTTTTTATGTTCTTAATATGAATATCAAATTTCATTCAAATCAAATCGTATTTACTATTCGATCAATAAACTTATTTTTTATACACAATTTTAGATCACAAAAACTTAAAATTTTAACATTTCTTTGTTGACATAGCAATTGATTCTTGATCTTCTTAAAATTTTGCAAGCATGAATGATAAAATAAGAACATGCAATCCAACGGTTAAATTTTTAAAATTCTCAATCAATATAAATATATATATATAAGAAATTTGAAGAGTTTTTTTTTTTTTTTTATCGAAATCTTTTATGTTTTTGTTTCTACCATTCAAAGTATTTTCCAGATCTACTGTCTAAAATATATAGTTTCATGCATAAGAGTACCTCCAGCAGATTATGCAAATTTTCGTCTTGTTTGAAAAATAAACTGTGACTTTTATCTTTTAGTTACCTACTTTTTTAAATACATTTTCCAACAGATTCTCTATCTCATTTAAATATTAATTCAAATCAAATGGTATTTACTATTCGATCAATAAACTTATTTTTTATACACAATTTTAGATCACAAAAACTTAAAATTTTAACATTTCTTTGTTGATATAGCAATTGATTCTTGATCTTCTTAAAATTTTGCAAGCATGAATGATAAAATAGGAATTTTATCAATCAATATATATATAAATATATATATATATATATATATATATATAAGAAATTTGAAGAGTTTTTTTTTTTTTTTTTATCGAAATCTTTTATGTTTTTGTTTCTACCATTCGAAGTATTTTCCAGATCTACTGTCTAAAATATATAGTTTCATGCATAAGAGTATCTCCAGCAAATTATGCAAATTTTAAATCTTGTTTGAAGAATAAAAAGTGACTTTTACCTTTTAGTTACCTACTTTTTTAAATATATTTTCCAACAGATTCTCTATCTCATTTAAATATTATTTCTTCATTCATTATTTATTCTTTTTTTAATAACTACCTATCTTCCAACATTTTTTTATTTAATACCTGATTATTATAATAGGAAAAAAAACATTTGAAGAATGAACAGTAGCTCATCATGATAAACTACTGTTCATGATCCAAAAAAAATCCAAATATAAAGAGTTCATTAGAGACTATTTTTTATTATCTCATCCTCTATTATAAAGATTTTTATACGTTTAATTACACCGATGGAGATACTCTAACAAATGCTTGACTTTCAAGCATAGCATTTTCCAACTTTAGCTTTTTACCGACAGTGCCTTTCTCTTTTTCTTTAACTTTATCTCTTTATTCCTGAATAAAGCAGTAGTAGCTGGCTGGTCTGTAACTGTTCAGATAATATTTTCATGGCTTTATTTTTTGGGGATAAACAAATACGAGTGATGTTGCGATTATTATAAATTTTATTAAATAAATTAACAAACGAAGGTATTTCTACCAAAGATACAAAATGAAAAAAGTATTTGATAATTTAATTTATTATAATGCTGGTGTAATGCGAATTATACTTATTGCTACATCAGTTTATTTGTGTTTTTGTTTTTTTGTACAACTTATAATAGTTTTAATATTTTTCCAACCGATAATGAATATTGATAACTCTCCTTACATACATTAGTAATTCCATTATTTTTTAGAAATTTTATTTTATCTGTTGATTTTTTAAGGTTAAAAGTAAAAAGAAAATGCTAACAAATGTTTTTAAGGCAATGGTGAAATAATTCATTTAAAGAAATTCTTTATGAAAAAAAAATTGATATTTTGATAATTTTTTTTTATTTTTCAAAAAAAATATATCAAATCTTTCTAAAAATAAATTATTAATTATTACCTCAAGCACACTCATTAGTATAACGCAAGTAAAAACATGAGAACTACCAGAGAAGAAGTCTAGGTCCAGATGTTCAATGCTAGGTGATTGTCAAACGGAAATGATTACAAAATTAATGGCATATGATTCGATCAACATGTCTTGGGTTCATCCCCATTCCAACTTGTTTATAAGTTAAAAAAAAAAAAAAAAAAAAAAAAAAGATTTTGTATTTTCGAGAGTAGCTTTGAGCCTCACATGATCCACGCCCCTATCTCTTTGTACGGTATGCGTTGCTTGTGCACTCTGGTCTTCTTCTTTTCGGCTCAAGTCCATTCTGGTCTTCCATCAATAATGCAAAATCAACCTTAAAGTTGTAAGTGGACCGTGCACGTTTGTTCACTTTCTTTCTTTTGGGGATTCTGACATTCAGCGCTTTCTTTTCTTCATATTCTTTGCAGCTGTGTTAGAACAAATATTTTTTTTGGTGAAAGTTAGAACAATTATTTAGTGTAGAGAAACGTTAACCATTGACTATCTTAATTTTCAATTTTCAGAAAATACAAAGAACTTGAGGTTAGCTTATATTTTGGCAGCAAAAGTTTTTGTTATTGTTTTTTTCTTTTTGGCTGTAAATAATTTATTTTTTAAAAGCATAACTAATTTTCTTATTGTTTGGTAACAACCTAGAAAATGAGGTGGAAATATGAACAATATTTTGGCCATTTGGCTCACATAAAAAAAATCATAAATAATTAATTCTAAATAATTATGTGAACAAAAATTTGCATTCACAATATGAATATTGCATAGTGCAACAAAAAAATCAACCTAGAAGTTCATTTTTAAGAAAAGCTATAAAAAAAATAAAAAAGCATTCAAGGTTTTTAAGTTGGACTAGATTCTAATTAAAGGTTGAAACATAATAATATCACAATTAATTTAACATATAAATAAATGAAAATTTTGTAAAAATTAGCAAAGTTGACTAAAAATAATATCTGATATTTAAACAATTTTAAATATATTTTCACAACTACTGTAAGACAAATAAAAAATAATAAAACATAATAAATAAACACAAACATATAATGTTTTTATTAATCCATCAAGTACAAAGCCCTAGGGGAAGCTATCAGAATTCATATGCATATATGTTTGTAAGCGAATGTATTTGATTAAATGTTAGTGAAAATTTTTAATATATTCTTTGGGGGCCAATTATCTAGAAGGTATTATTAAATCTGTATGAATTGGGCCTATGGCCCAATCCGAGGATATTAACTAGTCCGAGGATGATCAAATAAGGTTATAATGAGAATGGTATAAGTAGAAGAAATAAAGATTGTATGTAATAGTCCAAAATACATCCGAGGAGAAAAGTCATCTCGGAAACAGAGATCCGAGGTCAAGAAGAACGTCTTTTCATCCAAAACATTATTCAAGGTTGCATCACAACTAAAAGTTGGACATTGAATAAGGGATGAGCAAATGGAGGTAACAAATATCTTCAAAAGCTGCTACCTCCACATTAAATACCTCCTAACTAACTCTCCGGCCGCATTAATGTGGAGATGATGCCTGAACAATGGTCAAGCGACCTTACGACTACTAGTTGATGGTTCTGGAAGGTGTTGGATGAGACAAAAAGGAGTTCCTAGAATCTAACCCTACACGTGTATGGTAGAAATGATACCAAGATTATAGTATATAGTATGGGAAGGTGGCCTAAAAATGGGGATCGAAAAAATCAAGAAATCTTGGTAATAATACTTTGAACTCTTGTAACTTTGTTCATCAACAAGATATTATAACATATCTCCTCAGGCCGTGTCAAGGATAGATTTTCTTATCTTATTTGTATTTAATGATCTTAAATTAGAAACTTTTATTATCTTTCTTCTCAAGTAAAACTAGTTCTTACACCCACGTTCTACAAATTCATTATTTGGGCTTGTTAGGCTAAAACCCAATCCTATATTGGGTCCAATCCAAATTCAGTCCTTACATATTCATATACATATGTGTTTGCTTAAAAGGCGTATTAGTGAAAATATATTGTTTTTTGAGAAATGAGAAAAC
This sequence comes from Quercus dentata, assembly GCA_028216015.1. Taxonomy (NCBI): domain Eukaryota; kingdom Viridiplantae; phylum Streptophyta; class Magnoliopsida; order Fagales; family Fagaceae; genus Quercus; species Quercus dentata. The sequence continues at coordinate 72,005,499 of CP116445.1, forward strand.
CAATACTATACGAAGATTTCTAATTTTATTATTCTTTTTTTTTTTTTTTTTTTTACATTATGACTTTTAAGACTGCATAAATCTCAATAGGAGATTGTAATACAAAATTGAGAATTTTAAATACTTAACTTTTATCCTAAAAATATATATTGATAGGCCAAAAACATATTGACCATTTGTGATGAATTAATTGATTAATTAGCCAATTTTATTAATTAATCAAATTAACATGCAAACACGTGATAGCATAACAAATCACCAATTAAACTAAGTGCAGTAAAAAATAAATTGACACGGTGATTTGTTTACGAATGGGGAAAACCAACACGGTAAAAACCCCACCGGATGATTTTAAGGTCACCACTCTCGAAATTTCATTATTATCACAACAAGCGGTTACAAGTATAGGAATCCCAATACCTTATACCAACCTACAGTTGAACATTTACCCTAATACCCAATTAGACTTATTCTGTAGTGACAATTTCTCCTTTTGATGCATGGCTCCCAGTACGTAACTAACCAATTACGCGGATCCCAGTACATGACTTCAATTACCAACTAGAGAAGGTTGTTGGTTGCAAAGTTTTTCAGTTCATCCCAACGATGAAGTCAAGAAGATGCTTAGTCACAAAACCCTACGATGCACAAACACAGCAACTTCTTCACAAGAACTATGAACTAGGGCAAAACTGTGTCTCCGGTTACAAATTGCTTGAACAAACTTTACTCAACACCTGTGCAACTTGTGTCCACTTTGACAGCCCTTAAAATAATCCTTTTATATGTCTAGAGCTATGAGAAAAGAAAGTACAAATATATCATCACGGATTAGAGTCAAAACAGAACTAAAATTATGTTTTTCATAAACCTCAACAGATGCCTATCTGTCGAGTCTTTGTCAAGCCACGGGGCTGGAACAGCTCTTTAAACTCGATAGATGGCTAGCTGTCTTGCTTTAATGACAGACACTTTTTAGACTTAAATCTTGGACAGACTTGCATGGTTTCAACACTTGATCTTGAAACATAGTTTCTTGAAGTATTAAACACATCCTAAATCTATCCAAATACAAATAAAGTACATTTTGTCAAAAGATTAGCCAATTACATAAAATAGTGACATATGTTCCTAACAAGTAAATTACATATGTCCTAACAATCTCCCCATTTGACAATCCATGACAAAAGTACAACAAACAAATGAACATATGAGAGAAGTCATAAATCACTCAACTCATATTCACTTGTTGAATACAATAAAATCTATCCTAAAACAAACTTTTGAAAAACTTTGCAAGAAAAGAGTTTATGACAAGTAGGCTTTGACAACATGTATTTCTAAAATACTTTAAACAGAACTCATTAAGGCATCTTTATGTTAAATAGAAATAATAGATTGCATATAAGTAATAAGAAGCATGTGCATAAAGAGAGAAAAGAAACAACACATGTAAGGGTAGGTGAAAGAAACATACATCAACATATATAAAGAAGATAAGTACAATGTATGTCAGTAATGATCACAAGACCCATGTACAAGAATAAATGTATCTAAAATAGAGAAAAGAAAAAGATACAAATAATCCTCACTACATCCCACAATATCAACACTCCTCCTAACAAAAATGTCCTATACTAACTCTCCCCCTAAGAATGACTACTCTCATATCCAAAACTACCCCCCCTTTTTGTCACGAGTGACAAAGGGTAAAAGTATCAAGTGGATATCTCATCGATAGAGCTAGCATCTCTATCATCATCATCATCAGAAGCATCATCATCATCGTCATTACCATCATCATCATCCTCAACCTCAAAATCAAAAGCCACTAAAGGAGGTGAAGGAGAAGCTTTAAGAGCGAAGCCACCTATGACCGTCTACCACCGTGCAATACGGCCAACACGAACATTCACCTGATATAGCTCTGTAGAGAGTGTATCAAAGCGAGCATCCACGCGCTGAAGCTGCGCCATGATGTCTTCAAGTGACACATCGCTCGTAGAAGAGGAAGGAACGAATGTGGATGAAGCAGATCGAGATGGAGCCGAACGGGAGGGAGGAGCTGCTGACCTAGACCGCTTCGACCTAAACTGCGCCTCGCTACGTTTAACGATGAGCGTAGTCTATGGCACACATGAAAGTGAAATGGTCGGACACTGGAAAGGGAACATAAAAATGGCATAAGATCCTCGTGATAGCCGAAGGATAGATGAGCTTATCACGGGATGCCGAATCCCTATAGACATCTAGAATAGACAAAATAACGTGAAAATGAAAGTCTATGGTAAGATGCTTAAAAAGGGACAACAAAAATTGAGCACGAGACTTTGTGATAGAGTTATAGTGAGAAAGAGGGTGAACAATGAATGTCATAACCATGTTCAAAAACCAAGGACCTTTTGCAAAGTCCGAACAGTAAGTGAACCGATGGTCACCCTAATTAGAAGGGAGCTCACAAAAAGCGGATTTGAGCTCATCTTTGGACATAGTCCTCAGACGCTCACAAGCAAAGTAGTCAGAAAACTCTACCCTAGGGACACGAAACACATCCGCAACAAGCTGCAGTGTGACAACAATGCGCGTACCTCGAACGCGAGTATGAAAAAGAGGTACTGAAAAATCAAATCCATGCATGTTGGAGTAAAACTCTTGGATCAGCACGGATGGACATGTGACCGGGATGTCACACAATGACTCCCAACCTCGACTATGAATGACATCGGGTAGGTCAATGTCAACGAAGTCCGCTAGAATGACTCGGCGTTTAAAATGAATGCCTCGTCGAGAAAAGTTCTCCAAGAAGGCCTTACAGGCATCCTTATCAAAAATCGAATATGTGAAGGAGTAGGACCAGAGAAAGTGGATGCCCCAGAACGAAGAGGGTTCTGGGACAAAGTAGATTTACATTTAGGTGTCATAGACACGACTAACGTAAACAAAAAGAGAGGGAGACAAAGAGAGAAAGACAATAAAAAAAGTCCCAAGCAGTTCAAATATATCAAAATATATTGAAAAGAGAGTACGTATGCATGGAAAATGCATGAACGTGTAACATGCAATATAAAAGGCATCATAGGCTCAGCTCAATCCAATCCTACAAGCACATAATCAATTTGCACACATCTAAATGCATAATAATACTGTTATAATGCTTATGTGATGCAATGTATGAGATTTTAAACTCATTTAAGCGAAAACTCGTCCCAAAATTTCTACAAAAACTCATCAATTTTGAAAAACCCCTAAATTTTTCAAAAACCCCAAAATCTAGGTTTCAAAACATGAAATGCATGTAAATGAGAGAATAAAAAAACTTACCAAGTGAAGAAAAAAACTTGAGAAAGATGGAAAATCACTTGGAAAGAGGTTTAGAGTGAGAAAGAGTGTTTAGTGAGGTGAAAGGACGGTTCTATCGAGAATGAGATCAAGAAAAGTGTGAATCAGATTGCGCTGGACCTTTATATAGAAGGTCACTAAATCTCGACAGATAGAGATGTCAAGAGGTGTCGAGACATCTGTCGAGCCAAGTATCGAACAAAAAGGCGTCAACAAATGCATTTGTCGAGGATCCGTCGAGGGACAAATCAACAAAAGGCTAAAGGAATCTTGATCGATCCACCAGTTGTCAAGAAACTATCGAGGATCCAGAAGAATCTCAATCGATCCTCCTAGCTGTCGAGAAGCTATTGAGATTGTGATAAGAGGAATGTGAAAAGCTAGATAGATAGCTAGGTGTCAAGAAGGTGTCGAGATTGCTTAAAAACAATTTTTCAAGAAGGGAAAAACACAGATATGAATGCAATCAAGCATGCAACTTAACCAAAGATCCAATCAACATTTAAGTTCTCAAAATCATCTCTCAATAAGAATTTTAAGCACATAGATCCAAAAACACACACACACACACACACACACACTAAACAAGTCTAAACAATTTTATATTTAAAAAATGAGTTAAAATAGTTTAGTGAGCAAACATTAATACATGTAAACCTTGTGATGGTCAAATCACATTGTACCTACACATGTATCGGGAATAGCAAAGAATATTGCATGTTCTGTGTGAAAAACATCACAATATTGCATAAGTGTATACATATTATAATAATTTGAGATATGAGAAAATCACTTTAACTCACACACAATCATAACTGTTTTATGGGGACTATCACCTTTGAGGTACATCCTATAACTCCCACATCTCCTAGAATACATGCTTGCAATCATATTTAAAACATTTTGATCTTTTTGCTTTTTATGTTTTCTTTGCATATTTTTTTTTTTAAGCAAATCATGCATGGACATATAAGAGAGAGAAAAGAAATACCCAATAATGTTTAGCATTTGACATTCCAATTTTACTATGTCGAAGCACACAAATGTCATTGACATTGTACTTTTTCTATGCCAAAGCATATAGATGTCATTTCATAATTGGCGGGCAATAATGGTAATATGGTTATTTATGCCTTTCTCTTAGAATTTTCCAGTCCTTCCCGTCAAAAAGAGTGATACAAGTGTTAAGTACAAGAGATTACTTAATCTTACTCATCACAAGCAAGAGCCACAAAGCGCACTTGCTTAATTGTGCGTAGAAATGCTCATCTAAGCTACAAAAGATACAAAGTTTAGAAAATTTCGTTTCAATGGCCATCCAAGGTACACAAGTACCAATATACACAAAACACACATTGTTTTTGTATTTTTCTAATTTTTCAATTTTTTTTTATTTTTATATCAAAAAAAAAATAAACAAAACTGAAAACAAACAAAAACATGTTAAACAAAGCAAAGCATAGAAACTAGAATGACTCAAAATAAAAGCAAAACACACAAGTTATGCAAAAACAAAAACACAAAGAGAGAGAAGAAAGTGATAGAATCACTTAGAGCCATTTTCCTTTCACGCCTTGGAAGAACCTTTCCTTTGATGAAATCCTTGAATCGGCGGTGAGGGGGAAGAATTGAAACCATTCAAGTTCGAAAGGAACATGAGGGCTTTGAGAAGATCTCCAAGGGGAGTAAGAGAGGATTGAAGCTAATTCTTGCTTCCAGATGCTATCATGTCATTGCTCTGTTAAGTGGCTAACCACTTATAGCAATTTGGTTGAGTATGACCGGCAACTCCACAATAATAACAAAGATGCTGCTTCTTTTGTTTAAGCTTTTGAGAGTTAGCCTTCTTAGGCCTAGGGTTTTTAGCTTCCTTCTTATCTTGCTTAGGAGGTGCTCCTAAGATAGATTTACCTTTGTTTATGTTCTCACTAGCTAAATCAGTTTTAACATCATTGTTCTTAATTTCAACATTATTACTAGGAGGAACAAAAACAATACTAGTAGAAGCAATATTAGAAGAAGAGAAACTATTCCCTAAGCCTGTTCAATCAAAAGCAGATTTTTGAAGACTAAGCATCTCATCAAGCTTTGCACTTGAAGTCCTCTCCAATTGAGCTCTGACTTGAAACAAATCCACTTCAAGCTTCTTGGTCTTCTCAGCCAAGAAATTATTTTCAAACTTCAATACTCCAATAGTTTGATTAGCTTCATCAAACTTTGTGGAAAGCTCTTCACGATCAAGTTCCACATTATCGAGCTTTTGGTGGCCAGCCTATAAAGTTTCTCATGTTTTCTTAAAGCTTGTATAGTTTCTCATAGGCTGTATGGATATCATCTTGATCATCCATCTTCTCAAAATTGAACTCCAATAATTCCTCTTCTTCATCCACATCTTCAACAATCCCCTCAGTAGGATTGACAGTGGCGATAAAGGCATTTAGGATTCCGTCATCCTCATTGTCGAAATCATCCTCAGGCTCGGTGTCGCTCAAAGTAGCAGTAAGTGCCTTGCTCTTCCTAATGCTCTTGAGATATGTAGGACACTCTTGTTTCATGTGACTGAAGCCTTGACATCCAAAGTACTTAGGTCTTGCGGGAACAGAGTATCTTGATTGTCATCCCTAGCATCCTTCTTCCCTTTGTCTTGACTCTTGAACCGAGAAGAACTGGATTGCCTACGATGCTTATCGAAGCCCTTCCTATTGGCATTCTTCATGAACTTCTTGAATTACCTGGTGATGTAGGACTTCATCTTAGAATCTTCATCGTCTGAAGACTCATCTGTGTCACCACTCTTGGCCTTCAAGGCCACGCTCTTGCTCTTGCCCGACTTACCAATCCTTGTTAACCCTAGCTCGTAAGTCCGCAAATTACCAACTAGCTCTGTTAAAGGAATCTTGTCAATATCCTTTGATTCCTTGATCGTCATAATCTTGGCATGGAATCTCTCGGGTAGAGATCTAAGCACCTTTCTCATAATCTTAGGTTCAGGAATGGTTTTCCCAAGATTGAAGGCTGAGTTCACTACGTCCTTGAGCTTAGCATAGAACTCATCGAACAACTCATCCTCCTTCATCTTAATCTCTTCGAAGCTTGTAGTAAGCCTTTAAAGTTTCGAATCCTTGACGGCTTTAGTTCCTTCATAGGTTGTCTAGAGGATGGTCCATGCTACCTTTGCAATTTCAGTAGAGGATATCTTTTTGAATTCCTCATTAGTGACTGCACTAAACAAAGCATTCAATGCCCTGCGGTTGAAGTTTGCCGCCTTGATGTTGGTTTCATCCCAATCGGTTGGCACTTCCTTTGGCTTAGTCCAGCCTATCTCAACAACTTGTCACACCTTCTCATCTAGAGACTGCAAGAATGCTCTCATGCGTACTTTCCAGTATGTATAGTTAGTGCTATCAAATAAATGAGGTATGATTAAAGACTGTCCTCTATCCATGACAAACAAGGATCAATGGATCAACACAACAAAGATTAAAACCTAATTAGAGTATGCCTACTCTGATATCACTTGATAGGCTAAAAACGTGTCGACCCCTTGTGATAAATTAATTGATTAATTAGCCAAGTTTATTAATTAATCTAATTAACATGCAAACGCGTGGTAGCACAAACAAATCACCAATTAAATTAAGTGCAGTGGAAAATAAATTGACACGGTGATTTGTTTACAAATAGAGAAACCCAACACAGCAAAAACCCCACCGAGTGATTTTAATGTCACTACTCCCGAAATTCCACTATTATCACAACAAGTGGTTACAAGTAAAGAAATCTCAGTATCTTATACCAACCTATAGTTGAACCCTTACCCCAATACCTAATTGGACTTGTTCAGTAGTGACAATTTCTCCTTTTGATGCACGGCTCCTAGTACGTGACTAACCAATTGTGCGGATCCCGATTCAGAACTTCAATCACCAACTAGAGAAGGTTGTTGGCTGCAAAGTTCTTGAGTTCATCCTAACGATGAAGATCAAGAAGATACTTGGTCACAAAACCCTACGGTGCAAACACAGCAACTTCTTCACAAGAACCATGAACTAGGAAAAAACTATGTCTCCAGTCGCAAATTGCTTAAACAAACTTTACTCAACACTTGTGCAACTTGTATCTACTTTGACGGCCCTTAAAATAATCCCTTTATATATTTAGAGTTGTGAGAAAAGAAAGCCCAAACACATAATCACGGATTAGAGTCAAAACAGAACTGAAATTCTATTTTTTATAAATCTCGAGAGATGCCTATCTGTCATCAAGTCGTTGTTGAGCAGTTGTCAAGCCATTGTGGTGGAACAACTCTTCAAGCTCGATAGATGGCTAGTTGTCGAGCTTTAATGACAGGCACTTTTCAGACTTGAATCTTGAACAAACTTGCATGACTTCAACACTTGATCTTGAAACACAATTTCTTAAAGTATTAAACACATCCTGAATCTAGCCAAATACAAGTAAAGTGTGTTTTATCAAAGGATTAGCCAATTACATAAAATAGTGATATATGTTCCTAACAAGTAAATCACATATGTCCTAACATAAATAAAAATTAGACATTTGTACTATCTAGGTAATATACTACTTGCTTTATTCTTAACTACCCCCTCAGCACGCGCTCACACGCATGCTCAAGTGCTCTTTTTTTTTTTTTTTTTTTTTTTCTTTTTTTTTTATCAATGTTGATAATTTGCATCAATAATAATTTAGAACATGAAGGCAAAAAAATCCTAAATTTTAGAATTCTTTTTTTGAATTCAAAATAAAATTTATTATTTGACATTTATAACTTATTTCTAAATGAAGTTACATTTTATTAATGAGGGTATTTTTTAATCACACAATAGTTCAACTGAAAGAGGGAAATTCTCTTATATATAGTATAAATAATGAGAAAACTCTTACTTCGTTAAAAAATAGAACGTCTTAGAATTTAAAATTTTCAAAAGGAAGGAACTCATCAATTTTGGGGGGCCAAAGCAAAAATATTTTTTAAAAATCATTATTTTGTCCCCCATCCTCTCCCTACCATGAACAATTTCACGGTTCAAAGGGTTTACTAGTAAATTTCAATTGCTCGGTTTCCTGAGATTAAAGAATCAATTTGAGGGCTGATTCCAATTAGCAGTTTGGTAATAAGCACAGTCCAGAGCAATATTAGACCTTCCCATTGCAGGGCTGTGAAGAGGATTTTCCAATATTTGCATGAGACAACAAACTATATGTTGTGCTACTTGGAAACGAATTTGCGGCTAAGAGACTATAGTGATGTGCCAATTGAGCGAGCAATCTAGATGAGCTCAAATCAACCTTTGGTTATGCATGCGTTCTTACTAGATGGCGAGGCCATCTCTTGGTGCAGCAAGAAGCAGTCATAAATTGCACTATACACAATGGAATCTGAATATGTGGCATGTTCAGCAACAATACAAGAGGCAGTTTGGTTTTAGAGGTTCCTTCAGTGCCTTAGTGTTGTCACCAATGTTGTAGATCCGGTAACAATATACTGTGACAACATGTGAACCCTTGAATATGCGTAGGGCCCAAAATGTCAAGGGAAGACCAAATATATTGAAATTAGGTACCATTACATTCGAGACATGTGACTAGGAAAGAGGTAACCGTAAATACTTGGAGTTAGGGGCGGCTCTGCTGCTATCTACATGCGGTGGTTCCGACCTCAAGCTTTGTTGCTGTTTAGCCACTAAGTTTTTTTCTTTTCTTTTTCTTTTTTTTGTCTTTGATGGGTAAAAAAGGTTGATTGGGCTTAAATTTTTTTAGTTTTGTTATTGGTAATTTTTGTTATTAGGTTAATTGTTTTGGACTTGTCTATTTTGTTTTAGATTTTAAATGTATAAATTTTTTTATGGCCTTTATTAATATAGTGAGTAATTATTGGTAGGTAAAAAAGTGAGAGACTCTACTATTGTCTACATGCGGCTGTTTCGGCCTCTAGCTCTATGTAATTGGCATATATTTTGACAAAACGCACTTTACTTGTATTTATGTAAATCTAAGTAGGTTCAAGATAATCATTGCAAGTGGTTAAATTGAAGACATGAAGATTACTCAAGAACTGCTCAAGAAAAGTGCAATATGCAGGTCTCGATACCTCCTCGACAGAAACTCGATCTGTCAAGATTCATTAAAACTTGACACATGTCTTGATCTATCGAGCTTACGGGATTCGGACTATAGCCAGCAACATTTTTATTCTAAAAGGCTATTTGTTTATGGGTTTGTATAATATTTTTTGGACTAGGAAAGCTCAAGGTTTGTGTAAACCTATTTGGAATAGGAGAGCCCATTAAGCTCCTATTTAAAGAAGGTGGAAAAAGAAAAACCCTAACCCTAGAGAGCTTCATAAGGTTTTCTTTTTGAAACCCTAGCCTTCTCCTACAAAAGAAAGAGTTCTTGCTGCATTCCTTGTACGCCTTTGAGTTCTGTAACCAAGCAAAGTCTCTTGCACCAACATTGAAGATCTTATTGGTGTTTCAATGTGAAGCTACTGCCAATCAACTACAACAATCAAAGGGTTGCTGTGGAGTTAGTCACATACTTGGATTCGTGCAAAGGAGTAAGCCGCGCATGGGGATCTGCGCATCAAATTAATTAGTCACGTATTGGGAGTCGTGCATCAAAAGGAGAGATTGTCACTATAAAACAAGTCCAATTGGGAATTGGGGTTAGGGTTCAACAATAGGTTGGTATAAGATATTGGGATTCCTTTACTTGTAACCGCTTGTTGTGCTAATAGTGGATTTTCGGGAGTGGTGACTTTAAAATCACCCGGTAGGGTTTTTGCCGTGTAGGTTTTTCCCATTTGTAAACAAATCACCCATTTGTAAACAAATCACCGTGTCAATTTATTTTCCGCTACACTTTGTTTAAATGGTGATTTGTTTGTGTTACCATGTATTTGCATGTTAATTTGATTAATTAATAAACTTGGCGAATAAATCAATTAATTCATCACAAGGGGTCAATTTGTTTTAAGCCTATTAGGTTGATTAAGCTTAATTTTTTTTTTTTACTTCTATTATTAGTAATTTTTGTTATTGGGATTGTATATTTTGTTTTAGATTTTAGTTGTATAATTTTTTTTATGGTCTTTACTAATATGATGAGTGATTATTGGTAAGTAAAAAAGTGAGTGGCTCTACTACTATCTATGTGCAACGGCTTTGGCCTCTAGCTTTGTTGCTGCTTAGCCACTAAGGTTTTTTTTTTTTTTTTTTTTTTTTTTTTTTTTTTTTTGGTCTTTGATGGATAAATTAGTTGATTGTGCTTAATTTTTTTTAGTTTTGTTATTAGTAATTTTTGTTGTTGGGTTAATTGTTTTGAGCTTGTATATTTTGTTTTAGATTTTAGATGTATAATTTTTTTTTTATGGTTATTATTGATATGGTGAGTGATTATTGGTAAATAAAAAAGTTATGTAAGTGGTGGGCCTCAAATGCAAAACAATAATAATTTGTACCTCGAAAGTTGGTAAAAAATGTTGTAGAAAATTTATTACCATTTAAAACCTTAGGTTTTATTTGTTACTTTTGGAACTATAGGGTTTAATTTTTACACCCTCTAGAGCATATGATTTTAAATGAAATTTTCCTAAAAGCAAATAGATATTGTAATACTTATTGAATAATTGCATATGATCCATAAGGGCTCGTACTATCCTAAAATCCTTTCCTACTTAAAATTTGCAATGAAAGTAATTTATCTATCGACTTAGAAAAGTTACACAATACTTTGAGAGTACAATAATAACATATTTTTTCCTTACACATGAATAGTGAATCCTACTATAAATTTAATAAGTATGACTACTACTGTGTAATAGGAGGAAATATACCATTATTGTACTACAAGAGGATTACATTTTTTTTTCTTCAACTTTAGCTTTTTTAGTGGGTCATGGCTCTTTTCTCTTATTGTCTTTTACTTTCTCTCTTTATTCCTTGTCAAGGTAGTTGTGAGTAATCCTTTGGTAGGTAAACCCTAGCATGTTGGGACAATATTTTTTATGGCTCATTGGTATGTTTGGTTGGGGGGATTTCAGGGCGGATGGAAAGAAAATAAGAGAAAATGGGAGAGAAAACATTTTTGATGGGTGTTTGGTTGGAGAGAGGAGAGGGGAAAAAATTAGTGGGGCTCAAGTGTTTTCTCCCCGAGTCCATTTCTACAGGGTGGGGATTTTGAATCTCTTGACTAACAAAACTGCCCATGTTCACTTGCACATAGGTTTCATCCAACTCTTTTTTTTTTTTTTTGTACTTTCCTGGGCACGTTGCCTCTTCTTTTTTTTTTTTTTTCTTTTTCTTTTTTCTTTCTTCTTTTTCTCTTTTGCTTTCCTAGATGTTGCCACTTTTTTTTCTTTTGATTTCCTATGTTGTGAGCATGATAGTTGTTTTGTTTTCTTCCCTCTTCTTCTTCTTCTTCTTCTTTTTTTTTTTTTTTTTAAACTAGACATAAATTTTTTTTTTTTGGGACATGATTTTTATTTTATTATTTTTTTAATAAATTTGGGTGATTGCATTTTTTTTTTTTTTTGGTTTTAATTGGGCATCATTTTTTAACAAGGGTATATGATTAAATTTATACAAACTCACTTTTTCCATCCCTCCACTTTTCCACTCCCAACCAAACAAAAATGAGAGAAATTGGATTTCTTTTATCTTCCCACCTTTTCATCCTCCCACCATTTTCTATCCTCCTACATTTCCACTTCTTCAACCAAACGGACCCTTAGAGAAAAACAAATAATAAGTAGTGGAGTAAATTCTAATTAACTCAGTTAATAATTTCTCTTTAGTGGAGTTAATTAGATAATTTTTAAAGAAAAATTATTAACTGAGTTAATTGAAATTTACTCCACTGCTTATTTTTGTTAATACTTTTTCATTTTATCGAATAAGGGATTAGATTTGAACGTAGTCCACTAAAAAGTAAAAAAAACAATCAATACGTTAGATTGATAATATAAAAAAATAAAATAAAATAAAAAATTTATCATGAAATGAATTGCATAAGTTGAATTCTCATTTTATATATAAAAGGTAATCGTATCAATTTTTATTATATTTTAGAAACATTTTCTTATATATCTCCAACTAAGCAGCAAGACTGTGCACCAATATAAACCAGGTGATCGAATGAGACGTGAGTTCAAACGATACGAAAAGCCGACTTTTTTGCACCATTTCATCTAATTGATTAGTATCAATAAAATCATGCAAGACTGTGCACCAATATAAACCAGGTGATCGAATGAGACGTGAGCTCAAACGATACGAAAAGCCGACTTTTTTGCACCATTTCATCTAATTGATTAGTATCAATAAAATCATGCAATCTGCTAAAAACTTTTGAGCCCTAAATTTAACATAAATATTGATAAGAGATTACGCCAAATTCACCTGTTACCAAGCTGTGTGCTAGTGCTAATATAAACTTCCTCTCCCACTGTATAAATAATTTAATATATGTTTAAATATTCATTGCCTTAAAGCTAAGTATTGAAGTTTAAAACTTCTCAAAAAAAAAAAAAAAAAAAAGGTATTGAAGTTAGCTAAAGTTGATTGAAAAAGAGTTTCACCTGATCCACGTTGCTCTCATTGTAGGGTATGCTTGGGCATTCAGGTCGTCCATCAATAATGTAAGATCAACAATCATTGTGGATCCACGTTGCTCTCATTGTAGGGTATGCTTACTTGGGCATTCAGGTCGTCCATCAATAATGTAAGATCAACATCAACAATAATTGTGGATCCACGTTGCTCTCATTGTAGGGTATGCTTACTTGGGCATTCAGGTCTTCCATCAATAATGTAAGATCAACAATAACTGTGGATCCACGTTGCTCTCATTGTAGGGTATGCTTACTAGTGCATTCAGGTCTTCCATCAATAATGTAAGATCAACAATAACTGTGGATTCTTGACTTTCTTTTCTACCTTATCCTTACAGCTGTGACTCAAAACAATTATTTAGTGTTAGGGATATTTAGCTTTTGGGTCTGAGACCCAAAAAAAAAAAAAAAAAAATGAAAAGGGACTAACTTACACATAAATGTACAGAACTTGGGCCAGGTAGCAGTTAGCTCAACTAACGGTCTTAGGCCACGTTTAGCTTAACTAGGCCACGTTTAGTAAATTCCCAATTGGGAGTAGGAATAGGACTGGTTTTATAGTCTGAAACTCGTATATAGTGATGCATAATTAACATTATGGGCTTCTGGGTTTGGAAATGAATGGTAAAAACATTGTTTTTTTTTTTTTTAACGAATTCTTAAGAGAATCCATAATTTAACATGATATCAAAATAACAATTCCTGAATTCGATCATTGTCTCATCTATTCTATATCTCATTTAAAATCCCAAGTGTTGGGTCTCACCTATTAAAAGGTAATTTTAACCCACACATGAAGGTGAGTGTTAGAATTTATGGTTAAAGATACGTTTGGTAGACTGTAATAGTAATTACATAAGAATAGAAATAGGTTTTATAAAGAATACAAGACATTGTAATGTAATACTCATTACTATTCATTTGTTTGATGACAACACAATAATAGAACCCTAAAGATAATGGAATGAAAGCATTTTAAATCAAATTTAAGATATATTTTAGGAAATATCTTTACTCATATATTTATATTTTCTATAAAAAAAATTGTAAATTTAAAAAAGAGATTAGTTATTTTTTAATGATTTTTTGTTTTCATAATTGTCCTATACATATGGAAAGTTTGTTTATTTGAAAATATATTAATTTTAGAAATTAGTACACCAACTAAGGAATAGTTATTTCAACCCCTATATAAATGAATAGTTATTCCTCATTTTAAAGAATAGCTATTCATACGGAATGATTATTCCTTGTAATAAAAGCAAAACCAAACTATTGAATAGCTAAACCATAGAAATAACTATTACATTATAGTGTCTATTACAGTCTACCAAACATAGCCTAAGTAATTAAATTTATTATGTCCCAATAGATTAAACTTTTGAGAGAATCAACAATTTAACCTACGGTACTTTTTGAAATTGAATCTTCAATATGCGATGCAGAGTGAAATGGGATCTTAAAGGGAAGATTTCTTAGTGAATTGGCACATGTCACGGTGTTGAGAGCACACCAGGTGTATAACATAAAATCGTATCTTGAAGATGTGATTTATTTCTTGGATGAAATATGCAATTTCAACCTAGGATCTAATATGCAATAGCGAGTAGGTGAAATCTCATTTTGAAGATGAAAGTTGAAATGCCATCTTTAAAATTCAATTTCATTAATGGGCTAGTAAAAAGATGACTGTCTTAACTTCAAAATTCAACTACTCCATTTTGTCCAAAAGAAACCAATTAGCACTATACAAAAACTAAGAAATGAGCTCGGCCCACAACAACCCCCCAAATATATTGAACAAGAAACTTATGGCCCAGTTTGCCAACTTTGACCCATTTCAACCAAACTTCTATCTACTTCAATCCAAAATCTGATCATTCAATCGAAGCAATTCTCATGTAAATACAAAGACATTTTAATTCCCTCCGAAATTATCTCAAAAAAAAAACCAAAAAAAAAAAAAAATCCCTCCGAAATAAGGAGCAGATTATCAAGATCAAATGTAAAACGAACAGAATATCACAAAAATGAGAAAGCCTTTTAAAATCGAGAAAAAAAAAATTATTTCAAGAAAACTTGAAATAAATTTATTTTATTGATTTAAAATTTTATGTTTTTTTTAAAATAAATTTATTTTCCCAATGTTAAAATGCTTTCTCATCTTTGTAATAAATTTAGTCATAATATGACTAAATTTCAAAATCTAATTAAAATATATTTAATTCTAATTGAGACATGGAGTAGAACCCCAAAGACGCTTATGCTTGGATAAATTTGGTCAAACTGGGTCAAATTTCAAAAGTTATAGAGTAAAATATAATAATTGACAAATATTGACCAAGTTTTACTAAGTTTGACCAATTTTAACTAACTTTAACCACCTTTATCTCAAGACCTGATTATCGGATAGAAAAGATACTTGCGCCAATGTTAGTATTGTCTGACTCCCTTCATACTGAGTGGTGGATCACCAAGTTATGAACTAGCACATGATGATCACATGCCACGACTCACCTCAAAATTCAACCGTTATCAAAGCTATAGTTATGTTGAAACAAATATTTTTCAAATTTCAATCAAATCAAATGGTAGATCATTAAGATTGGTTGTAGAACGATAGGGTAAGTTATAACATATAGTGGCGAATAGCTCAAAATCCGATTGTTAGATCGACACAATTTTTGTGTGAATGCAAATATTTTTCAATTCCTTTTGATTCGAGTGATGGATTACCAAGAATTGAAACGGCAAGCGATGACCACGAGCCAACTTGCAATCATCACATGCCACTTTTCTCCTATAAAAATATAGTTACCACCCCCATCATTTCCATCAAGCCTCCAAGGTCTTCTGGTTTCAAATTTTACACTTTTATCCAATAAATGGAACCCTCCCCCACATTTTTTCTACTGTTTTTTCTATTTTTCCACTAAAGAATCGTAATTTTGAAAAACTTTTCAAATGCTAAAATTTTGACTTGATCTAGGTTTCTTAATCTTGATTTTGATTTCGAGTGCAATTCCACTAACTTGAGTTTGAAGAAGTTGCATGTTTAACTCTTTATTATGAGAGGGATGCTTTTGCTAAAAATGATTGTGAATTTCTTAAAATTAACAATTTAATCAAACCAATCTTTGTGTTAGGACGTATGTGTTTCACATGTTAAGAACATATGTCATGATTTTATGTAATTGGCTTATCCTTTGACAAAACGCACTTACTTGTATTTGGGTAGATTTAGAATGTGTTTAAATACTTCAAGAAACCATGTTTCAAGATCAAATGTTGAAGCCTTCAAGTCTATCCAAGAAAACAAGTTCATAGTGCAAATTCATTAAAGCTCGACAACTGGCTCAATGACTATATCTATTGAGTTTAAGAAAGCTGTTCAAAGTTCGGTGTGCTCGACACCTACTGACAATTTGCTCGACACCTTCTATCTGTCGAGGTTTAAGATTTTCAGAATTCAAATCTAATTTTCTTGGGATTCGTGAATATGTCTTTGGACCTTCTTTTCTCCTAACCCTAGACATATAAAATGATTGTTTTAAGGGTCGTCAAACAGTTCACAAGTTGCAAAAACTTTGAGCAAACTTTGTTCAAGCAAATTGTAACCGGAGACGAAATTCTTGCCCCAGTTCATCTCTTTCTCTTGAAGAAGTTGCTGTGTATGTGCACCGTAGGGTTTTGTGACCAAGCATCTTCTTGATCTTCATCGTGTGGATGAACTAAAGAACTTTGCAACTAACAACCTTCTTAGTTGGTGATTAAAGTCGCGCATCGAGATCCACATAATTGGTTAGTCACGTACTTAGGAGTCGTGCATCAGAAAGGGGAACTGTCACTACCGAACAAATCCAATTAGGTATTGGGGTAAGGGTTCAACTGTAGGTTGGTAAGGTATTTAGGATTCCTTTACTTGTAACCGCTTGTTGTGATAATAGTGGAGTTTCGAGAGTGGTGACTTGAAAATCACCCGGTGGAGTTTTTGCCGTTAGGTTTTCCCTATTCGTAAACAAATCACCGTATTATTTATTTTTCTGCTGCATAATTAGTTTATTGGTGATTTGTTTGTGCTACCACGCTTTTGCATGATACATTGATTAATTAATAACTTGGCTAATTAAGTAATTAATTTCTATCACAATGGGTCATTTAGTTTGTGGTCTATCAAGTGGTATCAGAGCAGGCACACTCCGATTAGGGTTTAATCTTTACTATGTTGATCCATTGACCCTATTTGTCATGAGTAGAGGACAGTCATTAATCATACCTCCTTTATTTGATGGCACTAACTATGCATACTGGAAAGTACGCATGAGAGCTTTCTTGCAGTCTTTAGATGTAAAAGTGTGGCAAGCTATGAAGATAGGCTGGACTAAGCCTACAGAAGTGCCGATGAGATCGGGATGATGCCAAGATTAAGGCGGCAAACTTCAACAGCAGAACATTGAATGCATTGTTCAGTGCAGTCACCAATGAGGAGTTTAAGAAGATATCCTCAATCGAAACTCGCCAAGAAGGCTTGGACCATCCTTCAGACAACCTATGAGGGTACAAAGGTTGTAAAAGATTCAAAATTTCAGAGGTTCACTACAAGCTTTGAAGAGATAAAAATAGACGAGGATGAGTTTTTCGATGAGTTCTATGCCAAGCTAAAGGACATAATGAACTTATCCTTCAATCTTGGGGAAACCATTCCTGAACCCAAGATTGTAAGGAAGGTGCTCAGATCTCTACCTAAGAGATTTCATGCCAAGATCATGGCAATAGAGGAATCAAAGGATATTGACAAGATTCCTTTGACTGAGCTGGTTGGAAACTTGCGGACCTATGAGCCAAGGTTGACTAGGATTGGCAAGACAGGTAAAGGCAAGAGCATGGCAATCAAGGCCAAGAGTAGTGAAACAGATGAATCATCCGATGATGAAGATTCCAAGATGAAGTCCTACATCACCAGGCAGTTCAAAAAGTTTATGATGAACGCCAATGGAAAGGGTTTCAACAAGGACCACAGACAATCTAGTTCTTCTCAATTTAAAGGCCAAGACAAAGGGAAGAAGGATGCTTAGGAAGGTGGTCGCATTAATCTTGTTCCCGCAGGACCTAAGTGCTTTGGGTGTCAAGGCTTCAGTCACATGAAGCATGAGTGTCCTACATACCTCAAGAGCATTGGGAAGAGCAAGGCACTTGCTGTTACCCCGAGTGACACCGAGCCTAAGGATGATTCCGACAATGAGGATGATGGAATCTTAAATGCCTTCGCGGCCACTATTGATCCTACTGATGGGATTGTTGAAGATGTGGTTGAAGAAGAGGAATTGGTGGAATCCAAATTTAAGAAGATGGATGATCAAGATGACATCCATACAGCCTATGAAAAGCTGTACAAGCTTTTTGAAAAGCATGAGAAACTATATAGGCTAACCACCAAGAAGCTCAGTGATGTAGAACTTGATCATGAGGAGCTTTCCACAAAGTTTGATGAAGCTAATCGGACTATTAGAGCACTGAGGTTCGAGAACAATTTCTTGGCCGAGAAGACCAAGAAGCTTAAAGTGGAGCTGTTTCATGTCAGAGCTCAATTGGAGAGGACTTCAAGTGCAAAGCTTGATGAGATGCTCAGCGTTTAGAAATCTGCTTCGGATCAAATAGGTTTAGTGTATGGTCTTTCTTCCTCTAATACTGCTTCTACTAGTACTACTATTTTTGTTCCTCCTACTAGTAATATTAAAATTGAAAACAATGAGATAAAAACTGAATTAGCTAGTGAGAATATAGACAAGGATAAATCTATCTTAGGAGCACCCCCTAAGCTTGAGAAGAAAGATGTTAAAAACCCTAGGGCTAAGAAGGCTAACTCTCAAAAACCTAAACAAAAGAAGCAGCATCTCTGTCATCATTGTGAAGTCGCCGGTCATACTCGACCAAATTGCTACAAGTGGCTTGCCACTCAATAGAGCAACGGCATGATAACATCCGGGAACCAGAATCAGCTTCAATCCTCTCTTGCTCCCCTTGGAGATCTTCTCAAAGCCCTCATGTTTTTTTCGAACTTGAACGGTTTTTCTCCATCACCGCCGGTTCAAGGGTTTAATCAAAGGAAGGGTTCTTCCAAGGTATGGAAGGAAAACGGCTCCAAGTGATTCTGTCACTTTTCTCTCTCTCTTCTTGGTTTTTGTGTGTGCATTACTTATGTGTTTTTCTTTCAAGTTTTGAGTCAGTCTGGTTTTTATGCTTTGGTTGTTTAACATGTTTTTTGTTTGGTTATTTTTTTTGGTTTTGTTTTGTTTTGTTTTTCATATAAAAATAAAAATAAAAATTGAAAAATCAGAAAAATACAAAAACAGTGTATGTTATGTGTACATTGGTACTTATGTACCTTGGATGGCCATTGAAACAAAGTCTTCTAAATTTTGTATCATTTGTAGCTTAGATGAGCATCTCTATGCACAACTAAGTAAGTGAGCTTTGTGGCTCGTATTTGTAATGAGTAAAATTAAGTTGTCTGTTGAACTTAACACTCGCATCACTCTTTTTTTTGGGAAGGACTAAAAAATCCTAAGAGAAAGGCATTAATAACCATCTCACCACTGTTGCCCGTCAATCATAATATAACACCGTATGCTTCGGTATAGCAAAAGTGTAGTGTCAATGACATTTGTGTGCTTAGGCATAGCAAAATTGGAATGTCAAATATGATTGGGTATTTCTTTTCTCTCTCTAATATGCCCATGCATGATATGCTTAAAAGAAATATATACAAAGAAAAATCAAAAGCAAAAAGATAAAAAAAAACACTTTAAATATGATTGCAAGCATGTAGTCTAGGAGATGTGGGAGTTATAGGATGTACCTCGAAGGTGATAGTCCCCATCAAGCGCTTATGATTGTGTGTGAGTTAAAGTGATTTTTTCATATCTCAAATCGTCATAACATGTATTCACATATGCAATCTTGCAATGTTTTTCACTCACAACACACAATGTTCTTTGCTATTCTTGATACATGTGCAGGTACAATGTGATTTGGCCATCACAAGATTTTACATGTGTTTATGTATGCTCACTAAACTGTCTTGACTTATTTTTGAAATATAAAATTGGTTAGACTTGTTTAGTGTGTGTGTGTTTTTGAAGATCCATATGCTTAAAATTTTTATTAAGAGATGATTTTGAGAGCTTAATATGTTGTTTGGATCATTGGTTGAGTTGCATGTTGGATTGCATTCATGTCCGTGTTTTTTATCAGCTCAAAAAAATTACTTTTAAAAGCTAGCTCGACACCTTCTTGATACCTTGCTATATGTCGAGCTTCTTCATTTTTTCTTATTGCAATCTCAACAACTTCTCGATACCTAGTGGATCGATCGAGAATGGGTCTACATCCTCGATAGCTTCTCGACACCTGGTGGATCGATCGAGTTTTTGTTCTTGATTCTGTTGAGTTGTTCCTCAACACCTCCTCGATACCTCGGTGCCGACAATCATTTTCTCGACACCTGCATCTGTCTAGATTTACTGCTGGCACTATTTAAGCTCCCTGTGCGATCCGGTTTTCATTTCATTCAATCTCTTTCTCGATACTTCTCTGTTTTCTCTCCCAAAACTTTCTCATCTCACTCCAAACTTTGTTCCTCAAGGTTTCTTCAAGCTTTTTCAAGTTTTTCTTCACTTGGTAAGCTTCTAATCCTTTCATATTCATGCATTTCATGTTTTGAAACCTAGGTTTTGGGATTTTTGAAAAATTTTGGGGCTTTTCAAAATTGATAAGTTATTATTGAAATTTTGGGATGGGTTTTCACTTAAATGAGTTTAAAACCTCATACATTGCATCACATTAGTATAATAATGGTATTGTCATGCATTTAGATGTGTGCTATCTGTTTGTGTGCTGATAGATTTGGATTGGGCTGAGCCCATGATGCAATTTCTTTGCATGTCACATGTTCATGCATTTCCCATGCATACGTACTCTTTTTCAATATACTTGTTATATTTGAATTTGTTTGGGACTTTTCTGATTGTCATTTTGTTTCCCCCTCTCTTTCTGTTTACGTTAGTTGTGTCTATGGCACCTAAGCGTAAATCCACTCCGCACCGAAACCCTCTTCATTCCAGAGCTTCTTCGTCATCCGATCCTACTCTATCTCATATTCGGTTCCATGATGATGAAGCCTTTAAGGCATTTTCGGAGAACTTTTCTAGACGAGGCATTCATTTGGAACGCCAAGTCATTTGTCGGACTTTGCTGACACCGACCTTCCCTCTGTCATTCACAGTAGGGATGGGAGTCACTGTGTGACATCCTGGTCACCTGTCCTCTCGTGCTTATCCAGGAGTTTTACTCCAACATGCACGGGATTGATCGGTCAATACCTTTTTTCTTCACTCTTAGTTGAGGTATGCGCATTCCTATCACATCGCAACTTGTTACGGATCTGCTTTGGGTCCTTAGGATAGAGTTTCCTGACTATCCTAGTTATGAGCATCCGAGGACTGTGTCTAGGGATGAGCTCATGTCCGCTTTTTGTAAGTGCCCTTTTGCTTGGGGTGAACGTCTATTTACACCATGTTGACCTTTTGCTAAAGGTCCTAGATTCATGAACATGGTGATGACCTTTGTTTTGCATCCACTCTCTCACTATAACTCCATTACAGAGCCTCGTGATCGATTTTTGTTGTCTCTTCTTGAGCATCTTACTATAGATTTCTCTTCTCATTTCATTCTGTCTATTATAGATGTTCATCTAGATTCGGCGTCCCGTGATAAGCTGATCTTTCCTTCCGCTATCACGAGGATCTTACACCATTTTTCCGTTCCTTTTCCCTCTTCCGACCATTTTACCGTCATGTGTGCCATAGATTACGCTACCGTTAAATATAGTGAGGCCCAGCTTTGGTTACGGCAGTTGGATTCAGCAACTCCTCCCTCCCGTTTAGCTCCATCCCGTTCTGCTCCATCCACATCTGCTCCTCCCTCTTCTTCGGGTAATGTGACTTTTGGAGGCATCATGGCGCAGCTGCAGCGCATGGATGCTCGCCTAGATACACTTTCTGCGGAGTTGTATCAGGTGAACATTTGTGTCGGTCATATTGCACGGCGGCAAGCATCCATGGATGGTTTTGCTCCTAAGGCTACTCCTTCACCACCTTCTCCCATGGCTTCGATTTCGAGGATGAGGATGATGATGATGGTGATGACAATGATGCTTTGGATGATGCTGGTGGAGATGCTAGCTCTATCGATGAGATGTCAACTTGACACTCTTACCCTTTGTCACTCGTGACAAAAAGGGAGAGTAGTTTTGATATGAGAGTAGTCTATCTTAGGGGGAGAGTTAGTATAGGACCATTTTGTTAGGGGGAGTGTTGATACATTTTCAGAGATGTAATGAGGATAGTATGTATCTTGTCTTTTCTTTTTAGATACATTACTCTTGTACATGAGGTCTTTTGACCATTTCTAGACATACATTGTACTTATCTCTTTCTTTATATTGATGTATGTTTTCTTTCATCTACCACTTCATGTGTTGTTTCTTTTCTCCCTTAATACATATGTTTCTTATACTTGTATGCAATCTATTATTTCTGTTTCACACAATGATGCCTTTATGAGTTTTGTTTTAAAGTGTTTTAGAAATACAGGTGGTCAAAGTCTACTTGCCATAAACTCTCTTCTTGCAAAGTTTTTCAAAAGTTTGTGTTAGGATAGATTTTATTGTATTTAACAAGTGAATATGAGTTGAGTGATTTATGACTTCTCTCATATGTTCATTTGTTTGTTGTGATTTTGTCACGGATTGCCAAAGGGGGAGATTGATAGGACATATGTGTTTCACATGTTAAGAACTTATGTCATGGTTTTATGTAATTAGTTTATCCTTTGACAAAACACACTTTACTTGTATTTGGATAGATTTATGATGTGTTTAAATACTTCAAGAAACCATGTCTCAAGATCAAGTGTTGAAGCCTTCAAGTCTGTCCAAGAAAACAAGTTCGTAGTGCAAATTTATTAAAGCTCGACAGCTGGCTCAACAGTTGTATCTACCGAGCTTGAGAAAGCTGTTCAAAGTTCGGTGTGCTCGACATCTGCTCGAGAGCTGCTCGACACCTTCTATCTGTCGAGGTTTAAGATTTTCATAATTCAAATCTGATTTTCTTGGGATCTATGAATATGTCTTTGAGCCTTCTTTTCTCCTAACCCTAGACATATAAAAGGATTGTTTTAAGGGCCATCAAACAGTTCACAAGTTGCAAAAACTTTAAGCAAACTTTGTTCAAGCAAATTGTGACCGGAAATGAAGTTCTTGCCCTAGTTCATCTTTTTCTCTTGAAGAAGTTACTGTGTATGTGCACCATATGGTTTTGTGACCAAGCATCTTCTTGATCTTCATCGTGTGGATGAACTGAAGAACTTTGCAACCAACAACCTTCTTAGTTGGTAATTGAAGTCGCATACTGGGATCCACGCAATTGGTTAGTCACGTATTTGGGAGTCGTGCATCAGAAAGGGGAACTGTCACTACAGAACAAGTCCAATTGGGTATTGGGGTAAAGGTTCAACGGTAGGTTGGTAAGGTACTTGGGATTCTTTTACTTGTAACCGCTTGTTGTGATAATAGTGGAGTTTCGGGAGTGGTGAATTGAAAATCACCCGGTGGGGTTTTTGCTGTTAGATTTTCCCCATTTGTAAACAAATCACCGTGTTATTTATTTTTCCACTGCATAATTAGTTTATTGGTGATTTGTTTGTACAACCACGCTTTTGCATGATAAATTGATTAATTAATAACTTGGCTAATTAATTAATTAATTTCTATCACAAGGGATCATTCAATTTGTGGCCTATCACTTTGTACTTTGAAAGTCTTTCCCTTTCTTTCTCCACATTTGCTTGGTTTGCTTTAACAAAAATAATTGAGTCATTCGTAAATTGCAAGTGGCTTACATTAAAGCCTCCATGGGCTAGATTGAACCTCCACATACTTCATTTTGGTTCATCCACTTAAAGGAGTCTTAAAAGATTTTCAACACTTATGATGAAAAGGAAAGGAAAGAGAGGGTCACCTTGCCTTAGACCTCTTTCAAGCTTTATCACATCAAAAGGATTAACCATTTATCATAACAAAGAATGTTAGGATAGAGACGCATTCTTTAACTAGAATGATGCAATCAAATCTCAGAGAAACCTAAACCTTTTCATAATTTCCAAAATGAATTTCTATTCCATTGTGTTATAGTCTTTCTCCATACCAATTTTTAGAGTTATTAATGTTGGATAAATACATATGCAGTGGAAAATTAATGGATCTACTTCTTTCGCAATTGATAACACGCACTATGTAAGTTTTAGAATTTAAGAATAAGAGAGTGTACCTTGGTTTAAAGGAGTCTTAAAATATTTTCAACACTTATGATGAAAAGGAAGGGAAAGAGAGGGTCACCTTGCCTTAGACCTCTTTCAAGCTTTATCACATCAAAGGGATTAACCATTTATCATAACAAAGAATGTTAGGATAAAGAAGCATTCTTTAACTAGAATTATGCAATCAAGTCTCAGAGAAACCTAAACCTTTTCATAATTTCCAAAATGAATTTCTATTCCATTGTGTTATAGTCTTTCTCCATATCAATTTTTAGAGTTATTAATGTTGGATAAATACATATGCAGTGGAAAATTAATGGATCTACTTCTTTCACAATTGATAACACGCACTATGTAAGTTTTAGAATTTAAGAATAAGAGAGTGTACCTTGGTGCGATGAAATTCAAAAACAAAGATCAAAAGTTCCTGAGAACACTTTTAATCTTCACTCCAATTCCACTTGATCCCCAAGAAGTGAGGTCTCTCAATCAGTTATATGCGTATGTTCTAGAGAGAATGAATGAATGTCTAACATTCACATACATACCATTTCATGTTCTCACAATTCTGTATGTTTCTCTCCTTATAACTAATTATCTAATTGGGCTAGCCTTTAGGTCTTTCCAATTGGGCTTTAGTATATGACTTGGAGTGGGACTAAAAGGGAACAAATAAGACACTAGCTCTCATGGCCCTTGGGCCTTTCTATCAACTCTTGACAAGTCCAAAGTTACCATTAATTATATTTAATACCACTATATAAATATAATTGCACTCTAGATCTTATTAATAAATTATATCCCAAGACTTTATTGTACATGCAACCCCTTCATAAAATATTCGTAGTAATACAAAGTCATGAATGAAGACTGCCACTTTGTAGATCATTACATCTTAATCCTTGAGTACCCGATTTAATCCTTTTAAGTTATTCATCATATATTTATGAAATCCAATTTCATAAATATATACTTTAGTAATTTCTTACCAAAGTGGTTAGGCCTAACTCTCTAAATAATTGAACTCATTAAACTTATCTCAAGAGAATATTTTATATCTTCATTAAGAGACTATGAATTCCATCTTGAGAATATATGTTCCATCAACACTAAATGTGGCTGCCCAACATACCGAGGTTTTGACCGTTACATTAGATCTCACTCCTGATATATCAAAACAACCTACACTTCATTATCAGGTCCGTTATTCTCTTAGGATTAAGAGTTCATGTAAATAGAAGTCGTGAAATTTATTATTCATTTGACAATCGTTAGGAGAATAATAAATTTCACAGCGGTCCGATTCAATATGTCTTAACTCTTAAAACATATCAATACATCAATTAGAAGTCTCCACTTCTATGATCAAGACAAATCATCTTAGTTGATATGGTATAGTCTTCACAAATGAAATGCCCAATTTCATCACCAACTACAAGTAAAATTCTGAGTTTACAAAGAACTTGTGACTTATATCTGCTATGACTAAATCACATAAATCACATACTATGCATCTCATGGACTATATAATAATGTCCGAATATTCATGTTATCATTATTTCGGATAATAATAAAACAACTTTATTAATCATATATTAAGTCATACATAATGTCATACATATTGTCATACATAGCATCATACAATAGAATTTAAGAGCACTAATCCTAACAATCTCCCACTTGCCCTAAAAACTATTGTGCACTAAGCTGACTCTCATTCCCTCCAAATGTGACTCGAAAGTCCTTTGAGACAAGGCTTTGGTAAAAGGATCTGCTAGATTATTTGCACTTTCAATCTTTGCAACTACTACATCTCCACGAGCAATGATGTCTCGAATGATGTGATATTTTCTCTCAATGTGCTTTCCTTTCTTATGATTCCTTGGATCTTTGGATTATGCAACCGCTCCACTATTGTCGCAAAACAATGTGATGGGAACCTGCTCCATTCTCACTACACCAAGATCAGAAAGGAGTTTCTTAAGCCAAAATGACTTCCTTTGCTACCTCACAAGCAGCAACATACTCGGCTTCCATGGTGGAGTCTGCAATACAAAGATTGCTTAAGACTCCTCCAACTTATGGCTCCCCCTCCCAAGGTGAATACACTTCCTAAAGTGGACTTTCTGAAATCTAGATCCGATTGAAAGTCCGAATCTATATAGCCAATGGGAATCAAATGCTCACACCGGTAAACAAGTATATAATCTCTCGTTCTCCATAGATACTTGAGAATATGCTTTCTGACTTGCCAATGTTTCGGTCCTAGATTTGATTGATATCAGGTGATCATGCCAACTAAATAACAGATATCTGGTCTAATACAAAGCATGGCATACATGAGACTTCCTACTGCAGAAGCATAAAGGACTTGTCTCATCATATTTTCTTCCTCTTGAGTCTTAGGCCTTTGGTCATCTGACGGAGGAACTCCATGTCCGAAAGGAAGTAATCCTTTCTTAGAGTTTTGCGTGCTAAACCGTTCTAGAACCTTATCTATATATCCAGCTTATGATAAGCCTAACATCTTATTCTTGCGATCTCGCCAAAGCTTAATCTCTAGAATAAAGTTAGCCTCACCCAAGTCCTTCATATCAAATTGGCTTGACAACCAAACCTTTACTAATGACATTACCCCTACATCATTTCCAATGAGTAGAATATCATCAACATAAAGCACTAGGAACATTACTACTTTATCTCGATGTCTTTTGTACACACAAGGTTCATCAAGATTTTGTTCAAAACCAAATGATTTGATTGCTTGATCAAATTTGATGTTCCATGACCTATGCTTGCTTAAGTCCATAAATGGACCTTTTCAACTTGCATACCATATGCTCTTGGTTCTTTGCTATGAAACCTTCCGGTTGCATCATATAGATTTCTTCTTCAAGATTGCTATTAAGAAATGCAGTCTTGACATCCATTTGTCAAATCTCATAATCATAATGAGCAGCATTGGATAAGAGAATTCTAATAGATTTAAGCATTGCTCTTGGTGAAAAGGTTTCTTCATAATCAATACCTTCTTTTTGTGTATACCCTTTCACCCCTAGCCTTGCTTTAAAGGTTTCAACCTTTCCATCTATCCCTCTCTTCCTATTGTAAATCCATTTGCAACCAATAGGTTTAATGTCGTTAGGTGTCTTTACAAGATCCCAAACTTGATTAGAATACATAGAATCTAATTCAGATTTCATAACTTTAACCCAATGATGTGCATCTATATCATTCATTGCCTCTTCATAAGTGTAGTGATCCGATTCAGCCTCTTTCGAGATAGTTTCATAAGTTTCTCCCAAACCTATAAATCTTATAAGAGGGTGAACAATTCTCCCATTACGACAAGGCACCTGTGTACTAGTCATCTTATGAGTAGTATCTTATGGTGTATCTAATACAACCACATCATCCCTAGTTTCATCCATTGGTTGTTCATTTACAACTTCCATCATTTTAACCAAAACAACTTTATTTCTAGGATTAAAATTATTCACATAATCATCTTCCAAAAATTTGGCATGTGTGCTAACAAACACTTTGTTATCTTTATGATTATAGAATAAATAACCCTTTGTTTCTTTTGAATATCCTAAAAACATGCATACTATGATTTTAGCTTCCAACTTGTCAAACTTCCTTTTCAACACATGTTGGACATCCCCAAATGTGGAGATATTTCATACTAGGCTTATGCCCACTCCACAATTCCTTAGGTGTGTTGGGAACAGATTTTGATGGAACTAAATTCAAAATATGCACTGCAGTTTTTAGTGCATATCTCCAAAAAGAAACTGGTAAAGTTGAGTAACTCATCATGGACATAACCATTTCCAAAAGAGTCCTATTCCTTCTTTCTGCTACACCATTTTGTTGGGGAGTTCCAGGTGTAGTCAATTGGGATACAATCCCATTTTGAGTTAAGTTTCCTTGAAATCCCCAAGAAAGTATTCACCACCACGATCAAATCGAATGGCTTTTATGCGTTTTCCTAATTGATTCTTAACTTCAACCCTAAACTCTTGGAACTTTTCAAAGGCTTCGGACTTCCGTCTTATTAGGTACACATAACCATATCTTAAGTAATTATCGGTAAAAGTGATGAAGTACTCATAACCTCCTTTTGCTTGGGTTGACATATAACCACATACATCCGTATGAACTAATTCAAGCAACTCTTGGGCTCTTCTACCTTTTGCATTAAAAGGTTGTTTGGTCATTTTGCCTTCCAAACAAGATTCATAAACTGGAAATTCATCAAATTCCAATGGCTCTAAGAGTCCATCTTTAATCGATCTTTGAATTCTATTTGGATTAATATAACCCAAATGCAAGTGCCAAAGATATGCATCATTAGTAGAAGGAAACTTTCTCTTTAATGACATGAGAGTTATTATCTAATTCAGAATTATATAATTCATGCTTACCAAGAGTTAAAATATAAATACCATCAACAATATTGCCAAAACAAATAAACATTTTACCCTTCTTTATTATAACATCATCTTTCAGGATAACACAATATCCATTTTACCTAAATAAGTTGCAGAAATTAAATTCCTACGAACATTAGGTACATATAGACAATCTTCCAATATTAAAACCCTAGACTCAAAACAAAATGTAAAAACTCCAACAACTACAACCGGAATCCTGCTCCCATCGCCCAACGTAAGAAACAATTCTCTTTCATTAAGCTTTCTAGTCTCCTAGAACCCCTACAAAGAATTGCAGATATGATTAGTACAACTTGAATCCACACACCAGGAATCTGTGGGATTTTGTAGCAAACATATTTCAAGGAGGAATGAACTCTTCATACCCTTATTATTGGCGACTTTGAATTTTGGACAATTCCTCTTCCAATTTCCTTTCTCACCACAATGGAAACATTTTCCTTTGATCTTCTTTCCTTTATCAGAAACTCCTAAGGCAATTTGTTTATCATCTTGCTTGGTGAAGTCCTTCTTCTCCTTCTTCTTACCCTTGCCTTTCGACTTAGGTTGAGAAGTAGAAGCTTCAGCCATATTAGCATCAACACTAGAAGTACCAAGAATGCCTTCCGCCGCTACCTATTCTTTCATTAATTCGGACAAAGAATAAATCTTTTTGTTCATATTATAATTGAGTCCGAATTCCTTGAATGATCCTGTAGTGACAAGAGTATCATATCCACTTGGGATTCTCCATCAATATCGGCACCTAAAACTTCTAGTGTATTCAGGTTAGAGATCATTATAAGACAATGCTCCCTCACTGAATTGCCCTCAGTCATTTTGGTATTATAAATTTGCCACATAGTTTCTTGCCTTGCAGAACGGCCTTGCTCACCAAACATCTCCTTCGGACTTAGCATAATGTTCGAAAGTCGGTTCTACATCCTACATTTGATGTTGTAGAACATTTGAGATATATGCTAGGATGTAGCACTTGGCCATCTCATTAGATTTCTGCCAATGATCGTATCACTGTTTTTCCTCTAGAGGGGCATCTAATGAAGGAAAGTTAGGACATGGTTGAGTAAGCACATATTTGTGCTCTTGAGCTATAAGAACAATGTCCAAATTTCTTTTCCAGTCAACATAATTGGATCCAATCAGTTTGTTTTGATTAAGAATAGTAACAAGTGGGCTAAATGATGCCATGTTCAAATTTGAAAATAATAAACATGAATATAATAAGTAAACTGGACATTATCAGTTTAGCATATAAGCATATTATATGGAACATTAATAAAACCATAAAATAATTTATGCAATGACAACCTAATCCATGTCTATAATTCCTTGGTAGCAAGTTTATTATAAACACATTAATTGATTGAGAACTATTCTCATTATTAGTGCTATCATGATAACTCTTATCATACACTAATATTTTGCCGTATTATCTTTAGCCTCTAAGTAATA
This sequence comes from Quercus dentata, assembly GCA_028216015.1. Taxonomy (NCBI): domain Eukaryota; kingdom Viridiplantae; phylum Streptophyta; class Magnoliopsida; order Fagales; family Fagaceae; genus Quercus; species Quercus dentata. The sequence continues at coordinate 72,035,757 of CP116445.1, forward strand.
ATGACATAGCTCCTTTGGGAGGTTAACATTACACTTAGTCTAGTGTACACCATTATCTAGAATCATGTGTAGCCACATTTCGTCTCCCTTATAATGTTTAAACTTGTAGTTCCATGGAATAAAACACCCTCCTTTGGGATCGCGAGGCATATACGCCAAGACGAGGTGCTTGTCCACACTACTTTAAATAGGTAAGTTCAATCTTGTAGTACTATGAAGTAAACACCCTCCTTTGGGATCGCGAGACATATATGCCAAGACGAGGTGCTTACCCACACTACTATGAACCGATAATGGAGGTCGTGAAATCCAACCCTGGTATCTCTCTCCCACTAGATGTTTTAAAAGAAAGGTTTTTATTTTGTAAACAAGTGTAATCTAATCACAAACAGCCTTGCACTTTAAACATTTGAAAACACATAGAAAAAGTTCAAAATTCCCTTCAGTGGCATTTTCGTGAGAATCTCGAGACTAAGCTCTTCTCGCGAAAATGAGTTAAGACAAAATAGTGAAAATACAAAATTCAAACAGAAACTTTTGCGATTGTCTAGCGATTGTTTATGAGTAAAGCTTATCCGCAAAAAGTTTTGTGCTTTAGAGGCATTTTTCGCATGTAACTTTACAAGAAGCTAACTCGCGAAAAAAACCCGTGTTTTCAGTTTTTAAAGGGAAGATTTGAACAATTTTCAACGGTTTTCATGAATAAACAACCACCATATGAATATCATAGATAGAATTTGATATCAAAACTGAATTCCATTGATGCTATACACTTAATGCTCAATTTAACATACTTAAATTCAAATTTAAATAACATTATAACATCAATATCAGTTTTCATCAAACCATAGTTTCAACAACCATGCAGAAAATTAATACATATATAATCTTCTAACATCATGAAACTATTATCTCTAATTCCAAAACTCACAAAACTTGTTATACATATTCGAAATTGAAGACTGCTCTGATACCACTTGTTGGATAAATACATATGCAGTGGAAAATTAACGGATCTACTTCTTTTGCAATTGATAACACACACTATGTAAGTTTTAGAATTTAAGAATAAGAGAGTGTACCTTGGTGTGGTGAAATTCAAAAACAAAGATCAAAAGTTCTTGAGAACACTTTTAATCTTCACTCCAATTCCACTTGATCCCCAAGAAGTGTGGTCTCTCAATCAGTTATATGTGTATGTTCTAAAGAGAATGAATGAATGTCTAACATTCACATACATACCATTTCATGTTCTCACAATTCTGCATGTTTCTTTCCTTATAACTAATTATCTAATTGGGCTAGCCTTTGGGTCTTTCCAATTGGGCTTTAGTATATGACTTGGAGTGGGACCAAAAAGGAACAAATAAGACACTAGCTCTAATGGGCCTCGTGCCTTTCTGTCAACTCTTGATAAGTCCAAAGTTACCATTAATTATATTTAATACCACTATATAAATATAATTGTAATTGCACTCTAGATCTTATTAATAAATTATATCCAAAGACTTTATTGTACATACAACTCCTTCATAAAATATTCGTAGTAATACTAAGTCATGAATGAAAGCTGCCACTTTGTAGATCATTACATCTTAATCCTTGAGTACCCGGTTTAATCCTTCTAAGTTATTCATCATATATTTATGAAATTCAATTTCATAAATATATACTTTAATAATTTCTTACCCAAAGTGGTTAGGCCTAACTCTCTAAATAGCTAAACTCATTAAACTTATCTCAAGGGAATATTTTATATCTCCAGGGAATATTTTATATCTCCGTTAAGAGACTATGAATTCCATCTTGAGAATATATGTTCCATCAACACTAAATGTGGCTGCCCAACATACTAATGTTTTGACTGTTACATTAGATCTCACTCCTGATATATCAAAGCAACTTACACTTCATGATCAGGTCCATTATTCTCTCAGGATTAAGAGTTCATGTAAATAAAAGTCGTGAGATTTATTATTCATTTGAAAATCGTTAAGAGAATAATAAATCTCACAGCGTCCATTTCAATATGTCTTAACTCTTAAAACATATCAATATATCAACTAGAAGTCTCCACTTCCAAGATCAAGACAAATCATATTAGTTGATATGTTATAGTCTTCGCAGATGAAATGCCCAATTTCATCACCGACTATGAACTAAAATTCTGAATTTACAAAGAACTTGTGACTTATATCTTCTGTGACTAAATCACATACTATGCATCTCATGGACTATATGATAATATATGAATATTCATGTTATCATTATTTCATATAATAATAAAAACAGCTTTATTAATCATACATTAAGTCATACATAATGTCATACATAGTGTCATATATAATGTCATACATAGCATCATACAATAGGATTTAAGACCACTAATCCTAACAATTAGACCTTGTTTTCATTTTCTTTTCCTTATATCCTCTATTACATTTTGTGCAATAATGGTGTTGTCTTGAATCATCCTTCTTGGGACATAAGCTCCTTGCCATAGAGAGAGCATTTTTTGGGAGTATCCTATTAAACCTATTCATTATGATCTTAAAGATTGTCTTATACACCAAATTACGCAAGCTAATCTACTTAACAAAATTCACTTTTGTAGCTCCCTCTATTTTTGTAATGAGAGATTGTTGTAGCATTCTCTTGTTTATGAATCCCCCCTCCCTCCCACATGTGAATGGTGAAGTTTCAAAGAGTCTTTCTATCTAGGTGATCTACATCTTCACATATGTGTCTAATTTACTAAATCTCTCTAAGACAATGCCCAAATTACTATGCCTTTCATGAGAGTAAAGGAAGCATGCCAAGCGGCTTAAGAGCTTTTAGAAAGCCCATATTTCAAATTGTTTCCTTAATCCCCTTTTCTTTGGAAACTCTAATTAATTCCTTAGACTCCTCTCTTATGATACTTGGTTGCATTAGTCTTTATGCCTTTTCAAGGAATTGAAGGATGCTTGTTTTAAATAAATTTTCAAAATAACTGACAATGCAGCCTTCAATCACTTCTTTTCAACCATCAATTAGTTTAGAATTGGAGTTCAATTCCAAATGTTATTTAAATGTTAACATTATAGGTTGTTTATGTAGTTTAATGTTTTTGCTAAGAAGTAGTGGTGGTTGTTGTGAGTCTTTTATTTTCGATTTGAGTCCTTATTCTTCCGAAGATTACATTATAAATTCTGGTATGAAAACCAGTAGAGCACTCTTGAATAAAATCATTAGAAATGTCCCAAATTTGTCCACAGAGTTCAAGATTTCCTTAATCAAATCCACACTTATCCATTGCTTATTTTGTGTTTCTTTTGTTCTCATTCAATTGCTAGCCACCATAGGTAAGGATAATAATATCCTATACGTACCAACAAAATGGAATCATTATGATGTCGCAAAAGCCTGAAGAAAGAACACATGATGCTCTCTTTGATGGACAAAAACTAAACTATTAGTTCCTAGGTAGTAAATATCGAATCCACGAGGGGTTCCTTGAATTCACAAGGAGATAAAAACTAGAATCCACCAAAAGAAAATTTGACTAAACGTCTGTGTTTATTGATAATAATCTAATTTGCCTCTAATAGCTACAAAACATATAAATACTGAGAAAAACGTCTAAAACCCTAATTCACACTAATTATGCGATTAGGTGACAAAATACCAAAATTTACCAAAACTGGCAAAATTAAGTTAAATTCAAAATCATAAACTACTGATCTTAAGGGTTATCTTAGAACAAGTGAGACCTTATTTTGACTTTTGAGTAAAAAGTTATTAAGGAAACAAACATTACTATAAACAACAAAATCGCAATTTTTGGGGCCTAAATGGAGGAATTTGTCATTTTCGGGGATACCTCATAGCAACAAAGCGATGACTATTACTCAGAAGGCCATTTCATTTCAGCCTGCCAAATTTCATGTGATTCCGACTTTGTCACCCAAATAATTTCTACTAGTGCCTTTTTACCTTGAGTGATTTTAGGCGCGCTTGGGACTCAGGAAAAGCTATGACAATCTATTCTACTTCACATTAGAGAGGTGAAATGATTGATATGGTTTGGGCAGGTTGAGATCTTTTTAGTGTTTGTTCATGATTAGTGTTTTCTGCATTCTATTTGTGCATTTAATTTGGTACAGGGTTTCATTATATTGGGATTTTCAGATTGCTTTGTGTTTGGGAGGTAAGAAAGTGCAATAAGAATAGAAACCATTTTTAAAACCATTTTCTTTATTTGTTTTCTTTCAATTAATTTTTTTTCAAAATTTTTTGTTTGACGTGGAATTTTCTTTTTTATTAAAATGCTTACGTGGCTTTTTTAATATTTAATTATCTGATTTTATATTATTATTTTAGCCATGTGTGTGCCAACAATGCAAATAGTTTGCCATTTATGCTTTTTCTGTTAGTAAGTTAACAGTAGGATCCAAATTGATTTTAAGTTAAAAATAACAGAGATCAAATTGACCACTACCAAAATCTAGTGACCAATTTAACTTTTACACCAAAATGTAGAGATCAAAATGGTGTTTTCACCTAAACTAAATTTAAGGATTTGTCCAAGATGTTATATGCCACTGATGATTGGTGCATGCCTTTAAGTTTCAAACAGAAACCCAAGAGAAATAAGAACACATGAATCCATAGGAACAAATCTGGGGAGCTTGGCACGTCAAAATGGTGTATGCCATGCCATCACACTACGATGTATGGCCATTATTAGGGATACGCAACATAGTAGTATAGGCAAGAATCCTATAAATTTTATAGTTTTCAAAATTAACAAATTATATACCAACTTATATTAAACCCTGACATAATACTGTTCCACTTAAGGTTTAGTTTTTACTTTTGAAATTATAGACTTTAGTTGGGTGAGAGTTTGGGATGTGATTATTAGGTTTTTTTTTTTTTTTTTTTTTTTTCCTTATTATTATCTTGTATGGGCATAGTTTGAGTCCTAAGCCCAAAAGTTAAAAGGATCCAGCCCAAAGAGCATAATACAATAAATTTTTAGAGAGTGGGTTGGAAAACTAGGCTCTAATGAGTTAGGTAACGATTATTGTGGGTCCAAATGACAATAAAGTAAAAATGGACTGGTTGTATCTAATGAAAATCGTCCTTGGCACAGTCCGAGGAGATCGGTTCTTCTATATAATTCTTGAAGTTGATTACAAGTACAATTCTTATTGCTACAGTGTTTTTCTCTTCATTCTCTGATCCCCTTCTCTCGGGGCTTCCCTACTATTTTATACTATCTTTTCTCTTTCATCTTTGCCTTCCACGTGTAAATTAGATTGTTGATGTTGATCCTTGTCACATCAGCACCTTCCTGGAGTCCTTGGGGAGTAGTTGTAAGGCTGAAAACTTCTGTTCAGGTATCACTTCCTCATTAATGCAGCCAGAGAGTTAGCTGCAGAGCATTCAATGCGGTGGTAACAGCTTTCCCTTAGATATTTTCCAGCTCCCATATGTCCTATACGTTTACAATGCATATCTTTATCAATGGAACTTTCTCAAACGTCACTCTAAATGGCATAACACACTTTCTAACCTCTGCTTCGTTAGCTAAGGAGATACTCCTCCTCGGCATACCTCCCCCAGCCTTCATAGTCATAGCTTGCTCGTGAAGTTCAAAGTCTTACATCTTCCTTACTATTGATCTTTCCTTAGACCACCGAGCCTCCTCAGACAAGCCCAAGGCCCAACATATATTTTTAGGCCCCTTATCCCTACAATAGTCCCTTAAAACTCCGGTTTCCTCCTCCTATCCAAGGAGAAAAATGGGGTTTTGACATTTGAAAAATAAATCCCATATGTTCCTTTGATTTCCACATGTGAGAATGTCGCTTCGCATGTCCCATAACTCATTCTCGACGTTTGAATCTGCGATGTTTCATTAAATGCTCCAAGCGGTGCTTTGTTCCCTACATCTTACGGTGAGATGTAAATCCTACAACTAGCATTTCTCCTTGAATTTTGAGTGGGATAACTCCCACTCAATTCCGCCTTCTATATAAGGCGCCTGGGGGGAGTCATTTTTCCTCACTTTACAAATCTTCAAGCTATCCAAAAGTCCCAAACTCTCACACCTTCGAGGCTTTCCAAGTTTCTAAATCTTCCAAGTCTTTTTCTTAAAAAATAAAATAAAATAAACCTTTAAGAAGTTCAGGAAGCAACACACGTGCTTATTCTTGTAAGTTCCTTATTTTTTAGGTTCTTTTCTCCTCGGCCAATCTCCTCGGCCTTCTATTTCTTATTTCCTTTCCTTGAAAACTTCTTTCACTTCCCTTTAGATTGCCTAGATGGGTAGATTTAAGCACCTTGTAGACTCTCCCGCTGGTATAGAGGGCTTCATGGCTAAGTACCACATTCCTCAAGGAGTTTCCTCGCAGATGTGTGCCCCGGATCAAGTGCTTACCCATAGGGAGAGGGGAAGGTGGTCATTCCCATGATCGTCTTCATAAAAGGGGGGATGACCCTTCCCATGGGTAGGGTAACCCGAGACTACTTAATCGCCCATAGGTTGTGCCCCCACCAGTGTGCACCCAATCTCTTTAGGATTCTAGGTAGTGTAGATGTTCTCAACAAGCACATCAAGTTAAACCTCACTTGGCACGACGTCGTCTGGATGACGAATGCCACCGCTCGACGACGCAGGATAGTATCTTAAGTCTAGATCCTCGATGGTCGGGCTTGTCTTGTGCCTCCCTAAATCCAACAAGGGTATGAAAAATGGCTTCCCGATAACCTCAGGGGATTGGCACAATAGTCTTCACTACCCAGTTTGAGAGGGAGCCAGGTGGGGTGCCTTAGGCTTAGGTTTCCCTTTTTTTTTCTTTTTACATGGGCGTTAGCTTTATGATTTCATAGCTATTTTCTGCCTTTTAATATCCTGTTTACTTTTAATGGATGTATTCGCTATCCTAACCGTGTATTCTTGTTTCTCATTTTTGCGGATAAAAGATACATAGCTCCTAGCCGCAACCTTGTGAACTTCGCCGGCCTTAACAAGGTGCTAAGGTCTAAGGTGTTTATGAGCGAAGACAGACAACCGAGCACTGTCCACCTTATCCTCGATTTTGAGCCCTTGTCAACTCAATTCCGGGACGTGGGCCACGCAATAAGGGCAGGCGATCCTCGGCTAATGCGTATTGACGTTTCCGTGCCTAGTTTTCTAGCCCGAGAAGACCTCCCACCAGTTGAGCTACACCTCCACTGTTCTCCCCATGAGGTAGCGGTTACGAGAGGAAAAAAAAAATCCTCATCCCGCCTTTCACTTGAGGCTGAGATAGATCAATTCCATCCCAAGAACGAGAAAGAAAAGTAAGGAGAACAGGTGGTTCAAGTCTCTAACTCCGAAGACGAGCTTGATAGAGTTTCTCTTGTATGCCCCCTTGGCCTTCTAATTATGTGTATAGACGATAGTTCGGAGGACGAGGGAGAAGAAATGGCCTTGAACCAAAGAAAAGGCTTGAAGGACCTTCTCGCGAGGAGGAAGAAGGGGTTAGCATCTAAGAATTCCCTAAGGTCTCGGCCCCCTCCTGTTCTTCTTCCCCCTCCCCCTCCTCTCCCTACAACCGGCCTACTCCCTATCCCTAAATTGAAGAAGAAGAGGAAGGAAAAGGAGGCTGAGGAGGGGGAGGTGGTTCCACCGAAGGGCCCCAAGCAGCAAAAACTATCCAAAGACAAAGGGCAGGCCTCCTCGGTGGAAAGTAAGGAGGCCAAGCACTCGGCCGACGTGAACCATCCAACTTGGAATCCCCGGTTGGAGTTGGATGGCGCAACGTTGCCCTGGAACTCCTCCGTCAGGGAGTTCTAGAGAGGCCGCTCCTACCACCTGGCCGAGCTTTAAAGCATCCTTTCCTTCTTCCCAAGGACATGGACGCTTGAAGCATATGAGGCAACCAGAGCTTTTCCTATCCCTGAAGAGGGACCTAGCCCTGGTGAGCTCCTTGGCATACTTTACCAAGAGTGGTTCTCTTTCTTCTCTCTTCTTTTCTTTTCTTTTTTTGTTAATGTACTCTTTTGTTACCTATATGCAGGCTATCTAGGAGGTCTCCGTGGCCAAGGAATGGGTCAGGGACGCATGGAACGAAGCTAAAGTTGAGGCCAATCTTCGCGCCAAGGCTGATAGGGCCTTAGGCGCCGCCAAACAAAAGAATCAAAAGCTTACTACCCAGTTGATAGCCGTGGAGAGTGTGCGTAGGAGTGTTAAGACCGGTCTACAAAATGCCTAGGACCAAGTTAAAGACCAACGGAAAAAGCTCTATCACACTAAGATAGAGCTGACTACACAGAAGCAGTTGGTCCCGAAGCTAAAGGCAAAACTGTAGAAGGCCAAGGAAATAGCTCGGACAGCCAAGGAAGCTGTTGAAGCTTCAGAGCAGGCATCCTACGATCGTGAGGTGCAAGAATTGAGATACAACTGGCAAATGAGATGGCGGAGGTGTATAGAGACTACTGCAAGGAGGTGTGGGCAGAAGCGCTCAAGCGGGAAAGAGTCCTTACTACCTCCAAGTGGAGGCTCACTGAGAACATATTCTTCTGGGAGGACATCCGAGAAGTTCCAACGGTGCTCCCTCCTCCCACTGTTCTTGCTCTTCCCCCTCGTAGTTGCCCTCCACCACCCAGGCCTCTCTTCCTTCTTCTAAAGTCTTCAAAGGGCCCGATAAGGCTGATAATCAAAGCCAGGAGGTTGAGGTGGCCGAGGGTAAGGAGGCTAGTCGGGAGGGTCCTCGGCCCGAGGATAAGGGCAAGGGCAAGAAGGCCAAAGCCCCGCCAAATGCCAAGGGTAAAAAGGCTTCCCCTAAGATCAAGGATGCTGACTCCAAGGCCAAGGATGTTGCTGCCAAGGCCAAGGATGCCGACTCCACAACCAAGGATGTTGCTGCCAAGGCCAAGGGTGCTGATCCTAAAGATGACCCTCCCTGCGCCAAGGCATAGTTTTAGGATTTTTCCTTTCTTTTTGTACTTTTTTTTGTGGCAATTTGCCACTGTTTATAATGTACCCCCCCCCCCCTTTTTCCTTGTTTAATGAAAAGATATCAACTTTGGCTTCATGAATCTTTATTTTCTTTGCAATGTTCGTCTATGGTTTGTGTGATTATCATTTTTCCTTCCGATGAGACTTGAGATTGATGATGTCTTTAAGGGTGAATACCCACACTTTAACAAAAGCTAGTAGTAATAATTTGCCATTAACTTAAACAAATTATACCCGTGTGCATGGTGAGAAAAATGGTTAAATCCTTAGATACAAACGAAATACTTAGTAGGAAAAGAGGGTAACTGAGGTATCTCATTTTGAGAGTATCTTACTACATTACCCTTGGAATCCTTTAATTAAGACCCAGGGTGAGCTTCTCAAGTGTTAATTTCCCCCAGGCATGTGAACCGAGGAATCCAACACGTCCAGAGTTCTATTCAACACTTAGAAAAATGAACTTACAATATCAATTTACCCAAGGTATGTGGTCCGAGGAGCTAGGCATAACCGAGGTTCTATTCGATACTTAGAAAAGATGTCATGAAGTATTAATTTACTCAAAGTATGTGGTCCGAAGGATCAAGCATAACTAAGGTTCTGTTTAACACTTAGTAAAATAAATCAAGTAGTAATTAATTTACCCAAAGTATGAGGTCCGAGAGACCAAACATAACTAAGGTTCTATTTAACACTTAGTAAAATGAACTTACAATATCAATTTACCCAAGGTATGTGATCCATGAGCCAAGCATAACCAAGGTTCTGTTTGATACTTAGAAAAGATGACATGAAGTATTAATTTTACCCAAAGTATATGGTCGAAGGACCAGACATAACTAAAGTTTTGTTTAATACTTAGCCGGATAATGGGAAATATCAATTTACCCAAGGTATGCGGTCCGAGGAGCTAGGCATAACCAAGGTTCTATTTGATACTTAGAAAAGATGACATGAAGTATTAATTTACCAAAAGCATGTGGTCCGAGGAGCCAGGCATAACTAAGGTTACATTTTAATACTTAAAAAAATAACTTAAAATATAAATTTATCCAAAGTATATGGTCCGAGGAGCTAGGCATGACCAAGGTTCTGTTTGATACTTAGAAAAGATGACATGAAGTATTAATTTACCCAAAACATATAGTCTAAGGAGCCAGGCATAACTAAGATTCTGCTTAATACTTAGAAAAATAACTTAAAATATCAATTTACCCAAAACTATATGGTCCGAGGAGCCAGGCATAATCAAGGTTCTGTTTGATATTCAAATAAATAGTAGAACGCATAACGCATAATGTAATAAACTGCAGAGAAAACTTTTATTAATAATAATACCTTCTCGGGTTGTTTACATTCCAGGGGCATGGTACAACATTTTCATCTAGATCTTCAAGATAATATGCACCTATTCCAGCCACTAAGGTGATGCGATATGGCCCTTCCCAGTTGGGTGTTAACTTTCCTCATGCTAGGTTCTTTGCAGTACCCAAAACATTTCTTAATACTAGGTCTCCAGGTGCTAATGGCCTTAATTTTACGTTGGCATCATATCCTTACTTGAGCTTGTGTTAGTAATACGCTAGTTAGACCATGGCATTTTCTCTTCGCTCTTCAATTAAGTCTAAGCTCTTCCTTAACAGCCCATCATTATTGCTTGGAGTGAAAAAACTCGTTCTCAGTATTGGGAATCTAGTCTCTAGAGGAATAATAGCCTCGGCTCCATAAGTCATTGAAAAGGGTGTCTCCCCTGTTATTCTACGAGGTGTGGTCCGATCTGTCCAAAGGACCTGTGATAGCTCTTTCACCCACTTTTCCTTCGCATCATCCAACCTCTTCTTGAGTCAGTTCACTATAACCTTATTGTGACCTCAACCTATCCATTTCCCTGTGGATAAGCCAGGGTGGAATACCTATTCGTTATTCCTAGGTCACAACAGTACCTCCTGAAGGCTTTGCTATCAAATCGAAGACCATTGTCCGAGATGAGGGTATGGGGGATCCCAAACCGAGTGACAATTTTTTTTCAGACAAATCTCTTGGCATCCATATCCCCGATATTTGCCGGTGGTTCAGCTTCAACCCATTTGGTGAAGTAATCCATGCCAACCAGCAACCATCTCTTATTACCTACTGCCTTAGGAAAAGGCCCTACTATATCCAAGCCCCATTAAGCAAAAGGCCAAGGGCTGGATAGAGAATTAAGGACACCTTCTAGTTGATGAATGTTTGGGGTAAATCTTTGGCATTAATCACATTTCTTCACATGCTCTTGTAATTCCCTTTGCATATTTGGTCAACAATATCCCTCGGTGAGGGCCTTGTGAGATAAGGATCCGCCTCCAGTGTGACTTCCACAAATCCCTTCATGTAACTCTTCTAGGAGTAGCTCCTTTGCCTCAGGGTGTACGCACAGCAAATATGGTCCAAAAAAGGAGCACTTGTACAACTTTTGGTCTTCGGACAACCAAAACTAATGAGCCTTTCTCCGTACTTTGTCCGCCTCGGACTTCCCTTCAGGCAAGATATCCTCCTTAAGAAATAGCACAATAGAGTCCATCTAGCTAGATCCCACCCTAATCTGATGAATATGGTTCATCTCTCTCCTTTTTTTGGTGGGTTTACACAAGTCTTCCACAAGGATCACCAGAGATAAGTCTTCTGCTAAGGAGGTTGCGAGCATGGCGAGAGAGTCAGCATGTGTATTTCTGTTTCCAGAGATCTACAATAAAGTGAAAGACTTCAAACCTGTTCGCAAGTGCCTGGCCTAACTTAAATATCCTTGCATTCTCACATCCCTGGCCTCCAACTCTCGCTCTACCTGGCCTACAACCAATCTTTAATTTGAAAACATCTCCTTTGTTTTTCCTCCCATTTTTTAAGCCATGGTCATCCTTACCAATAGAGCCTCATACTAAGCTTCATTATTTGTGGCCGAGAAACCCTATCTCAAGGATTTTTCAAGAATGATCTTCTTAGAAGAAATTATAACTAGCCCTACTCCGGATCCTCTTTTATTTGCTGCGCCATCCCTGTACACTCTCCAGGATAAAGGCTCTTGCAAGGAGACCATGCCAACTAATTTTTCATCCATGTTCTGCTTTTCAACTTTCTCTTCTAATGGAGATTCAGCAAACTCGACCACCAAGTCTATAAGAACTTACCTTTAACAAAGGTGCGAGGCATATACTTGATATCAAAAGCCACTAGGATCGTACCCCACTTGGCAATCCTTCTAGTGTAATCAAGACCAAGTAGGGATCTAAGAGGAAGTTGGGTTAAGACAACAACGGTATGGGATTGGAAGTAGTGGGGAAGGTTATGCATAGCATTCACCACCGCCAAAACGGCCTTTTCCAGTGGTAAGAAACGAACCCCGGCTTTATGCGGTGATTTGCTCATATAATAAACTGGCATCTGCACACTACTATCAACCTGTACAAGCACCAGGCTCACCGCATGGGAAGTGAATGTTTAAATAGTGTGTAAAATACCTTGAACATTTAGACCCCCAAATTACAAAATACCAATTCAAGCTTATTATCAAACAATATACGTGCAGAATATGAAAATAAGCTAAAAAAAATTGATAAAACAATCTAAACTAGATAAAATCATAACCACAATAGAAATTAAATGGCAAAGATTAAGGAAAGAGAGATGCAAATACAAAGACAACACAGCAATGTGTTATCAAAAAGGAAACCGAAGTCCTCGACATAAAACCTCTCCGCCGCCCTCCAAGCGATCAATAATCCACTAAAGAATGAAGTTAGGATACATGAACAGCAGAAGACCCTCCAAGCCTAATCTACTCAGTGTACCTAAGCCCTCCAAGCTTCTTACTCCAACGAGGTTACGCCGAACCTTTGTCTTCTCTAGCTTACCGGATTCCACTATAGCCCATAGCATTAACCAATATCAATTGGTCCCTTCCTAACTACTTCCCAAGCACCAAATAGCCTCCTCACAGATATGGATATGGTGAGAAAAGGTTTTGGCTAATGTACGTCTCAAGGATGTATCAATGGAGAGGGTGAGAGTAGAGGAATTTGGAGAATCAAAGGATGAAGATTGTGGATGAGTCAATCTTGTTTTTCTCTAGGGTTTCTCTCTCAAAATTCTCTCTGGAAGCTCTTTACAATATGTGGGTATAAAGGGTATTTATACTTGTGTGTGTTTGGAATGCGAAAGGTCAGTTTTTCCCAAAAAAGAGTGGTCTAGTGACTAGACCTCGCGACTTGACTAAGTCGCAAGTCTAAGTCACGAGCTAGCTGCCTAGCCAAACAGGAAGTTTTGTCTTGTAGTGCTCCGGCTAGTGTGACTCTTGACTCCTCCGCATGCTTTACACGTGTGCCTCCTTTGGCGACTTACCAGTCGCAAGATCCAATCGCAAGGCCCCGCTTGAGTGCACACTCTCGAGCTTTTCTTCACACTCTCTCACACACTACCCTTACATGATTTTCATCTAGATACAGGATTTCTAAATGCTGAATTACAAGCAAATTGGCACGGAATAAAGCCAACAAAATGGTTGATTAAATTCAACCTTACAAGAAGCCACAACAATGTAAGCAAACAAAACTTCATCCACCTCGGGTCTAGACATAATGGGTGGTTGAGAAGGATATTTCTTGAACTGCTAGAAGGCCAAGACACACTCCTCAGTCCATTCAAATCTCTTTCATTTGTTTAACAATTGGAAGAAAGGCCTACACCTGTTTGTTGACCAAGAAATGAATCGGTTCAGGGCAACAGTCATCCTTGTCAACTTCCGGACCTCTTTAGGATTCCGAGGTGGCTGTAAATTGTTAATTACTTTAATTTGGTTAGGGTTGACTTCAATTCCATGGTGAGTGACCATATACCCCAAGAACTTTCCTGAACCAACACCAAAAGAACACTTAGAGGCACTAAGGCGTAGCTTTGTTTCCTTAATATCTCAAAGATATTGCCGAGGTCGTTAACATGCTCTGACTCTAACTTACTCTTTATCACCATATTATCTATATAAACTTCAATTTTTTTTCCTAGCTGTGGCTCAAACATCCTAGTCATCATCCTCTAATAGGTAGATCCTGCATTCTTTAAACCAAAAGGCATCACCTTATAGTGGTAAGTCCCAATAGGAGTAACAAAAGTTGTCTTCTCTTGATCATCCAAAGCCAAAGGTATCTGGTGGTACCCTTGAAAGGCGTCCAAAAAGCTCATCCAAGGATGGCCTACAGTGGCATCCACCAACCGATCTATTCGAGGTATAGGAAAAGGATCCTTAGGGTAGGCTTTATTCGGATCTATGAAGTCTACACATACCCACCACTTCCATTCTTCTTTTTCACTACCACCGTATTGGCCAACCACTTAGGGTAGAACACTTCCTTAATAGCCCCTGCTTGCTTAAGCTTGTTCACTTCCTCCTTGACAACATTAGTATGCTTTTTAGATGAGCGCCGAGGTGGTTGATTCTTAGGGAGGACAACCAGGTTGACATTTAGATGATGGCAAATGAAGTCCGGATCCACCCCAGGAGCTTCATAAGCATTCCATGCGAACACATCAATATTCCTCCTTAGAAACATGATTAGCTCCTCCTTCTCCCAAAGAGGCGGCTAAGTTTCGACTTGAAAAAACTTCTGTGGATCACCATCTATAACAATTTCTTCCAGCTTCTCTCACTTTGCCCCTTCCGACACCACATCCGTAGACAGGACCAGGATCCTTGATTGCTATAAGCCCCCCTCGGTGAAGGCCGAGGACTCAACCCCAAGCCGATGCATAATTGCAGCTACCAAGCACTGCCTAGCCATAGATTGACTCCCAATTAGCTCCTTAATCCTGTCCTCGAACGGATACTTAACTTTCAAATGTAAGGTGGAAGAAACGTCTCCCAAGGCATAGAGCTAGGGCCTTACCATAATGGCGGTGTAGGGGGAATAAGCATCCATTACAATGAAGTCCACCTCCACCATTTTGGACACCGTCTCTACTGGTAAATCTAATCTGACCCCTTGGAATTACAACTTTCCCATCAAAGCCTACCAAAGGTGAATCATAATGTGCCAAGTCCTCGGGTTTCAACCTCGGCCCCCCGTATAGATAAGGATACATGATCTCTACACCACCGCTCTGGTCTACCAACACCTTCTTCACATCATACCCTCCTATCCCGAGAGTGACCACTAAAGCATCATCGTGTGGCTATATGGTTCCAAC
Organism: Quercus dentata; assembly: GCA_028216015.1. Taxonomy (NCBI): domain Eukaryota; kingdom Viridiplantae; phylum Streptophyta; class Magnoliopsida; order Fagales; family Fagaceae; genus Quercus; species Quercus dentata. The sequence continues at coordinate 72,050,962 of CP116445.1, forward strand.
TTTATCCTTATCCAAAAACCTCAACACCGGTCAAATCTCCACTCTAGCCCTTTTCGGTTTAGAATTAGAGTCCTCGGCAGGTGGCTAAGCTACAAACATCACCCTGAAAGGATAAGAACCAATTTTCCCAAGAGCAGCAAAAATGACATTAATTGTGCCTAAAGGGGGTCTTGAAGAAGCATTCCCCCGAGCCCTCGACCTTGCTTGGTCTCCTTGCCCATTGGGCCGATCCAAAAATTGTTTTAACCTTCTATCTCTAACCAGTTGCTCCAAATGATTTCACAAAGTTCAACGGTCCTCGGTGGTATGTCCTCGTTCCTAGTGGTACTGGCAATGAAGACTTTGATTACGCCTCTTAGGGTCTCCTCCCATCTTGTTTGGTCATTTGAAGTATGGCTCATTCTTGATCTTCTCCAAGACTCGATGTTTTGGCTCTCGAAACACCATGTTAACCACCCGAGGAGCCGTAGACCCAGATTGCCCAGCAAAATCCCTTCGGGGTTTGTTATTATTGTATCTGTCTGACCTAAAATCCCTCATGTCCCGAGGGATAACCTTAGCCTTTCCTTTCCCCTTCTTTGCTGGTCTTCCTCAACCCGCTTGTATTCCTCAATACAATCCATAAGCCGACGCACACTCCTTTCTAGCTTCTTGGTCAAGGACTTTCTCAAATCATGCTCGGCAAGCGGTGACCTTGAAAGTTCTTATAGCCACGTCATCAAAATCCCCATCAATCTCATTAAACATCTCCTAGTATCTGCCTGAGTACATTTTCAGGATCTTCCCTTCTCGCATGGCCATAGTCGGTAGGGAATCTAAAAGGTGAGGAACCTGCTGCATGTAATAAAGCGAGATCCAAATGCCCAAGTGAGTTCCTTAAAGGAATCAATGGAACGTGCTCACAAGCCATCAAACCACCTCATGGCCACAGGCCCTAAACTAGAGGGGAATACCTTGCACATCAAGGCCTCATTCTTGGAGTGCACAGCCATTCTCTGGTTGAAGTGGCTTACATGTTCCACAGGATCTGTTTGACCATTGTACATGGTGAACGTTAGGTGAGTGAACCGCCGAGGAAGTCTCCCTTCCTTAATTCTGCGCGTGAAAGGTGACTTGGAAATTTGGTTGAGCGCTCCGCTCATCGCATCATTTTCCAAGCCTTTGGAAGATAAGCTCCTATTTCTGTGTTCATGGTGGTAGTCCTTATCATACGAGAAAGACTCTCTGGGGGGAGTCCTTGACCTGGGTCTATAACTACCACCCTTCTCATTGCCAGAAGAGAAGTCAAAATTGGAGCGAGTTCGCCTTCGCCATTCATGGCACAACTTTCTCTTCAAATGATCAATCTTCAATTGCATGGCTCTAGCATTCTCCTCATGAGAAAGGTGGCTCCCACTTTGAGACTGGCTCCTACTAGTATGGGTGGTATGCACACTAATCTCCCAGTCCCTTCTTCGCTTAAGATTAACAAAATGATCTTGACATTGGGACCTCATAGATTCCTCCAAATTCAGACCTAAACCTACCATAGTTGGATGTTAAACTCACTACAACACTAGAATTTCCCACAGACGGTGCCAATTGTATGGTCACGATTTAAGTCCTAAGCCCAAAAGTTAAAAAGATCCAGACCCAAAGAGCCCAATACAATGAATTTGTAGAGAGTGGGTTGGAAAATTAGGCTCTAATAAGTTAGGTAACGTTTATAGTGGGTCCAAATGACAATAAAGTAAAAATGGATTGGTTGTATCTAATGAAAATCATGTTCGGCATAGTCCAAGGAGATCCGTTCTTGTATATTATTCTTGAAGTTGATTACAAGTACAATTCTTATTACTACAGTGTTTTTCTCTTCATTCTCCGATCCCCTTCTCTTAGGGCCTCCCTGCTATTTTATACTATCTTTTCTCTTTCATCTCTACCCTACACGTGTAAATTAGATTGTTGATGTTAATCCTTGTCACATCAACACCTTCCTAAAATCTTTGGGGAGTAGTTGTAAAGCTGAAAACTTCTATTCAAATATCACTTCCTCATTAATGCGGCTAGAAAGTTAGCTGCAAAGCATTCAATTTGATGGTAGTAACTTTCCCTTAGATATTTCCCCGCTCCCATTTGTCCTATACGATCACAATGTATATCCTTATCAATAGAACTTTGTGGAACGTCACTCTAGATGGCAAAACACACTTTTTCGACCTCTTCGCTTCATGAGCCGAGGAGATACTCCTCCTCGGCATACCTCCCCTAGCCTTCACGGTCATAGCTTGCTCGTGAAGTTCAAAGTCTTACATCTTCCTTCTTGTTGATCTGTCCTTAGACCACTGAACCTCCTCAGACAAGCCTAAGGCCCAACATATATTTTTGGGCCCCTTATCCCTACAAGTACAAATCCTACATTACTACTTTTTGTCTCAACTTTATTTTAAATTGTTAGTACATATGTGATTTACTTGTTAGGAACATATGTCACTATTTTTTGTAATTAGCTAATCCTTTGACAAAACGCACTTTACTTGTATTTGGGTAGATCTAGGATGTGTTTAATACTTCAAGAAACTGTGTTTCAAAATCAAGTGTTGAAGACATGCAAGTCTATCCAAGATTCAAGCTGAAGAAGTGTTGTTCATTAAAGCTCGACAGCTAGCTATCCATCAAGCATAAGAAGTTGTTCCAGCCCTATGGCTCGACAATTTGCTCGACAACATCTCGACAAACAGGTATCTATCGAGATTTATGAAAAACAGAATTCTAGTTCTGTTTTGACTCCAATCCGATTTTATGTGTGTGGGTTTTCTTTTCTCACAACCCTAAACATATAAAATGATTATTTTAAGGGCCGTCAAAGTTTTCACAAGTTGTACAAGTGTTGAGAAAAGTTTGTTCAAGCAAATTGTGACCGGAGACAGAATTTACCCTAATTCATCATTCTTGAAGAAGTTGTTGTATTTGTGCACCGTAGGGTTTTGTAACCAAGCATCTTCTTGATCTTCATTGTTGGGATGAACTCAAGAACTTTGCAGCCAACAACCTTCTCTATTTGGTGATTGAAGTCGCGTATTGGGATCCACGCAATTTGTTAGTCACGCATCTTGGGAGTCGTGCATCGAAAGGAGAAATTGTCACTACAGAACAAGTCCAATTGGGAATTGGGGTAAAGGTTCAACTGTAGGTTGGTATAAGGTACTGAGATTCCTTTACTTGTAACCGCTTGTTGTGATAATAATGGAATTTCAGGAATAGTGACCTAAAAATCAACCGATAGGGTTTTTGCCGTGTAGGTTTCCCCCATTCGTAAACAAATCATCGTGTCAATTTATTTTCTGCTGCATACTTAGTTTATTGGTGATTTGTTTGTGCTACCACGCGTTTGCATGTTAATTAACTTAATTAATTCACTTGACTAAATTAATTGGTTAATTTATCACAAAGGGTCACTTCATTTTTGGCCTATCATAAATAATCTAAATTTTCAACTTTTTGAAACATCTAATTTTTAATATTTTTTTTTTTTTAGAATATTTAACTTTTAACTTTTGTCTCATATTATGCAAATAAGCTATCGAAAATAAAGGGATGTTTGGTACATGCACTTAAAAACATGTGTTTTGTTGTTTGAAAACATGTGTAGAAATACGTGTGAGTAAAAAAATGCATGAAAATACGTGTAATGTTGTTTAAAAACTAAAACATATGTTTAAATGAGTATACCAACGGAGCCTAAGTAATTCCAAAATGCACACTATTTTAAAAATTTTAGAATTTTTTTTTTTTTTGAAACCATAAAGTTTAACTTTTCTTCTTTTTTGTTTTTTAAAAAAAAAAAAAACAAATAGGGTTTACATCATGTAAAATATATGATATAAATAAATATTTCCAAAAAAAATATTATATCAGAAAACTTATCCAATAATTGCACATGATCCGAATTTTGCAACGAAAATAAATTGTCTATTAACTTTAGCTTTTTTAAGTGGGTTACAGAGACTCACCACTCTTTTCTCCTTTTGTCTTTTACTTTCTCTCTTTATTCCTTGCCAAATAGTAGTAAGTAGGTACTTGGTACGTAATACCTAATCTGCTCGGACAATATTTTTTTATTGTGGCTCCTTTAGAGTGTCCACAGTAGTGGAGTTAAAAATATAGCAATTTAGCTCCACCAAAAGTTACTTTATCTATTTTACCTACACACATGCCACAAAGGTGGATCTATTTTAGCTTTCAATACAATAAAATAATATAAACACCACAATAAAATAATATAACCACTACAATAAAATAATATATCCCACTATCCAAAAAATTTTCACAACACCAACCACAACCACTTCTACCATCAGCCACAGCCACTGCCATAGCCATCGCCACCACCACCACCAGTCCACAGCAGAAAAAAAAAAAAAAAAAAAAAAAAAAAAAACCTGATATCTCCAATCTTTTTCCTCTACTAGACCAAACAAATTCACCGATCACAAACAAAATAAAAAATCACAAATCACAAACAAGCAACATGTCGGTGAGCTCCATGGGTTTCAGACCGACGGCTTGATGAGCAAGCGATCGGCGGCGTGAGATGAGGCGATCGGCGACACAACGTCGGCAAGCTTCGATGAGCTTCAGACCGACGGCCGATGAGCTTCAGACCGACGACTTGATGAGCAAGCGATCGGCGGTGTGAGGCATGAGGCGTGAGGCGTGAGGCGTGAGGCGTGAGGCGATCGGCGGCGTGAGGCAATCGGTGGCATGAGGAGATCGGCGATGGAAGAGAAGTTTGCTTGAGAGAGAGAGATGAGAGAGTGACTGGAGGGATATTCAGCAAAAAAAAAGACTGGGGAGATGAGAGAGTGACTGAGAGAGAGACTAAGAAAGATGAGAGATGAGCGAGAATTTTTATTATTTTATTAACCGGCCGAATAAAATTTTTTTTTTTCTTTGCTATCAGCTACAGTGCACATCTATATATAGATGTGCACTTTGTAGTAGTAACATCTAAATTTTTTCCTTATACCTCCTCCTTTGCTGCAAAGCATGTCTTTTGGATATGTGGAGCTAAATTTTAGCAATATAGCAATATGCCTTCACCGCTGTGAATGCTCTTAGGGATAAACAAACAATAAATAACAAAATCCCCACTTCTTTGCACCAAAAAGAATAATAATAGGAATAAAAAAAATTAATAATATTAATATTGAAGTTTAAAAGGAAACTGATTGTAATTTATAAAAGACTTGTCAGCCACATTGTCGACTAGCTTAAGCTTCACAGTTTCGCATGATCCACGTTGCTCTCATTGTAGGGTATGCTTCTTTTTCTCTTATCAACCATTTTAGGGTATGCTTACTTCATTCAGGTCTTCCAAAAAAAAAAAAAAAAAAAAAAAAAGGTCTTCCAAAAATAATAGAAAATCAACAATAATTGTGGAGTCTTTACTTTCTTCTCTACCTAAATATCTTCACAGCTGTGTTAAAATAAAACAATTATTTAATCCTATCAAAAAAAATTTATTTAATGTTAAAAAAAAAGACTAGCTAACAGTCTTACACGGAAATATATGGGATAATTATACTTTACCCACATGTAGTTTGCCTCTAATTTGATTCGCATACTCGTAGTTTCATTTTTGACACTTTACCCACCTGTGATTCCTTCCGTTATTACTCCATAACCCACCTCTAATTTTTCCGTTACTCTAACAAGTTTCATCAAAAAATCAAACAAGAAATCAGATCAAACACTCCTCTCCCACGCATTCTCTCACGCTTTCTCACCCACCTGAGATCTTAGATGCTACAATGGCACCCACTTGATTGATTAGTCCAAGAATCATCATTAAAGCTGCGTTTGTTTCGCATGTAAACTAAAATCTGAAAATGTTTTACACTTAGATTGGTCAAACTGAAAAATAAATTAAAATGTTTTACATGCATGTAAACTCATCGAAAATAGAAATAAGTTTCACTGTAAAATAAGCTTCCCAATTCCCATGTCGTAAATGAATTCCCTTTCCATTTTACCTTTAATAGATTTCCGGATTGGTCACTCCTCACACACTCTTCACACACCCCGAAACTCATCCTCAAGCTCACCTCGGCTCCACCCCCACACACTGATGACAGAGAGACGCAGCTCCACCCCACACTTCGTCGAAGGTCCGACGTCCACCCATACTCCGACGCCTTGATTCGGTGAGTTTTCTCCCTTTTCTTCTCTTCTCTCACCTTCGCCCACTTCGAGCTCTACATGTACCCGATCCACCAAGGCAAAAATCTCCCTCACGCCCCGGAAGCAATACCCACGTCCAACATCTCCAATCCATCGCCTGCGAAGCCAATCTATGGGTTTGGGATTTGATTTGTGGAGGAGAAGCATGACTAATCTGGGTCTGGGTTTTAAGGAGCGTGACGTGTAGGCTACGATTTGGGTTTTGGTGGTGGTCGATCCGAGATTTTGGGTTGTCACGGTGGACATCAATGTGGGGTCATGGTGCTATGGGTGGACCTGGGTTCGTGGGGCCATGGGTAGTAGCTCGTCGTGGGTCTTGGGATTGAGATTTGTGGATTGGTTAATTTGAGTTTAATTTTTATGGGTTTGAGAAGTCCTGAAATATATGTCCGGATTTCAAATTAGGGTTTCAAATATATGCCTGGGTTTAAATTCATTAGCAATTTGTGACTCTTTTTTGTGGGCTTAATTTTGAAGCCAATCCGGTATAAAACGTGGGATCAAATGTTGCTATGTTTTGGGGTTGTATTTTGATAGATCTGTGGTTTTTACTTTGATGGTATTGCTTGGTTTGATTTGTATTAGTTTTTCGGGTGTACGTTCTTCATGTTTGTGTATGTTCTTCATGTTTGTGAATGGTGAGAAACTAATACCATATTTTAATCTTGTTTTTCTTTTGTTTTTTTTTTTTTTTGTTTTTCTTGTTTTGGGAGGAGGGAGATATAAAATGGATGTAAAAAGGCTTATTTACCCTTCTTTTTTAACAGAGGTGGGTAACAGAGAAGTAACGGAGGGAATCACATGTGGGTAAAGTGTCAAAAATTAAACCACGGGTAGGCAAATCAAATTAAAGGTAAACCACAGGTGGGTAAAGTGTAATTATCCCAAAATATATAGAATAGAACTTGGGCCAATTAGGACAACTACTGGTCTTAGTCCACGTTTAGCTCAACTAACAGTCATTGGCTCGTTTAGTATGCCGAATTGGGACTTGGAGTAGGACTTGGATTCTATAGTCCGAAACTCAGGCATGTTTGGTAGGCAAACTCAAACTCACATTTTCACATTTTAAACAATATTACACACATTTCCACACACTTTTTCACCCACAAGTATTTCAAAAAACTACAAACAACATTACTCAAACTACTCTACCAAACACCCCCTCAGTGTTTGGTGCATAACAATATGAGCTTCTGGGATTAGAAAATGAATTGTAAAAATATTGTACTTCTTGATTTATTTTTCTGATTTGTATACGGTACTTTTTGAAATTGAATCTACAACATGCGATGCAGAGTGAAATGGCATCTTAAAGGGACGATTTCTTAGTGAATTGGCACATGTCACGGTGTTGAGAACACAACAGGTCTATAACACACACTTGTATCTTGAAAATGTGATTTATTTCTTGGATGAAATTAATATGCAATTTCAACCTTGGGTCAAATATGCAATAGCGAATAGTTGAAATCTCATTTTGAAGATGAAAGTTGAAATGCCATCTTTAAAATTGAATTTCATTAATGGGTTGGGAAAAAGAGCTCAGCCCACAACAACCCTCTAAATATATTGAACTGCCAACCTTCGGCAACAGTTTACCAAATTTGACCCATTTCGACCAAACTTCGATCTACTTCAATCCAAAATCTGATCATTCAATCAAAGCAATTCTCATGTCAATACGAGGACATTTTAATTCCCTCCGAAATGAGGGGCCGATTGTCAAGATCGAATGTAAAACGAATAGAATATCACAAAAATGAGAAAACCTTTTAAAATCAAGAAGAAGAAAAAAAATTATTTCAAAAAAACTGGAAATAAATTTATTTTCATGATTTTAAAATTTTATGTTTTTTTTAAATAAATTTTATGTTAAAAGGTTTTCTCATTTTTGTAATAAATTTAGTCATAATATGACCAGGTCTTAAAATCAAATTAAAATTTATTTAATTCTAATTGAGACATGAAGAAGAACCCCAAAGACGCGAATAAATATAGTCAAACTAGGTCAAATTTCAAAAGTTATAGAGCAAAATATAATAATTGCCAAATGTTGACCAAGTTTTACCAAGTTTGACCAATTTTAATTAACTTTAACTACCTTTATCTCAAGACTTGATTATCTGACAGAAAATATTCTTGCGCCAATGTTAATATTTTCTGACTCCCTTCATACTGAGTAGTGGATCACCAAGTTCTGAACTAACACATGATGATCACATGCCGCAACTCACCTCAAAATTCAACCATTATCAAAACTATTGTTATGTTGAAACAAATATTTATCAAATTTCAATCAAATCAAATGGTAGGTATTCTCAAAAAAAAAAAAAAATCAAAATCAATTGGTAAATCATCAAGATTGGTTGTAGAACCATGGGGTAAGTTATAACATATAGTGGGGACTAGCTTAAAATCCAATTGTTAATCGACACAATTTTTGTGTTAATGCAAATATTTTTCAATCCCCTTTGATTCGAGTGATGAATTACCAAGAATTGAAATGGCAAGTGATGGCCGCAAGCCAACTCGCAATCATCACATGCCACTTTTCCCCGATAAAATAGTTACCACCCCCATCATTTCCATCAAGCCTCCAAGGTTTTCTAGATTCAAATTTTCCACTTTTATCATATAAATGGAACCCTCCCCACATGTTTTCTACTAGTTTTTCTATTTTTTTCATTAAAAATTCATAATTTTGAAAAACTTTTCAAATGCTAAAATTGACTTAATCTTGATTTTGATTTCGAGTGCAATTCCATTAACTTGAGTTTGAAGAAGTTGCATGTTTAACTCCTTATTATGAGAGGGATGCTTTTGCAAAACATGATTGAGAATTTCTTAAAATTAAGAATTTAATCAAACCAATCTTTGTACATTGAAAGTGTGTCCCATACTTTCTCCACATTTCCTTGGTTTGCTTTAACAAAAATAATTGAGTCATTCGTAAATTGCAAGTACAAAGATTGGTTTGATTAAATTGTCAATTTTAAGAAATTCACAATCATGTTTTGCAAAAGCATCCCTTTCATAATAAAGAGTTAAACCTCCATTAAAGCCTCCATATGGCTAGATTGAATCTCCACATACTTCATTTTGGTTCATCCTCCTAAAGGAATCTTAAAAGATTTTCAACACTTATAATGGAAAGGAAGGGAAAGAGAGGGTCACCTTGCCTTAGACCTCTTTCAAGCTTTATCATACCGAAGGGATTAACCATTTATCATAACAAAGAATGTTAGGATAATGATGCATTCTTTAACTAGAATGATGCAATCAACTCTCAAAGAAACCTAAATCTTTTCATTATTTCCAAAATAAATTTCTATTCCATTGTGTCATAGTCTTTCTCCATATCAATTTTGAGAGTTATTAAACCTTGTTTCCATTTTATTTTCCCCATATCCCTATTACATTTTGGGCAATAATGGCATCGTCTTGAATCATCCTCCTAGGGACAAAAGCTCCTTGCCATAGAGAGAGCATTTTTTGGGAGTATCCTTTTAGACCTATTCATTATGATCTTAAAGATTGTCTTAAACACCAAATTACACAAGCTAATCTGCTTTAAAAAAATTCACTTTTGTAGCTCCCTCTATTTTTGTAATGAGAGATTCTTGTAGCATTCTCTTGTTTATGAATCCCACCTCCCTCACGTGAATGGTGAAGTTTCAAAGAGTCTTTCTATCTAGGTGGTCTACATCTTTACATACGTGTCTAATTTACTGAATTGCTTGAGACATTGCCCAAATAATTATGCCTTTCGTGAGAGTAAAGGGGGCATGCCAATTGGCTCAAGAGCTTTTAGAAAGCCCATATTACAAATTGTTTCCTTAATCCCCTTTTCTTTGGAAACTCTAATTAACTCCTTAGACTCTTCTCTTATGATACTTGGTTGCATTAGTCTTTATGCCTCTTCAAGGAATTGAAGGATGCTTGTTTTAAATAAAGTTTCAAATAATTGACAAAGCAACCTTCAATCTCTTCTATTTGGGATATATAATTCTCATCTTTTTTTTCTCAAAAATTCTTTTTGTTCCTCCTCCTTTTTACTATTGTAGTTAAGTGGAAGAATCTTGTATTAAGGTCATTTGTAGGAAGCCACTTTATTCTAAATTCTTGTCTTCTTTGGAGTTCTCACTCTTTGACTCTAGTTAGGCTAATGTTTTCCTCTGTATATGGTTCCTTTATTGATCTTGTTTATTCCTTTAGCTTGAGTTGGATTGAACCAAATATGTTTTTGTTCCATCATCTTAAGTCTTGCTAGGTAGCCTTTTTTTTTCTTTTTCTTTTTGCAAGAATGTATTGAGGAATCTCTCTTATATCTTTTTCCCAATATTTTGTAATGACTTTAGTCCAAGCCTCTTTAAAGCAAAAAGGTTTGGGTCCACTCTTATCTCTCCCATTTGTTTCTATACGGTTGGTGGTCTGAGGTTATGGCTTAGAGGTTTTTAACCAAAGTTCGAATAATGCTACAGACACAAACTATTTTATAATAATTTTATAAACTACTGATATAGCAAATTCTTACTGGTTCTCATTTGAACCCACTATTAACATCATTTTTTTACTTAAACTGTTTATAAAAAAAATTGTAAAATAGTTTATAACTTAAGCATTTTTTCTCAAACATTTTTGAAGGTCATTTCTCCATTCACTGTTGGCCACTACATGATAAATTCTCTCCCTAATATTATGCCTTGCCCATCTTTTTTTTGACCGAGTGAATTTATTAAACCTAGGTCAATAAAGACAAAATTGTCAAGAAAATTACTTCAATTCACTTTTAGATGATTCGGTCACTATTTTCTTCTTGTGAAGCAACACGATTGAAATCTCTCAACCAAAACCAAGGCCACTAATGAATTCAAAAAATTATAAAGTACTCTGAGAGTATGGTAACATGATATTACTATGTTACCATACTCCGAAAATAGCTAAGAATTAACCCTGATGAATTCACCTATTCTTTCTAGATTTTTCCAAAAATATTTTCTTTGTATCTTTCTCATTAGAGGAGCTCTGTAAACAGCAATGAGCATCCAAGCGGTATTTTGAGGGCATAAAAACAAAAGGTAATAAGTTAATAAAACGATTGTTTTGCCCAATAATTTCAATATTAATATCTTCTTTTCAGTTTTTTTTTTTTTTTTTTTTTGGTTTTTGGCTGAGTATCTTCTTTTCAGTAAACAGCAATGAGCATCCAAGCGGTATTTTGAGGGCATAAAAACAAAAAGCAATAAGTGAATAAAACGATTGTTTTGCCCAATAATTTCAATATTAACATCTTCTTTTCAGTTTTTTTTTTTTTTTTTTTTTTTTGCTGAGTATCTTCTTTTCAGTTAAAACAAAGTCCGCATGCTCTACCAATGGCAGCGACCAGTCACTAAAACCTAAGATTTTTATTTTATTTTATTTCTACTAAAACAACAGTTCTGTCTTGTAATAAAAATATAAAATTACAAGTTGGATTCGTTTTCAAAAAAAAGGAAAAATTGTCTTTGATGGATAAAATTAGTTGATTGTGATTTATTTTTTTTACTTTTGTTATTAGTAATTTTTGTTGTTGGGTTAATTGTTTCGAGTTTATATATTTTGTTTTAGATTTTAGATATATAATTTTTTTTTATGGCCTTTACTGATATGGTGAGTGGTTATTGGTAAATAAAAAAGTTAGGTAAGTAATTGGCCCCATATGAGAACCAATAATAATTTGTACCTTGAAAGTTAGTAAAAAAATGTTGTAGAAAAGTTTGTGATTGTATTATTATTTTTAAAAGAATCAATGATATTGTTAAAGGGGGCAAAGCATAATTTTATATAACAAAATTGCTAAAATTAGTACCTATATATACTAGTAATTTAAAATAAATAATAAAATTACGAGTGCCTCCATCCCCGCCGTAAAGTACATCTCTACAAATGATGTTAGGTTCTAAAGTTTAGGATTTTATGTATTTAGAACTCTAATTTGTATTGTTGGCAAACCATGATCAAAACAATGTGTTTAGAAGTGTTTAAAGCTCAAAGTTGTATGTCAATGTAAAGTTGGAATCAAGTTTAAAGCATGAAGCATTGTGGCTTTCGGCCTGGCTCGATCGATCGAAGCTTAGGCTCGACCGATCAAGCTTCGGGCGGATTGCTTTTCCGGAGATTCGTCCAACTCAGCCCTATTTGTTTTAAAACGTTTTTAGTGTTTCTTATTTGTCCTAAGTATAAAAGGCAAATCCTAGCCACGTTTTAGTGTTGCTCATATTTGCGGTTTGTGTAAATCTCTTGTGAGATCTAGAGGAGCTTTCCTTTACACAAACTTAGGGTTTTCAAGGAGGAGATATTTTCTACACCTTGATGATCAATTCAGTTGCTGCCATTAAAGCTTAAAGACTACACAAGCGGGTGTGCTTGAATCGGTGGGAATCCAAGAAAGAAAGAGTCTGTGGATTCGGAGTCCGTGGATTCGGAGTTTGCACGTGGTCGTGTCAATAAGTTCTACTGGTTGGTAGCATTAGGAAGTCGAGCGGGGGTGCTTGTAAGTCCTTTTGTATGAACTTCGATTCTTTCAAGATAGTGGATTCAGGTTTACCTTGAGGATAGCTAGGTCAAATCCTCCCCAGGTTTTTACCGGTTTGGTTTTCTGGGTGATCATATCATTGTCTTATTTATTTTCATTTGCTTTGCATGATTTGATCTTTATTATTGTGATAACCTAGACTTGTTTAATTGGACTAAGTAACAACTTGGCTAATTACCTAGGTTTAATCAATTGTTTAAGGGGTCTAAAAACTATCAAGTGGTATCGGAGCAGGTAGCTCTTTTGTTGTTGATCTTTTGATCACTGAAGTGATCCTTAACCCCTTTGGTATGGATTTTTGGAAATTCTTTCTGCTTATTCATCAACTTGCTTACTTTGTATATTTGTCTCTTGTTGAGTTTGTTAAATCTTTCCTTGAACATCTTGGTCTTATCATATGTGGTAATAATTATTTGTGTTATATCGCCTTAACCGCCTTAAAGGCACGTGATTCTTGTCTTTGGTATTTGGATAGTGGTTGTTCCAGGCATATGACAGGAAACAAAGGATTATTCAAGACTCTTTTTGAAGGAAAGATTGGGACAATCACTTTTGGAGATGGAAGCAAATCTGTCATCAGAGGCATTGGAGCTGTGGACATTCCAGGGTTACCGGTCTTTGAAGATGTTTGGTATGTTGATGGACTAAAGGCAAATTTACTCAGCATCAGTCAGATTTGTGACAATAGACTAAATGTTCTCTTCACTAAGCATGAATGTGAGATACTTGATGGTGGAGGTGATTGTATGTGTGTTGGTGTACGAACAGCGGACAACTGTTATGGATTGACACCAAGCATAAGCAACAACAAGTGTTTTAGTGCAAAGATTGATCAAGTTGATTTGTGGCATCAACGGCTAGGGCATGCAAGTTATAAGCAGTTAGAAAAGATTTCAAAATGTGATGCTGTTGTTGGTTTACCTAAGTTTGAGAAGATAGATAAGTGCATATGTGGACCATGTCAGATAGGTAAACAGATAAAATCTAAACATCCGTCTGTGGCTAGTGTTCAAATTTCAAGACCTCCGGAGTTACCGCACATTGATCTTATGGGTCCTGCTCGAGTTCGAGTTTGGGAGGAAAGAAATATATTCTAGTGGTTGTGGATGACTTTACCAGATATACTTGGGTTGTGCTCTTGAAAGATAAAGTCGAGGCTCCGAGAAGATGATACATCCGTGTAAGAAATTGCAGGTTGAAAAAGACACGGTGGTAGCCAGAATCAGAAGTGACCATGGAAGAGAATTTGAGAATACCAAGCTAGCTACTTTCTGCAATGAACAGGGCACACATCAAGAATTTTCATCACCCAAGACACCGCAACAAAATGGAATAGTTGAACGAAAAATAGGGTCGTTCAAGAGATGGCACGTGTGATGTTGCATAATAAAAAATTGCCAAAATCTTTTCGGGGAGAAGTAATTAACACCGCTTGCCATACACTAAACCGGGTGTATTTCGGACTGACTCCAAGAAGACTCCTATGAACTCGGAGAGAAAAAAGAAGTTGTCAAGTATTTCAGGATTTTTGGTAGTGATTGTTACATTCTACGTGATAGAGAGCACCTAGAGAAATTTGATGCTAAGAGTGACAAAGGATATTTTCTAGGGTACTCCTCTACTAGTAGGGCATATAGGGTGTACAATCTCGAGAACCAAAACTGTCATGGAATCTTCAAATGTTGTGATCAATGATGAAGTATGTCCAGAAGCACATCCAGAAAGTACTACTCAGGTTCAAGATAAGCCAATGGAGGTTAATGACTCTCTCCCTGATGATTATGTTGTGAAACATAGTGATGAGGAGCTAACGGTGTTGAATGATGCAATATCTGTGCCATCAAGTCCTGAACCATCCACTCCAGTTCATGAGACTCAACAGGTTCAACATAAGTTTAGTCCTTCATCGTAACAGAGAGGTACATCCAGATCTCTGGTTAAAGGTCCTTCCTCTAGAGTAAGGCTGAATCATCCCTCCTCAAATATATTGGGAAGTCTGAATGACAATATGAGATTAAGGTCAAAAGCCTTAAGTGTGATTACACACTCATGCTATCTGTCCCAAGGATTTGACAATAAAGAGGAAGAGAGTTAAGGAATTTGAAGAGACTCTTATGTAAAGATTGTAGATGAATCAATCTTGTTTTACTCTAGGGTTTCTCTCTCAAAATTCTCTCTGGAAGCTCTCTTTCATTTGTGGGTATGAGGGGTATTTATACTGGAATGAGAAGAGAATGTGAAACGTCGGGTTTTTCAAAATAGGGGTGGCTCGCGGCTTGACCGAGTCGCGAGTTCCAGCTGCGCGATAACAGAACGTCGGTTGTCCTATTTTGTCCTGTAATGCTCTAGCTAGCATGACGCTTCAACTTCTGGCATGCTTGGCACGTGTGCTGCTTTTGGCGGCTTGCAGCCGCGAGTCACCCACGAGATCAAGCCGCGAGACTCTAATTTCTTGCACACTCTTAAGCATTCAATCACACTATCTCACTCACTACCCTTACAACAAAACTCACCTAAATACAGGGTTACTAAATGATGAAATACAAGTAAATTTGGTACGGAATAAAGCCAACAAGATGGTTGATTAAATTCAACCTTATAATCTCCCCCTTTGGCTATTCCGTGACAAAACCCTAAAACAGACTCTAGACTTAACATGTGAGTTGGGAACAGTTGAGCAAAACTCACTCACACCTAACTCTAGAAGTTGTGAAGCACTTGAATCATATGAACATGAAACTCCTAAAACACAACAATACACCATGATCATTGTATGCAGAAAAGCATGAAATGCATATGAAACAGGCATAAAGTGATCAAGCAAAGATGAAGTTAAGAACCAAATCATGGCTTGATCAAACAAGTAATCACTTACAAGGTAGTGATTACAGTGCTCATTCACACTTGGAATGAACACTTGAACATACAAGCTAACAAGAGCAATGCAAGTTACTTGTATGCCCAACACTCAACCAATGCATAATACACTAAGTATATGCATCTAGGAACAATCCTACAAGGGCACAAGAGTGACAAGATTTAAAAGAAAATGCAAGACATTTAGATAGAAGTCTTGATTTAAACAAAGCATAAAAGGCTGCATAAAGCATGGTACAAACCATAAAGCCTACAAATATGCATCAAAACATAACCCTAAAAGCTTACAAAAGCAACATGGGTACAAAAACATTTTAAACAGAATAACTACTTAAACTGAAAAACAGCTTAAAGTTAAAGTATTATGAAACCGCTTGCAGAAACACTCCCCCTTAGGAAATTTCCTCCCCCTCCGATCAAGCTATCACTCTCCCTTTCATTACATTCTCCTCCCTTATGACATCATCTCCCCCTTTTGTCATGGAATAGCTACACATTCTCTTCTAGCTTCCTCTGAATCTGATCCAATTGAGTTTGGAGAGAGGTAAACCTCATATCCCATCGAGTGCTATGATGGTGTAGAGAAGATGTGAGTCCGGACATCTTGGTATTCAACTCGTGTACATTCGAGACAATGTGATCAAGTTTTTCATCAAAGGAGAGGGTCTTGAAATTCGAACCACTGTGAGATGTGGAAGTTTCCGGTTTGGCTCTCTTCCGACTATGACCAATTCTTGCATTGAATGTACGCATGTTGATTGGAGTCGGTTTTGGGTAAGGAGATTCATCTGCCGTTGGATAGATTCCTTTGAGCTTCAAGATCCTTGAAATAAGACAGGAGAAAGGAACACATATTCGGGACTTAATTCGAAGAACCGTTTTGCGCAGAACATGAAAGATATAAGCACGAGATGTCAATCTCTACATCAGAGATTAGATCATGAAGAAACAAGGCACATCCGAGGTTCATATACCCAGTGGTTGATAGGGGGTACAAATTGTGAAACATCACAATTGTAAGCACTCTCAGTTTTGGAGGAAGAGAGGAAACACTAATGAAGTTTCCATTGGATGAGAATTCTAAGTCTTGTCCAAGACCCTCCTTGAGAAGTTCCTCATCGGGACAAAGATCATCATAAACCGGTGAGTGTCGAAGCATTGGTCGGTTGATGTGAAGGATCTCTGCCAAATATGCAGGAGAGACTGAAAAACTCTTTTTCCTAACCCAGCACTTAAGTTCGTCTCCTTCCACAATCGCGTTGGCATAAAATTCCTTTACCAAATTCTCATAAGCTTCATCCGGATCGGATAGAAGGTAATTCCAATCCTTGTGAGTAAACCATTTCGGAATGTCGGTGTCATGAAGTGACAATTGGTCAACAGGTCTTTCCAGTAATGGTGTAGCATTTCGGAAATAATTCTCATGAGACCGAAAGGCAACATAGGATCTGAACTTGTTGGGATCGAACCCTCTTGATGAAGAACGAGTCCCTTTTGTTTGAGGTGAGTAGTCATCAACATTAATGACAGGTTCCTTTTCTTTGGATCCACCTCCTTTCACAATTTGCTTTCTTGAATGGAGACATTTCCAATCAGTATCATGTAATAGAGGAAAAGAAAAAACACAATCCAACAGACATTATTAGCAGTGGGTTAGTGTCAAATTAGGGAAAATGAAGAAAACCCTAAGAGCTAGATGGAAATGACCAGAAAATAGCAATGAGGGACAATAATGACCCAAATGTAGCTACAAAATAGAGTGGATCAGATTAAAACCACAAAAATGAAAGCATCAATCACTCAAGTAACCAAACACGGGTAAGAGATATATGAAAACCAAATAGAACACAAAAACCATGATGAAAAGACAATAACAGTGAAAAACAAAGAGTAGAGGACAAGACCCATGCCTTTCCTTGAAGATAGATTGAATGGTAACAAGTTGGTGAAAGAATTTGAAGATTACCACGGTGATGTTGAATAAGTGAAAGTAAGACCAGAAAATGAACAGACACAGAGTGCAAGACAAGTAAATGAGAACCCCTTTTTGAGAAAAGTGTTGAAAATGAGCTCATTTTGCAGAACACGCGATTTTCGCGACTTAAATGAGTCGCCAACAGGATGCCAGGTCAAGCCGCCAAAACACTCAAAGACAAAATTTTGAAAAATTTTCTAAATGTTTTTCACATTTGGAAGGTCTACCCGTGAGGGAGTCGCGAGTTGAGCCGCGAAAATCTCTATGTAACCCTAGCGACTGGACCTTCCACTCGCCAACAAGTCGCCAAAATAGACCCGCGAGCTCGCGACTATGGCATGCGACTTGACTTACCCGCGACTAAGTCACCAAAACAAGGCAAAAATGATTTTTGAAATTTTCATTTTTTTTTTAGAAAATACTTTCCAAAAACACCTAAAACACTCAAAAATCTTTTTGTGCGTGAATCAACAAAGATTAAGCATGTGAAAACATATTTCATCAAGTACAATCACACAAATGAATATGGCATTTATTAAACATAAACTTGTGTGTTGTGTGTGGATATCAACAATGAGATAGTCCATAGTCTAATGTGAAGTTTCAATGATCAATTCAACCAAGGCATACACAATTAGCACTAGATCATGAGACCCATCTCAATTATAGAAGTATGCATATATGACTTCCCACAAAACTTGATAACATAACTTGGAGCTTTACATTTGACTCCACGTTCAATCATAACATTTGATCTATTTAATCCTTTTGAGACAATCACCTCTCATTGTGAGAGTGATATTTGATATTTCACTTTGATGAGATAGCCTTTGGCTTTTTGAATAAACATTCACTTTAATTTTCGGTCGCTTTCCTTTTTTCCTAGTCGAATACTAGTATGTGCAACAGGTTTTTGCAGCTCAATATCTCTTTTCATTTGGAGATTTACATTTGGTGAGCTCTTTTTAGCAAAAACAAAAATAAAGAGTGGGAAGATATATAGACACAAGTCTATGCATATCTCAGGATCAACATAACCATTCACTAATCATTCATGAAAAATTTGAAGATCTATTTACAACAATCACATAGATTTCAAGATTTCTCCCACAGTGATAAGAGTGCAAAGAAACAAGCTATGCTCGAAAATGCACAAAGCCATTAGCACAAAGGTATAAAGCAAAACAAGTTTTGAGACAAAACTTAACAATGTCAATCAAACTTTTTGATTTTCTAATTTTATGTGATTTTTGGATTTTTGACACATAAGAAGAAAAAGATTGATCAAAGACAACAATGTAAAAACAACAAAAGCAAACAAATAGAATCATGCTATACAAAAAGCCAACAAAGTAGTGTGTGCCCTAACACAAACAAAATTAACACATTGTAAATATGTGAAGCACACATCACACAAGAGAGTCAAGGAATTGTACCAACACCAATGGTCTTACGGAGTGATTCAAACCGTGAACCATCGAAAGGCTTGGTGAAGATGTCCATCTTTTGATTGTCGGTGTGTATGAACTCAAGACACACAACTCTTTCCTCTACCGGATCTCGAATGAAATGGTAACGTATCTCTATGTGTTTAGATTTTGAATCTTTGGATGTGATTCTTGGAAAGATTGATGGCACTTTGGTGTTATCATAGAAGACATACATTGTCTCTTGAGGAATTCCATAATCATGAAGTAATTTCTTCATCCAAAGAAGCTGAGTGCAGCAACTTCCAGCGGCGATGTATTCTGCTTCAGAAGTAGATAGAGACACGAAATTTTGTTTCTTGCTCATCCACGAGACAAGATTGTTACCAAGGTAGAAGCAGCCTCCTGAAGTACTCTTCCAATCGTCCACACTACCAGCCCAGTCAAGATCTCGAATACCCGGCAAGACAAGCATTTGAGTCTTTTGAATACCACAGACCATAGTCTCAAGTTCCATTAACATATCGAATGGTTCGCTTAACTGCAGTCAGGTGAGATTCCTTTGGATTAGCTTGATATCCGGCACAAACATCAACACTGAATGCAATGTCCAGTCTACTAGCTGTAAGATAGAGTAAACTCCCAATGATACTCCTATATAAGGTAGGACTTACTTCTACTCCGGAAGAATCAACATTGAGCTTAGTAGATGAGATCATGGAGTGGAGGCATGTTTTTTGGAGTCTAGTCCAAACTTCTTGACAATGTTTCTAGCATACTTCTCTTGTGAAATAAATATACCTTCCTTTCGTTGTTTGACTTGAAGACCCAAGAAAAATGTGAGTTCCCCCACGATACTCATCTCAAATTCTTTCTTCATCTCCTCAGAAAATTCAATAGCACGATCTTCAATGGTAGCCCCAAACACTATATCATCAACATAAACTTGTGCCACAAGGAGATAATCTTCATCATTTTTGACAAACAAAGTCCGGTCGGCATATCCCCTTTTGAATCCTCTATCTAGGAGGTAATGTGTAAGCCAATCATACCAAGCTCTAGGTGCTTGTTTTAAGCCATAAAGGGCTTTCTTTAATCTCAACACATGATCAGGAAAGTGAGGATCCTCAAATCCTTTTGGTTGCTCAACAAACACTTCTTCATTCAGGTATCCATTTAGAAATGCACATTTTACATCCATTTGATAGAATTTGAAGTTCATAGTGCATGCAATGGACATAAGAATTCAAATAGATTCAAGTCTTGCCATAGGAGCGAAGGATTCATCAAAGTCTACTCCTTCTACTTGAGTGTATCCTTAAGCTACTAACCGAGATTTATTCCGAATTATCTCTCCATCTTCATCGGTTTTGTTTTTGAAAATCCATTTTGTGCCTATGACATGAACATTTTCAGGCCTTGGAGCAAGTTCCCACACATCATTCCTCACAAACCGATTCAACTCTTCATGCATTGACTCAACCCAATTCTCATCTTGAAGAGCCTCTTCTACCCTTTTTTGCTCAAATTGAGTAAGGTAGCAATGATACATTACATGATTGGCCAAAAGGATGTTTCTTTTTCTGAGGCAAAGACTTTCATCTAGAGACCCTATGATGTTGCTTTCCAGATGGTTCTTAATTACTCTTGAAGATGGCTTCTTTGATGTGGAGACTTCATCACTTCGTGAGATGGGAGGATGGACTTACGGAGGAGTAAGAGGACTTGATGTTCTAGACATTGATCTCGTTTCCATTCTTGGGTTCATGGGAGTTGATTCTTCTTTCGGTGTAGATTCTTCAACTTCTATATCAAGAGCTTCGACCTCAACATCGGGTTCTTTGGTGCTCGGCCTTTCTCCATCATCAATCATCTCCACCTTAGATAAGGCATCATCAATCTTGACATTGATGGACTCCATCACTGTCTTAGTTCTCTTGTTAAAAACTCTATACGCCCAACTCGTAATAGAGTACCCAAGAAAAATACCTTCATCACTTCTCATATCAAACTTCCCAAGATTCTCCCGATCATTTAGGATATAACACTTGCTTCCAAACACTCGGAAATACTTCACTCTAGGCTTCTTTCCATTCCAAATCTCATAGGCGGTCTTCTTTGTTCCTACTCGGAAAAATATTCTATTGCCAATGTGACACGAGGTTTTGACAGCTTCTCCCCAAAACTTTTGAGGTATTTGCTTGTTAAGTAACATGACTCTCGCCATTTCCTGAATCACCCGATTCTCTCTCTATCACTCCATTTTGTTGTGGAGTTTTGGGAGCTGAAAATTCCCTTTTGATTCCATTCTTTTCACAGAAAGACTTGAATCTTGCATTCTCAAATTCCCTCCCATGATCACTTCTTATTTTGGCAATAGGGACCCCTCTCTCGTTTTGTAGTTTCTTGCACTGAATTTCCAACCTTTCACATGCTTCTGATTTTTCTCTAAGAAATTCAACCCAAGTGTATCTTGAGTAATCATCCACAATGACCATAATGTATCTCTTTCCTCCTAGACTTTCAATTCTGGTAGGCCCCATTAGATCAACATGAAGTAACTCTAAACACCGAGAAGTAGCAATCACATTCACCTTGTGATGACTTGCCTTTGTTTGCTTTCCCATTTGACATGCCCCACAAATAGTCTTCTTCACCTTTCCAAACTTAGGAAGTCCCTCAACTGCTTCAAGTTTGGACACTTTAGCTACTTGTTTGAAATTCACATGCCCAAATCTGTGATGCCAAAGTTCCAACATGTCAACATGAGCACTTCTACACGAAATGGGTGTCGTGGGAACTATTCCATAGCAGTTGTCCGTAGTCCGATTTCCCTCCAAGACCTGAATCCCTTCTTCATTGATGATTAAGCATCCCTTCTTAGAGAATTGTACCAAGAAATCATCATCACAAATTTAAGTGATACTTAGAAGATTTGCCTTGAGCCCTTTTATGTATAACACATCTTTCAACAGAGGTAATCCAGGTATCTCGATAGTCCCTTTGCCGAGAACTTGAGCATGACTTCCATCACCAAAAGTCACATAGTCACCAACCTTTTCTTTGAGTGTCTTAAACAATGACTTATCCCCTGTCATATGACGAGAACAACCTTTGTCAAGATACCACAAGCATGAATTAAATACCTTCAATGAGGTATGCACAAACAAGCTCACATGAGACAAACATTCTTGACCTTCCAACAAAAAATTATCATCAGTTTTCATGCTTCTGTTAGATTGAGCTTTCATTTTCAGACTCTCAATCATCTCACACAACATTCTATTCTTTCTTTTGTATTTCTTAATCAACGATTTAGATTCAAATATGCTATTGTGTAAGATGTGATTCTGATTTTCAAAATATTCCAGCATGTGAACAAATATCCTAGCATGTTTCTTAGTTTTTAACAACTCTACAAGTTCATTGTTAAGACACCCTTCAATCATACTCATAGAGTCATTTTCACAAACACTTAAACTACAATTCAGCATGGTATTTTCCATAACAGCAACCAAAACAAAGGGGTCTAGGATCGCACTTAGGTAATTAAGCCACAACAAGTGCACCTGCTCTGATACCAATTGAAAGTTCAAATAGTGTAAAAACACCCTTGAATGTTTAGACCCCCAATTTACAAATTAACCAATTCAAGCTTTATGTCAAACAACTAGTGTGCGGAAAATGAACTAAAGCTATAAAACAGAATTGGTAAATAATCTAAGCCAAATTAAAATCACAACCCACAGCAGATAATAAAAGACATAGATAAAAGGGAAGGAAGATGCAAACACAAAGACAACACGCGATGTGTTATCGGAGAGGAAACTGAAGCCCTCGGCGTAAAACCTCTCCGCCGCCCTCCAAGTGGTAAACAATCCACTAGAAAATGTAGTTGAGATACATTGACAGCAATAGACCCTCCAAGCCTAATCTACCCAGTGCACCTAAACCCTCCAAGCTTCTTGCTCCAACGAGGTTGCGTCGAACCTATTTCTTTTCTAGCTTCTCGGATTCCGCTACTTGACCATAGCATCAACCAATGTAAATTGGTTCCTTCCTAATCGCTTCCCAGAACACAAAACAGCCATCTCACAAGAATGGAAATTGTGAGAAAAAGGTTTTGGTAAAAATGCCTCTCAAGGATTTGACAATGGAGAGGAAGAGAGTTGAGAAATTTGAAGAGACTCTTATGTAAAGATTGTAGATGAATCAATCTTGTTTTACTCTAGGGTTTCTCTCTCAAAATTCTCTCTGGAAGCTCTCTTTCATTTGTGGGTATGAAGGGTATTTATACTGGAGTGAGAAGAGAATGTGAAACGTCAGGGTTTTCAAAACAGGGATGGCTCGCGGCTTGATTGAGTCGCGAGTTCCAACCGCGCAATAAGAGAATGGCTAGTTGTCCTATTTTGTCCTGTAGTGCTCCGCCTAGCATGACGCTTCAACAACGGCATGCTTGGCACGTGTGCTACTTCTAGCGGCTTGCAGCCGCGAGTCACCCGCGAGATCAAGTCGCGAGACTCTGATTTCTTGCACATTCTTAAGCATTCAATCACTCTATCTCACTCACTACCCTTACAACAAAACCCACATAAATACGGGGTTACTAAATGCTGAAATATAAGCAAATTTGGCACGGAATAAAGCCAACAAGATGGTTGATTAAATTCAACCTTACACTTCGGGTTTTGGGAGCAACTGAACTAAGATTCATGAGTTATTCCCATAGCCATGCAACTTGGGAGAAGCTAGATGCAAGATCTCTCAGACACTTCAGGTGTTTGGAGCAACTGGACTAAGATTCATGAGGTGGAAATATATATATATATGTGTGTCCTAAAACATAATGCTCCTCATGGATATAGAGTAGAGGTCCACTATAGTATATGTCCATACCACGTGTTAGTAGTGACCACCACATTGGGAGGAGAGAGAGTTTATTACTATTTCCCTACCGTGTGAGTCCAATCTTATATATATTGTTCTCTATGTAACCTTTGACAGTGTCACAAGATGAAGGGTTGGAGACTATCCCCTTCGTTTACTACCTAAAGTCATGCACGATTTGACTCTATGGGGCATGATTAGGAGTACCGTCAAACTTAAGTTGAATGGCATTAGGTTGAAAGGAAGACGATCAGATAACATATCTTGGCCATATGCCTGCATTTGGAATTCATGTTGACTCTAGGAGTCTGAGACATATAGGTGGATACATGGTGTGCCAATTCACACGTGTTAGGTTCAGTGTGGCTTTGAGTTAGCCATAACTCACGAGGGATTAGAGGACACTCAACCCGATATGATCACGTATGTCTAGGGCAAGGCATGCTATTTTTTTTTTTTTTTTCTATTTTTCCTTAGGGGTTATACAACTACACTGTGTCAGTTATGATGGAGCTTGGCTATAGTTTCTACGCCTTGTAGGTTAGGCTTTTCAGTCGTACGAGACATTTTCCTTTGTATATGTGGGACATGAGGATATGGAAACAAATAAGAGGTTCTTCCATTTGTGTTTGGAATACCCACTATGAGTGAGTGAGAGGATGTTGGAATTTGAGCCCGTAGGGAGGCCATAATAGGCGCCCGTGTGGGCAACCCATTGCTTTAAGGCTTTTAGGTGTGTACACCATTTAAGAGTACCTTGTTCCTAATTTCATAAAGACACTTGAAACATACAATTTACGTTTGTTCATTCATAAAATCAAAGAGGCACACACTCTCATCAAGCTCACTTATCTTAGGGTTCCATCAATAAAACCTGGGTATTGGCCTGTGAACATCACAAAAAAGACCCGTTCTTGAGGTTTCTATTGACCGGAAAACCATTGGAGATTGTGTGGAAGGCTGTAGAGGTAGTAGGAAGAGTCATGGTAGATTCTTTTTCACTGCATAGTGTTTTGAATAGGGTTTGATAACAAACCCAAGATGTAAGAATCAAAACTCTAAGTTTTTCAACATGAGAACATGTTTGAATTCTTTTCTGACAAAACCCCAAACACAATAGCATTCCACTTAATTGGGTTAAGGTTTGATTTGTTACTTTCTGAAATTTAGGGTTTAGTTTGTTACTTTTGAATCTATAAAGTTAAATTTATTACCATTTAAAACCTTAGGTTTTATTTGTTGCTTTTGGAACTATAGGGTTTAATTTTTACACCCTCTAAAGCATATGATTTTAAATGAAATTTTCCTAAAAGTAAATATGATATCGCAATACTTATTGAATAATTGCATATGATCCATGGGAGCTTCTACTACCCTAAAATCTTTTCCTATTCAAATTTTTCAATGAAAGTAATTTATCTATTGACTTAGAAAAGTTACACAATACTTTGAGAGTACAATAATAAAATACTTCTTCCTTTCACATGAATAGTGAATCCTACTATAAATTTAATAAATATGACTACTACTATATAATGGGAGGAAATATACCATTATTGTACTACAAGAGGATTACGTTTTTTTTTTTTTTTCTTCAACTTTAGCTTTTTTAGTGGGTCATGGCTCTTTTCTCCTATTGTCTTTTACTTTCTCTTTATTCCTTGCCAAAGTAGTTGTGAGTAATCCTTTATTAGGTAATCCATAGCAGTGGAGTGAAAATTATTAACAAAAATAAGCAGTGGAGTGAATTCTAATTAACTCGGATAATAATTTTTCTTTAAGAAAAATTATTATCTGAGTTAATTGAAATTTACTCCACTGCTTATTTTTGTTAATAATTTTTCATATTATCGAATAAAGGATTAGATTTGATCCTATTCTACTAAAAAGTAAAAAAAAATAATAATAATAAAAAACATTTATCATGAAATGAATTCCATAACTTGAATTCTCATTTTATATATAAAACGTAATCGTATCAATTTTTATTATATTTTAAAAACATTTTCTTATATATCTCCAACTAAGCAGCAAGACTATGCACAAAGATGAACCAGGTGATCGAATGAGACTTGAGTTCAAACGATATGAAAAGCCCACTTCTTTGCACCATTTCATCTAATTAATTAGTATCAATAAAATCATGCAATCTGCTAAAAACTTTTGAGCCCAAAATTTAAGATAAATATTGATCAGAGATTGCCCAAATTCACCTGTTACCAAGCTGTGTGCTAGAGCTAATATAAACTTCCTTTCCCACTATATAAATAATTTATTATATGTGAAAGCGTAAATTAATGTGAAAACACTAGAACTTGTTTAGACCTCAAATTAAAAATTATGGATAGATTACTTTTACTCTAACTTAACAAAGTGCGAAACAAGAGTAAATATGCGTAATAAACCGATAATACTACTCTAAGCCATATCCAACCACAATGAACAATAAAAGGAAAGCTTAAAGAGTAAGGCAGAGAGATGCAAACACAAGATAACACCAAGATGTGTTATCGAAGAGGAAACTCAAGAATTCAGCGAAAAATCTCTTGCGACCCTCCAAGTCGAAATCGATCCACTAGTGAATAAAGTTGGAATACACGAATAACAAAAGACCCTCCAAGCCTAATCTACCTCATATACTTGAGCCCTCCAAGCTCTTGCTACCATCGGACTTCTCGGAGTCTTGTCTTCACTAACTTTCCAGTTTCCGCAATTCAGCCCGATTGCATCTCCACTTAATGGCTCCTTCCAATACTTCCCAATAGCACTAAAACTTGACTCAACACTCAAATTGGATGTGGTAAGTGTTTGGGCTAAGAACCTCTCAAGGATGTAGAGATGGAGAGGTAAGAGTAAAGAAAAACCAAGAGAAAATGTGTAGATGATTATGGGTATAATAATCTCTAACTCTCAAGTGTATTTGCTAAGGTTTTCTCTCTAAAAAACACTCTTTACATTTCGTACGTGATAAGGGTATATATAGTGTGGGTAAAGAATTTGGTACAGCTATTTTTCTTTTTGCCAAACAGAGAGTTTAGCGGGTACCTCACAAGATGACCTTTCTTGCAAAGTACTTTCTCACGAGGTACTCACGAATTTGATAGCCTAGCATGACTCTTGACTTCTGTCATGTGCTTCACATGTGACCTTTCGCAGGTTACTCTTCTCGCGAGCAAGTCACGAACTGCACTAATCCATCTTTGAAGCTTGATTCTTCACCAATCTCTCACACTCATCCCTTACAAATAAACCCGCATAAATACAAGGAAATTATTGAAGAAATTACAATTAAATTTGGCACGGAATTAAAGCCAACAAAGGCTTATTAGAAATCACAACTTTACAATATGTTTAAATATTCATTGCCTTAAAGCTAAGTGTTGAAGATCAAAACTTCTCAAAAAACAAAAAGGTACTGAAGTTAGCTAAAGCTGATTGAAAAAGAGTTTCACATGATCCGCGCTGCTCTCATTGTGGGGTATGCTTACTTGTGCATTCAGGTCTTCCATCAATAATTTAAGATCAACAATAATTGTGGATTCTTGACTTTCTTTTCTACCTACAGCTGTGACTCAAAACAATTATTTAGTGTTAGGATATTTAAGGGTCGTTTGATACGTGTATTTAAACAATAATTTTCAATTTTTTTGGAAATACATGTGAGTGTAAAAGTGTGTAGAAATACATGTGATGTTGTTTAAAAACTAAAAATATATATTTGAACTTGCATACCAAACGGGCCCTTAACTTTTGGGTCTGAGACAAAAAAAAAAAGGACTAGGTTACACATAAATGTACAGATCTTGGGCCAGGTAGCAGTTAGCACAACTATTGGTCTTAGGCCACGTTTAGCTCAACTATACCATTATTGTACTACAAGAGGATTATTTTTTTTCCTTCAACTTTAGCTCTTTTAGTGGGCCATGGCTCTTTTCTCCTATTGTCTTTTACCTTCTCTCTTTGTTCCTTGCCAAAGTAGTTGTGGGTAATCCTTTGGTAGGTATGGCGCAATATTTTTTGTGACTCATTGGTATGTTTGGTTGGGTGGATTTTAGGGAGGATGGAAAGAAAATAAGAGAAAATGGGAGAGAAAACATCTTTGGTGGATGTTTGGTTGGAGGGAGCAGAGGAAAAAAAATTGGTGGAGTCCGGATGTTTTCTCCCCAAACCCATCAAAATGTTTTTTCCCCAAAATGGGGGGAAAATTGGGTGGGGATTCTGAATCTCTTGACTGACAAAAATGCTTATGTTCACTTGCACATAGGTTTCGTCCAGTTCTTTTGTTTTGTGTGCTTTCCTGGGCACGTTGCCTCTTCTTTTCTTTTTTTTTTTTTTTTTTTTCTTTCTTTCTTCTTTTTTCATTTGCTTTCCTGGATGTTGCCACTTCTTTTTTTTTTTTTTCTTTTGATTTCCTAGGTTGTGAGCATGAAAGTTGTTTTGTTTTTCTTCTTCTTTTTTTTTTTCTTTTTTTTTTTTTTTTTGTTTAACTAGACCTGGTTTTTTTTTTTTTTTTTTGGGACATATTTTTATTTTATTATTTTTTAATAAATTTGGGTGATTGCTTTTTTTTGTCACTTTTTTGTTTAAATTGGGTATCTTTTTTTAACAAGGGTATATGAGTAAATTTATACAAACTCACTTTTTTCATCCCTCCACTTTTCCACTCCTAACCAAACAAAAATGAGAGAAATTAAATTTTTTTTTATCCTCCCACTTTTTCATTTTCCCACCATTTTCTATCCTCCCACTTTTCCACTCTTTCAACCAAACGGACCTTTAGAGATAAACAAATAATAAGTAGTGGAGTGAATTCTAATTAACTCAGTTAATAATTTTTAAAGAAAAATTATTAACTGAGTTAATTGAAATTTACTCCACCGCTTATTTTTGTTAATAATTTTTCATATTATCAAATAAAGGATTATTTTTTTTGAGAAGGATCGAATAAAGGATTAGATTTGATTATAGTCTACTAAAATGTAAAAAAACAATCAATACATTAGATTTTTTTTTTTTTAATAAGCAATCAATTATTTAGATTGATAATAAAAAACATTTATCATGAAACGAGTTCCATAACTTGAACTTGTGCATTCAAGTCTTCCATCAATAATGTAAGATCAACAATAATTGTGGATTCTTGACTTTCTTTTCTACCTAATCCTTACAGCTGTGACTCAAAACAATTATTTAGGGTCGTTAGGGATATCAAACTTTTGGGTCTGAGACCAAAAAAAGGACTAGATTACACATAAATGTACAGAACTTGGGCCAGGTAGCAGTTAGCACCACTACTGGTCTTAGGCCACGTTTAGCTCCCGTTTAGTAAATGCCCAATTGGGACTAGGAATAGAACTCCGATTTTGTAGACTGAAACTCGTTTTTAGTGGTGCATAATTAACATTATGGGCTTCTAGGTTTGGAAATGAATTGTAAAAAATTTTTTTTTTTAGGACTTTTGAGAGAATCAGTAATTTAATATGATATCAAAATAAGAATTTCTAAATTCGATCATTGTCTCATCTATTCTACATCTCATTTAAAATCTCACATGTTAAGTCTCACCTATTTAAAAGTAATTTTAGCCCACCCATAAAGGTAAGTGTTAGAATTTATGGTTAAAGACATGTTTGGTAGACTGTAATAAAAATTACATAGGAATACTTATTACTATTTATTTTTTTGGTGACAACACAATTATAGAACCTTGAAGACAATTAAATGAAAGCATTTTAAATTAAACTTAAGATATATTTTAGGAAATATCTTACTCATATAATTATATTTTCTAAAAAATAATATTTTGTAAATTTGAAAAAGAGATTAGTTATTTTTTATGATTTTTTATTTTCATAATTGTTATATACATAAGGAAAGTTTGTTTATTTGAAAATATATTGACTTTAGAAATTAATACACCTATTAAGGAATAATTATTATAATCCCTTTAAAAATGAATAGTTATTTCCCATTTTAAAGAATAGCTATTCATAAAGAATAATTATTCTCTGTAATAAAAACATAACCAAACTATTGAATAGCTAAACCATAGGAATAAGTATTACATTACAATACCTATTATAGTCTACTAAATATAGCCTAAAGGCATGTTTGGTAGATTGTAATAGGCGTTGTAATGTAATAGTTATTTCTATAGTTTAGTTATTATGTAGTTTAGTTATGTTTTTATTACAAAGAATAGTCATTCTTTATAAATAACTATTCTTCAAAATGAAGAATAACTATTCCTCTTTAAAAGGTTGTATTAGCTATTCATTTGTAAATGCAATAATTTCAAAACTTAATATATTTCCAAATAAACAAACTTTCTATATAAATCTAACAATTATAAAAATAAAAAATTATAAAAAATAACACATATCTCTCTTAAATTTAAAAATAACAATTTTTAAGTATATATAATTGTATGAGTAAGATATTTCCTAAAATAAATGTTAAATTTCATTCTAATGCTATAACTCACAATCAAACTAATGAATAAATTTAGTTATTATATTACAACACACTTTATTACTAGTAATAAAGATTACAATTCACGTAGTAATCTCCATTCAGTGTACTAAACGTACCCTAAGTAATTAAATTTACTATGTCCCAATAAATTAAGCTTTTGCGAGAATCAACAATTTAACCTATGGTACTTTTTGAAATTGAATCTTCAATATGCGATGAAGAGTGAAATGGCATCTTAAAGGGAAGATTTCTTAGTGAATTGGCACATATCGCGATGTTGAGAGCACACCAGGTGAACCCTCCCCACACTTTTTTCTACTGATTTTTCTATTTTTCCACTAAAAAATCATAATTTTGAAAAACTTTTCAAATGCTAAAATTTTGACTTGATCTTGGTTTCTTAATCATTATTTTGATTTCAAGTGCAATTCCATTAACTTGAGTTTGAAGAAGTTGCATGTTTAACTCTTTAACATGAGAGGGATGCTTTTGCTAAACATGATTGTGAATTTCTTAAAATTAACAATTTAATCAAACCAATCTTTGTACTTTGAAAGTTTTTCCCATACTTTCTCCGCATTTCCTTGGTTTGCTTTAACAAAAATAATTGAGTCATTATTCTTAAATTGCAAGTGGCTTACATCAAAGCCTCCATGGGCTAGATTGAATCTCCACATACTTCATTTTGGTTCATCCTCCTAAAGGAGTCTTAAAGATTTTCAACACTTATGATGAAAAGGAAGGGAAAGAGAGGGTCACCTTACCTTAGATCTCTTTCAAGCTTTATCATACCGAAGGGATTAACCATTTATCATAACAAAGAATGTTAGGATAGAGATGCATTCTTTAACTAGAATGATGCAATCAAGTCTCAGAGAAACCTAAACCTTTTCATTATTTCCAAAATAAATTTCTAATCCGTTGTGTCATAGTCTTTCTCCATATCAATTTTGAGAATTATTAAACCTTGTTTTCATTTTGTTTTCCTTGTATCCCCTATTACATTTTGTGCAATAATGGTGTTGTCTTGAATCATCCTTCTAGGGACAAAAGCTCCTTGCCATAAAGAGAGCATTTTTTGGGAGTATCCTATTAAACCTATTCATTATGATCTTAAAGATTGTCTTATACACCAAATTACACGAGCTAATCTACTAAAAATAATTCACTTTTGTAGCTCCTTCTATTTTTGTAATGAGAGATTGTTGTAGCATTCTCTTGTTTATGAATCCCACCTCCCCACTCCCACACATGAATGGTGAAGTTTCAAAGAGTCTTTCTATCTAGGTAGTCTACATCTTCACATATGTATCTAATTTACTGAATCACTCTAAGACATTGCCCAAATTATTATGCCTCTCGTGAGAGTAAAGGGGGCATGCCAACTCAAGAGCTTTTAGAAAGCCCATATTACAAATTGTTTCCTTAATCCCCTTTTCTTTGGAAACTCTAATTAACTCCTTAGACTCTTCTCTTATGATATTTGGTTATATTAGTCTTTATGCCTCTTCAAGGAATTGAAGGATGCTTGTTTTAAATAAATTTTCAAAATAATTGACAAAGCAACCTTCAATCTCTTCTCTTGGGGATATACAATTCTCATCCTTTTTTTTTCAAAAATTCTATTTGGTTCCTCCTCCTTTTTACTATTGTAGTTAAGTGGAAGAATCTTGTGTTAAGGTAAGTGTAGGAAGCCACTTTATTCTAAATTCTTGTCTTCTTGGAGCTCTCACTCCGACTCTAGTTAGGCTAATGTTTTCCTCTGTATGTAGTTCCTTCATTGATTTTGTTAATTCCTTTAGCTTGAGTTGGATTGAACCAAATATTTTTTTGTTCCATCATCTTAAGTCTTGCTTGGTGGCCTTTTTTTTTTTTTTTTTTTTTAACAAGAATGTATTAAGGAATCTCTCTTACATCTTTTTCCCAAAATTTTGTAATGACTCCAGTCCAGGCCTCTTCAAAGCAGAAAGGTTTGGTCCACCCTTATCTCTCCCATTTGTGTCTTTAGGGTTAGTGGTATGAAGTTATAACTTGGAGGTTTTTAACTAAGGTTCGAGTAATGCTATAGGCACAAACTATTTTACAATAATTTTATAAATTGTTGATATGGAAAATTCTTGCTGGTTCTCATTTGGACCCTCTCTTGACATCATTTTTTTACTTACTAATAACCACTCACTATATCAACTGTTTGTAAAAAAAATTGTAAAATAGTTTATAACTTAATCATTTTCTTCTAGAAATTTTTAAAGTCCATTTCTCCATTCACTATTGGCTACTACATGGTAAATTCTCTTCCTAATATTATGCCTTACCCGTCTTTTATTTGACCAAGTGAATTTATTAAACCTAGGTCAATAAAGACAAATTGTCAAGAAAATTACTTAAATTCACTTTTAGATGATTTGGTCACTATTTTCTTCTTGTGAAGCAACACGATTGAAATCTCTTAACCAAAACCAAGGGCCATTGACGGATTCAAAAAATTATTAGGTACTTTGAGAGTATGGTGACATGGTATTACTACGTTCATCGTATTCAAAATACCTAAGAATTATCCCTGATGAATTTAACTATTCTTTCTAGATTTTCCCAAAAATATATTCTTTGTAACTATCTTAGAGGAGCTCCGTAAACAGCAATAAGCATCCAAGCAGTATTTTGAGGGCATAAAAACAAAAATTAATAAGTTAATAAAAGGGTGAATTGCAAATTACACCCCTGAAATTTGGGGTTGATTGGATTTTACACCTCAAAGTTTTATAAACTTGATTTTACACCTTGAAGTTTGGTTCTATTAGTAATTCACCTCCCACTGTTAATTTTTGCTGTTAAGTGACACATCATTATGCTGATTTGTTTTATTTTTACCAAATCAGCCTCAAAACTATGTCGTTTCGGTGATAACCGAGTGCATAGCTAGCATAATCAAAACTACGTCGTTTCAAGCCTAAACTTAAAACACAAACCTATAGCTTAAACCACTCTAAAATTAAAAATATAAACCACAAAGATGGCAGACCTCATACCTCCCTAACTCAAACTCCACAAGCCCAGGCCTCCCTAACCCAAACCCCACAAACCCAAGTGACGACGGCAAAGGTAGCAGCTATGCCGATAGTGAGCTGCTCTTCTCTTTCTCTCTGTTTTCGGATTTAGTTTTGGTCTATAACACAATACGTCATTGTATGCATTTTCAATACCTGAATCTTTGTCTCCCTTAATAGAGTCATCGGATTCGTCCTTGGAGAAAGTAGTCTATTACTATAATTAATTCACATTGAAGGCCATTTTGTCCATTTGTTATTCACGTCCATCATTTTGGATGGTATAGTTTCATCACTTATAGAAGCTAAGCAACAAAGGTGGAGGTCATTTTTGGTAGGATCGAGTAATGGACTCGGCCCACCCAAAAACCCCGGTGACCCGAGGCCGACAGGTTTTGGGGTGTCCGAGAATATTCGAGTCAAGTTTCAGGTCTTATTTTCAGGTTTGGGTCAGTATCGAGTTGGCGTCGGGTCATTTATATATTCTAGTCTGAACCCGATTTTTTTTTTTTTTTTTTTTTGAAAAAACCCTACTCCAACAATGGTCTCTCTCCGCCTCCCTCGCCTACCTCCCAAGTCTCAATCTCACAAAACATCACAGCCCAAAGATCGGTGTCGACCTCAAACAACTCACCATAGCCATCATCCACGTTTTATAGAGACAACTTTGCAAAGACAAAACGGAACTGCGATCTACCATCAACGTCGACCCACATCTTCATTTCAAACAAACCAAAACCCACGAAATAAAACCCATTCAGATCTCCACCGAAGCACCTTCCTTTGATCGCCGCTATCTAGATCATGTCGAAAAGCTTCCTTGACCACCACCGACAGTATAGCTCCCCACCAAGAAGCCCTCCTCCTTACTTTCTTTTTCTATGCGAGATGGGTAAGAGAGAAGGGAGAGAGAGCCAACAAACCTTATAGGATGAGTGGCTCGGTGGGCTCAGTGGGTCTAGTTTGTAGAAACTAGGAAGTGAGGAATTTAATGAGTTGGAAGTTTGTGAGAAGAAAAAAAAAGGGTTCGCTCAAAGAAGACTAAAAATAAAAATAAAAAGGTACAACCCGAGACCCGGAAAACCGACCCAATTACAAACCCGATTTTTTGGGTCGGGTCAAGTTTCAGCAAATCAAACCCGATTTATATCAGGTCGGGTTTTGAGTCACTGTAAACCCGACCCGACCCGACCCAATATCGATCCTACTTTTTGGTTATGGCCCAGTGATTTGTGAATGCAGATCTAGCAAACCACATTAACAAAAACCCCCCAAAAAACTAAGATTACAAAAGCCAAATTCGAAAACAGAGAGAAAGAGGAATGACTCACATTCGGGCGTAGCCGCCGCCTAGAGCTTTCGCCGCCGCCGTCGCCGCCTAGGTTCGTGGGGTTTGGGTTAGGGAGGTATGAGGTCCGCCATCTTCGTGGTTTATGTTTTTAATTTTAGAGTTTGGCATGCCGTTTAAGCTAGAGGTTTGTATTTTAAGTTTAGACCTAAAACGACGTAGTTTTAATTATGTCAGCTACTCACTTGGTTATCACTAAAACGATGTAGTTTTAGGGCTAATTTGGCAAAAATAAAACACATCAGCATGATGATGTGTCACTTAATAGCGTAAACTAATAGTGGGGTGAATTGCTAATGGAACCAAACTTCATGATGTAAAATGAAGTTTATAAAACTTTGGAGTATAAAATCCAATCAACTCCAAACTTCGGGGATGTAATTTGCAATTTACCCTTAATAAAAGTTGTTTTTCCCAGTAATTTCAATATTAATATCTTCTTTTCTTTCTTCTTTTTTCTTTCTTTTTTTTTTTTTTTTTTTTTTAAGTATCTTCTTTTCAGTTAAAACAAAGTCCGCATGCTCTACCAATGACAGGGACCAAAATATGGTCACTAAAACCTAAGATTTTTATTCTATTTTATTTCTACTAAAACAAAAGTTTTGTCTTGTAATAAAAATATAAAATTACAAGTTGGATTCGTTTCAAAAAAAAAAAAAAATGGTAATTACAAGTGGGCTTGAGAGAGTCTACTAGGCTTGAAGGTGATGAACTATCGTAGGCCAAGTCGTCCCACGACAATTCCAATCAAGGAGGATCACGGTTCCTTGCGGGGCATGTTAACAACCGCCTCCTAAGTCATGTTAGAAACATGTCCCTACAGTTCAGTGCTCAAGTTTACGCCTCTTGCGCTTTGCTAATCTTCTCATCCTATTCTCCTTCAATAGTTCTTTTTTTCCTTTTTTCATTTCAAGTGTTAGCTTCTTCAATTTCCAGTAGGCTTGGTCCTTAATTATCTGACCTTATGTGCTTTGTGGTTAATTAGGGTCCCTACCCTCATGTAGAATGGCAGCCCAACTCAAAAACTAGGCTTCAGTTGGGCCTAAACCTTCTGATATCCAAGAAAGGGTATAAGAACACTATAGGGCCCAATTGTACAAGCATTTGTAGAGCCACTCGAGATCATCAGTAACTAAAAGTTTGCTTCTTTTTCTCTTTCGGTGATCCTCTGACCAGATCATCACTACTTAGTAATTACATGTATCATCAAACTCATTAAGCCAAAAAGGAAGATAGAGAATATAATTATTGGACTGAGAATATGATATCACAAATCAGAAACTACAAGTGAGTGGGGTCGATATTCTGGGGATTTTGTGCTTATAGAGAGTGGAATATAATAATCACCCACTTTAACCCTTCCACCAAAAAAGAATGTTTAAGTTATTTTGAAGGCCAAAAGATTTTGAAAGATTTATTAGCCATAAACTTTTTAGGCTATCACGGGTCGAATCTTGCCGTCCCTTTTTGTTTGGCACTTTCTACGTACTACTTTGTGTCCTGCTCCTCTAAATTTTTTTTTTTTTTTATTTATAATACATAATATAGTAATAGATTAATAGTATTACCTTAAAAAAGAAGTAGAGACCAGAAATTTTTTTAGGTAAAGTGGGAAAGATGATATCCCACGTGTACGCATACTACAATTCCATTGTCTTTTTTAATGATAAGAATGTGATTTTCTTCTTGGATGTGATTCTTGTATGATTATGAAGTTATTGTGAAGCTAAAGAACACTTAACAGTTTTATATATAAACGGTGAGTAACTATGAATACTCAGGCTTTGATAGAATTTCACACCATGAAT
This sequence comes from Quercus dentata, assembly GCA_028216015.1. Classification (NCBI taxonomy): domain Eukaryota; kingdom Viridiplantae; phylum Streptophyta; class Magnoliopsida; order Fagales; family Fagaceae; genus Quercus; species Quercus dentata. The sequence goes on from CP116445.1 coordinate 72,087,604, forward strand.
GATTAGGATTTAGGACTAATGTGAACTTGGATAAAATTTCACAACTATCTCTCTTACCTATTTTACAAGAAAATGAAAAAGGAAACAAAAATTAAGCGACAATTAGCAGTTGCTCACCATAAGCAGATGTCATCTTAGTATTTTTTTTTTTTCTTAGAATATTTTGAAATTAATAATCAAAATATTCTAAAAAGTTAGCAACTAATAATGAATGTGACCGTGTCACATCAACAAATTAATAAATAAATTCTTCTAATTTTTTATTATGTGTTAAAAAAATGTTCATATTAATTTTAAGGTATAGGTATTAAAAATCATAACTCTCTTATCTTAGTTATTACTTATTAGTCCGTACTAAATTTTTTTCCCCATACAAGTGATTTTCATGACCTAATAAGAGTTAGGTCTCAACCGGTGATGCACAGTCAATCTTTGAACAAGGATACCACCCAACCAAAAGTGACTGAGGTAGGCATCTATGCCCTTTCAACTCTTATTAGGAATAATTCAAACTATTCTTCATATTTTTGTGATCAAATAGCGCCCAATGAATAATATCTTTTATTTTGAGCCTTTGAGGGAAGCTACAATGAGAACCATTTTTTATATCCAATTATTCAAGAGCTCTCCCTAATTTTGTTCAAGTACTCCCTTACTTTGAGACATTGATTGATGTGATTGAATAGAGGAATTGCAAATATCCTGCATTCATAGCAGTAGAGCTAAATAGCTATAATGCTATTTTAGCTCCACCAAAATACCAAAAACGGCCATGCAGCAATGGAGGCATAGGCATAATTTTTAGTTTGACTGCTAAAGTGCACATCTATCTATAAATGTGCACAGTAGCCGACATCTAAAAAAAATTAATTTTTTATTCATCCCCTGGATTAAAATAATACTGCTTTCTTTATTTTTTTCATTTCCTTCTCTCTCTCTCTCTCTCTCTCTCTCTCTCTCTCTCTCTCTCTTCCTCAATTTTTTTTTCTCTCTAGCTCGCCGGCTAGCTCCCTCATCTCCCTCATCCCTCAGCTTGCCAGCTAGCTCTCTCATTGCCGATTTGTTCCACCGACCCACCCCAAGCCCCATCGCCGATCTCCCCAAGCCCCATCGCTTGGCTCGCCTGATCCGTCCCCAAGCCCCAAGCCGCCACCGGGTTTCATCGTCGATCATCGATCCAAGCTCTGGGTTTCTCTAGGTTTCATCGTCTAAGCCGCCACCGCATTCCTTGTCGTGGGTTTTGTGGGTTTTTCCGTTGATCAAGCTTTGAGGTTTTTTTTTTTTTTTTTTTTTTTTTTTTTTTTTTTTTGTGGACTGTTGGTGGTGGTGGTGGTGGTTGTGGCTGTGGTTGTGACTATGGCTAAGGAAAAAGATTGGAGATTTGGGTTTTTTTTTTTTTTTTTTTTTTGTTTGTTGACTGGTGGTGGTTGGTCTTTGTGATTTTTTTGGTATTGGTATATATTATTTTATTGTAGTGGTTATAATATTTTATTGTGATGTTTATATTATTTTATTGTGTTGAAAGTTAAAATAGATCCATTTCTTTGCAGTATGTGTATAGGTAAAATAGATAAAGTAACTTTTATTGGTACTAAATAGCTAAAATTATAGATCCACTACTGTTTTACCATAGCTAAAACTCTATCATATTCTATTTTACCATCTTAAAACACTATTTTATCAATTATACAATACTATTTTACAATACACTCAACATCCTAACTTTTATTTTATCATACTACACATTAAAATAATATATCTACACAATAAAATAATATATCTAGATAATAAAATAATAATATATTCTCAAGAGAGAGAGAGAAAATTAGACAGTGGAGAGAGGATATGACTCATATGAGACCGTGCAAAAGTGCTACAAAGATCTTGTTATAGATCGTGTAAATGAGACAGTGGAGAGAGTAAAATAATAATTTTTGGATTTGCAATACCATCACAAATTTGCGATGGTATTGTAGTAGTATTGCAAATTTTTTAGCTTTAAAATGCCAACTGTGACCAGTTGTTGACCTTTTTTGGTATTAAAATGGTAAATTTTGGCAAGATATGGCATTTACCATACCAGCTGCGAATGCTCTTAGTGCACTCCTCCGTAAGAAAGAAGATGTTTTTTTCTAATTTGTTAAACTTTTTTTTTCCTTTTTAAGGTAGATTTCCAAAACTTATTGAGTATCCAACTTAACTATACAGAACATAGCAAGAATCACTCGAAAGTAACTTTAAAATATATTTTTTTATTGAAAAAAATTAATAACTTTTTTTTTTTTTAGAATCAATAACTTTAAAATATTTTTTTTGAGAATGAATAACTTTAAAATATTGGTTATGAGTTTTGAACCTAAAAATTTATGAGGCCTTAAAAGTCATTAAATCAACCTATCATTATTTATTTATTTATTAAGTGCGTTTGACCAAATTTTACATGAACAACATTTCAATCAGAGTGAGAATTTTATTTAAAATTTACAAATAATAAATCAAAATTTTTCGCTTTGATAGAATGTGAATCATTTAAATTTATTTTTAGCTCAAACTTTACAAACTAAATTTTTTAATAGGCAAAAGATATTGATGTGGAGAAGCATGCTTGTGTACTATGGTCTGCACATGGGAAAAAACTTATTAAAAAAGAAAAGGTTAGAGAGCTCAAAACAAATTCTCTGTGGCTGCCCACATGGTAGAACTTATTATTTTGTGAACCCCTCAGCCACACAAAAATAAAAAAATATGAAAGAAGATATATTTTTATATAAAAAAGAAGAAACAGTCAAAAAAATAAAATAAAAAAATAAAACCCCAAATATATAGTATTTAGTTTGGTAGCTGTTGGTTGTAGTTACCTAGGGAGGGTGGGAATCTCTCTTTTCATCTCATCATTGACTCTCCTCTTGGGAATGGTGGCAGGAGGTGGAGGTTCATCTGGCCCTTTTTTCCCAGAATCAAGAACAGCCCATTTGAGCTATATAACTATTATAAATTTTATTTATTATTACTAAATTCTTTTTTTTTTTTTTTTTTTTTTTATAGGAGACACTTTCTCAGATGTTAAATTTAAACAGTTAGCTGTTTGAAGATCTTTGTCTCTGTGTTTTGATACAGTAACTCCCAACGACATTCTAACCTCCCACACCTCCCTCTCATTTCCCGCTAACACACAGTTCTTCCTTTGATGGGCAAGAAGCAGCACTTAGATTGGACCTCTAAATCCATTGTTTCCTCTGGGAGTGAGAGAGTTTCTCTTTTGAGTAAGGAGGTTTGTTTTCTTCTTCTTCTTCTTATGGTTTTTTTGACTTTTTTTTTGGGTTAAAATTTGCATCTTTATTCTTTTTTCTTTTTCTTTTTTTTTTGATGGGGTTATATTTTTTGAGGGTTATGTCATGTTTATTCAATTTGCTTAAACATGCCATGCTCCATATCAAGAATTTGGTTACATATACAATTGCTTTGTTATTTGATATGCTATTTTATAAGTTCTTGTAATTTGGAAGAGTTTTTATGAAAATCTTATGGTTTAGCTAACTCTATTTTTTTTAACTTGCTCTTGATATTCATTTTTCTTGAATCCTTAAGTTCCATGAGTTTACTGGTAAAAGAAAAGAAAAAAAAGGCCACAATGTTGAATTTAATGTTTCCCATTGTTTTGTGGTTTGCATTTGATTCATAACTACCCTGCCATATTGTTTGTTTAGTTTCAGTTAATAATGGGGAGTTTTGTACACTGGGTACGACCTTTGTTAAGTACAGGAGCTGGCTTTCTCAAATCCCATTTCCTTACAATCCACTACTTTCTTTGTTAGTTCCATGTTTTATATGTAGCTTATCTTTTATCAGCAGACCTTGATAGTGTCTGTTTGTTTTGGATGGAAAATACTAAATCTTTTACTGTAATAAGACCATTAAAGACCTTGTTAATTGGTATTTAAAAAGGAAGCCAATTTGCTTTGATTCACGCAGGCAAAGAGGAAAGCAAATGAAGACCAATCAGCTGATGGACAAGCGACAGACCTTGAGCATGGTGATGCAATAGAGGTGAACGCTACTCTAGTCATTTGAACACTAAAATTTTATTCATCTTTGATTCAAAGCTGTTTTGTCAAAATTTATAACTGTGTTTTGGTTCTTTGGTAAATGCTGCAGGCCGCAAATGTTGGATTTTCTAGAGTACTGTCACTAGTAAGTGGGAAATTTGTGATGGGTTTTGATAATGTTGTAAGGATTCTCTGAAATATGTCATATGGTAAAAATCCTCATGTTTTACAGGCAAAACCAGATGCAGGGAAGCTAGTTGTTGCCACCATTGCATTGTTGATAGCATCCACATCAAGTATTCTGATTGTATGTTGATTTACTTATTGGTGGCCATGCAAGACCTCTCTTTCATTTTTACTCCCCCCCATCTTAATTATCTTGTAACACAAATATAGTGAATTGATTGTTAATTTGACTGCCAAGTACCTTTTAGGATTTCTATTGGCTCACTGTCACTGAACAATGCTAAAATTAAATGTGTGTGTGTTTGTGCGCGCGTGTGTGTGTACGTATATAAATGTTAATTACAACAAGTTTCAGAGTTTATGTGACAATATAGAATAACATTTAGTGTATCACTATAAGTCAATATATCTAACAGTATGCTTGTCAACTCCAACAACAAGAGCTTCATCGCCAAATCTTTTTCTTTTTGTTTTGAGATAAATATCTTTTTCAATATGCTCTTCGGACATGCTGAAGATTACAATAAAAATACAAACTTCTTGGTCATGTGGATCATTGTGGACTCAACTTCTGCTTTCTCCACAAGCCAACGGACACTAAAATTTCTCTTTCTCTGACTGTTCTCCCATTAATATCTAGGAATAAATTCTAACTCATTACTTGGTTTGTTCTTATTGCAAAACTCGTCTCTCTGAACATAATGATTCTTGTTATGCAGCCAAAATATGGTGGTATGATAATAGACATTGTATCAACAGAAATAAGAACTCCTGAACAGCAGGCAGAAGCTCTAGAAGCCATCAAGGACACCATATTGGATATTGTGCTGATAGTTGTCATCGGGTATGATATACTCTCTTGTATTTGCTGCACTAAGTTTAAATAGTTTCTTAGGACTGTAAGTTATAGGAGTGCTTTGGCTGCTGTTCTGAATCAGCGCACTCTGAGGAACACATAATATGGGTGGGTGGGACTAGTTTGGAGAAAAAATAAAATCACTGTAATCAACATCACATAAGGCATCCATACAAATCCTTTACCGGTGGAAACGAGAAGTGAACAAACTGATATGAATAAATAAAGTACAAACCTAAACAACATAATGATGCAATAGGATCAACTCCAAATTGTTTTTCAAAAAGATGATAGATTTTCAGAAGTACATATTTACCATACTTATTTACGAATTTTTATAAATAAAAGCATGCTCTGGCTAGAACAAAATAAATAAAAAAGTTCCATAATTTACCTTTCTTTCTTTTGGGGAAAAAAAGGAGGGGGAGGGGGTGGTTGGGGTTGGGGCAGCTAGGAAACTCTGTAACTTTCATAATGCCAAAACAAGGAAGAGCTATTAACATGCTTTCTGCCAAATATGGATAATGTTAAGCATTGCTGAATTGGCTATCATATATGACGGCTTGAAAAGGATGATAATATTAAAATTTTTGAAATAACCATCTCAAGATTATTGTCTTTGTATCAAATTTTAAGAGCCTATGTTAGCTTATGTTGTTTAATGATAATTGACTGTGGTTTTTTTAGTTCACTGTGCACAGCACTTCGAGCATGGTTGTTTGCTTCCGCTAGTGAAAGAGTTGTAGCTCGTTTGAGAAAGGACTTATTCAGTCACCTTATCAATCAGGTTAGATCCATTAGTTCTCGAACTTGTAAAACTGGAACGCTCCCTGTGAGATAAAAATACACAGAATTGCAAAAGGACATATAGAAACTTACACAGTGTATATCCATTTCTAAACCACTGTACGGTTGGTCTTTTGGGTTTTATATCAATATAATCATGCTGGAAGCATATTCAAACTGTGAATAACTTCTTTAGTGTGAGAGCTGTATTAGGAACAATGGAAGTCAATAATTATCAAGTTACTATAATTATCTTATTAGTATTGCTCTGGAACTCTAAATACCATTTGGTGCGGTTGATGCTGCATGGTTCAATAGGAAATAGCATTCTTTGATGTTACCCGAACGGGGGAACTACTAAGCAGGCTATCTGAAGACACACAGATCATAAAGAATGCAGCCACTACCAATCTTTCTGAGGCACTCCGAAATCTAACAACTGCATTTATCGGCATTGGCTTCATGTTCTCATCTTCATGGAAATTAACATGTAAGTGATTTTATTTTCTTTGAGTAATGCTCATTTAGTCTAGTGATTATTTTTCTTATTGTATGCTTCTTCCTGTTTAGTGTTGGCTTTGGCCGTAGTGCCAATCATTTCGGTTGCTGTACGAAAATTTGGGCGCTATCTTCGTGAACTTTCACATTCAACTCAAGCTGCAGCTGCAGTATCTGCCTCAATTGCAGAGGTTTGTAAGCAAAATATGAACGTTATATTGCTATTTATCAATTTTTTAATTGCTTAATGCATGGCACTGGAAACCATTTATATTTTTAGATTCCTATTGCGTAAATAGTTGTTTTTGGAAGAATACAAAGTGGCAAAAAGGAAGTCAGAATGGAAGTTTGAGAGTTTAGATTCAAGATTTGATGAATTGCATGGAAAAGGTAGTTTGAAGGAGAGGAAGAAGGATATTTAAAACTTGCTAAGCCTAAGATAAGGGGAAGGAAAAGCAAAGACTTTACTTTGTTAATTGCGTCAAAGAGTTATATTAAGGGAACACTATATTAAGGAAAGATATAGGAGCTACCTTTTTATTATTTTTCAATAAGTAACGAAGGATATAGGAGCTACTTAGATGTATTCTTGAATTCAATCCACTGAGGGAATTGGGAGCAAATTTCCAATTTAACTCCATTGAGATAGAAATCATAGGTTCACAAGAAGAGTTATAATAGTTGAGGTAACAAATAATTAAAGAAGATGAAAATAGGAAAGAAGTTAACTCATAAGAAATTCTGAACAGATTTGCATGGATTCTTTGTACTTTTACCCTATGCAATTTGTTAATAATATTTAGTTCTATACGAGTTAAACAGGCAAGTAACTCATTATTAGGAAAGTTGTTACTCAATTTTTTTTTTAATTCTAACTTGTTTGTTTTTCCTGTGCAATATTGATTTTTAGGAATCTTTTGGGGCCATTCGGACTGTCAGATCTTTTGCTCAAGAAGCTTATGCAGTCTCTAATTACTCAGAAAAAGTTGATGAGACACTGAACCTTGGTCTCAGACAAGCTGTGAGTGTCTTGATTAGTTCATCTCTCTCTCTCTCTCTCATTGGAAGTTGTGAGTGCATTTCCTAGTTATGAATATTTGAGAAAAATCCTAAAGCTTTTAAGGCTTTCCTTTTCTGATACAGAGAGTAGTTGGTCTATTTTTTGGAGGGCTAAATGCAGCATCAACATTATCTGTCATTGTAGTGGTGGTTTATGGAGCTTACTTGACAATAACAGGCACCATGACTGCAGGCTCTCTTACATCCTTCATTCTTTATAGCCTTACAGGTGCTTCCCTCATTGTTTTTACCCTGTAAATTGTACCTGTAAAGGACAAAACGTTTTCAAATTTAGTTTTGAAGCTTGGGAAATTTTAAAAAAATTCTTAGCCTCTTAAGACTTAAGAGGCCGCTCCAGTAATCCAGTTTGATAAACAGTAACGTGAATTGTGTATCTGCTCTGCTTTGAAAAAGGTGATAATCACCGTATCTGAATATTATGGGTTATGATAAACCAATCTCCTAAGCCAAACCCTTCATGTTTTCAATATCATTGTTTTTGTTGCCTGTGACTGCCTCTTTTATTTCTTTCTTTGAAAGCTTTATAGCTACTAAAAATTTACAAAATTGTGAAATTTCTGTGTCTGCAGTTGGATCCTCAGTATCCTCTTTATCAGGATTGTATACAACAGCAATGAAAGCTGCAGGAGCAAGCAGGAGAGTTTTTCAGCTCCTGGATCGTGTCTCATCCATGCCAACAGCAGGAGATAAGTGCCCCATAGGGTCAGTTACTTTACATTCCCCACCCCTCTCCCTGGGGGTCCCTTTCCCTCTCTTTTACACACCATAACCCTTGATTTGGGAAATAATACCTTCAAAATTACTATTAATCATCTATTTACTCTGATACATTCTTATGCTTAAAAGCAGTAGACCATTGGGCAATAAGTACACTATCTCATATTTTCATTCTCCAGTTGAGATTAAAGTTAAATTCTTATCTGTAATGTTGTGGCTTTAATGGCAGAGATCCAGATGGAGATGTGGAATTAGATGATGTCTGGTTTGCTTACCCTTCTCGCCCAAGTCATATGGTTCTCAAGGTAGCGGTTTTTCTTAATTACATTATGCTGCGAACTTGAAAATGATGAGCACTAATACTAAGAAATGTTTTCTTGCCAACAAGATGATGTCATCAATTTACCTATGTACTTTGACTGTGTTAATGTAACATTAATTCTAAGATTCAATTTTACTCTTGTTTGTTGCCCTGAAGTCTTTCTTTGGCTTGAGTTGTGAAAGAATTTATCTTCTTTGTATGTCTTTCCTACCTAATGGGTCATTAACATTTGAACTCGTGTAAGAACTTTCTTAGCATAGTAGGAGTGTTTTTATGATTTTCTTCATGTATCAACATTGGAATAGTAAGCATACAAGACTTCTAACATTTTTAACCTTGTGACTTTATCTACAACCATTGTTTCAATTGCAGGGTATAACATTAAAACTGAGGCCTGGTTCAAAAGTTGCTCTTGTTGGTCCAAGTGGTGGTGGAAAAGTAATGTTATTATCCTTACCATTTTCATTTTTTTCCCTCTTGGTGGTCTTTCAACGATTAGAGCATGTCTAAGGCTCTAAAATCATCATTTTTTCCTCTTTGTCAAATCAGTACAGCAAATTTGACTTGTGTAGAATGTTAAAATTATTTAATTTTGTATTGCAGACGACAATAGCCAACTTAATTGAGAGGTTCTATGACCCTCTCAAGGGAAAGATTTTGCTAAATGGGGTTCCCCTGGTAGAAATATCGCATGAATACCTTCACAGCATGGTAATTTTAGTTTCAAAATAATTTTCTGCTTATGATATAGCAGGATTTGGTAGAGGGACTTGGCTCCTCTAAAATCCCCTGTAAAATAGCCTGTGGATCAGAGTTGATAATATTAGAATCACGAGATTTCTTTGACACCCTACTTTTCTATACTTTTCAGATAAGTATTGTGAGCCAGGAGCCTGTTCTTTTCAATTGTTCTGTTGAAGAAAACATTGCCTACGGGTTCAATGGAAATGCTAGCTCAACTGATATAGAAACTGTAGCTGTGAGTTTCAATCTTCTTTTTTTTCATTCCTTCTGAACAAATGAACATCTTCTATTTTTAATTACTCTATTTTTGTATACTGATAAAGTGATAAATATTTCAGAAAATGGCTAATGCACATGAATTCATAGAAAAGTTTCCAGAAAAGTATAAAACTGTTGTTGGAGAACGTGGATTGAGGTTGTCAGGAGGCCAGAAACAACGAGTAGCAATTGCAAGAGCACTCCTAATGAATCCAAGGGTTTTGCTATTAGATGAAGCCACTAGTGCTCTAGATGCTGAGAGTGAATACCTTGTTCAGGTGAGATCAGCAGATTTAAGTAAATCATCCATTTGGACAGTACTAACTTTATTTTTGCAGGACATAGAGAGTTTTTGGTGTCCTAAATATCCAAGCTTTGGTTCTTTTTTGTTAATTATTTGTGTCTTATCAAACAATGGCAAATGAAAAAATACCTTTCATTAGAAAATAACATCAAGAAAGAAGAAAAATTATTAGGCTATCCTGACCTTTCAACTTGCATTCCAATGTCACAATGATGGTTGTGAATAATCCAACAGTCACTGGGACAACTAGTGACTCGAAATAAGTTTTAAGGTAGTCTTTGTCTAATTGAGGATCCATAACTAAACCCGGCAATTCAGGACGAAGGGAATAATCTGACAATCACTGGGACAGCAATTTTGTTATTGTTTTTGTCATCAGTGTCTCACTGAATATTCTGTCCACAATTGCCCAGCACCTTTGGAAATTTGATTGAGCTGAGGTATCTTTGGCTTAAAGATGGACTTACCTCGAAACAATCCCATCATCCATGGGCAACTAGTTAAAGCTTCAAACTATGTGAAGCATTCGAGGCAAAATAGAGGTAGGACTAATATTTATGCAAAGCTTGGTAAATTGAAGTCCTTTAGCTGCAGGACTAATATTTGTGCAATGTTAGGTCAATAGAAGAATTTTAATTGTAGGATTTATGTTTGTGCAAAGTTAGTGATGTGATTTGGTGTAACGTGAGGCACTTTAAGATGTTCAAAATTGAACATTCTCTCTGCTTTTATATTTTATATTAGATTAGATATTTGATTCTGTAAGATTCAAAGTCTCTTATAGCTTTCCCCTCTAAAGCACCACCAGTTTCCTCCTACCCAACTATTCATCATTGTTGCTGTTCTTCTAGCATACCCCTCCACTTTCTCCTTTTGGATTTACCTACTATCCAGTCTCATCAAGAAAATAAAAATGCATTCTCTGCCAATGACATGTAGCAAGAATGATTTATATAGTGTGAGCATTGAACTTGTTCCCAATAATGCTATAAGTTGCATGTTCCAAGCTACTCCTTGCCATTGGCCTTTCATTTCAAAATATACAGTTGTTGTACATTGGAATGTATTGCTTTAAGTTGACGGTGCTGAGGAGTAATTATAGGTATTAAACCACATTTCATTTCTCTCCTATAAGGGAGAAAAAGAAGAAGAAAATTCAGGGAAAGAAGAGAGAGAACAGAGCTACAAAATATGCTGATTTTGTCTGCCTATAAGTCTAAGTTTTATTTCGTTCATTATCAAACATATTAACCAATTCTCATGCAACCTATAGGATGCCATGGATTCTCTGATGCGGGGAAGGACTGTTCTTGTCATAGCACATCGGCTTTCAACTGTCCAAAGTGCAGACACTGTTGCAGTTATATCAGATGGTCAGATATCCGAAAGTGGCACCCATGATGAGCTACTCAGCCAGGATGGAATTTACACTGCATTAGTGAGGCGGCAATTACAAGTCCCCAAAACTGAACTGTAGTCTAAGACTACAAAACTCAGTTAGAAGCGAGTTCACTTGTGATTGGAATTCCCATACTGGCTTCTCCTATGTAATGATTTGTCTTTGAATTCATAAATGTACTAGTTTTAAAAGATTATAAAGACCTTTTAGTACTTAATCTTACAACATGTATAGAAACCTTGTTACTTTCCAGATTTGATATCCAGATTGCTCCAAGAGTCGTTTGTTCAAAAAATGTGATTTTCTAAACAATTAAGGAATATTGGTGGCCCTAACACATATGCTGACACTATCAACTTGGCTTGAATAAGCAGCTGATTCAAATTGGTGGCTGCCGATTGGTATTGCATAATTTTAACTATCATTGTGTATGTCTATGTCATATTCTATCCTAACTCATGGGTATATTCTACTTTTATTATCTTGTGAAAGAAAAAAAAAATTATTAATCCTAAATTTAGAAGGGCATTAAAATGTACACCCTTCAGAATAATCCATTTGTGTGTGTGACACAATATTTTTCATAATAATTGAATTGACAAATTTTTACTGATTCTTATACATATTTTTTTTATCTACCATTAACAATTAACTACTTTAACAGTTATGAAATATGTTGTAAACTTTTTGTAATTCTAGAGTTATATATAAATGACATTAGAATTTTTAGGAAATAGTTAAGTCATGCACTCTTCACATACATATGCAATTTGGGACAATTAGTCATTTAACAATTGTGAAATATTTGTAATACTTTTTGTAATTCTAGAGTTATATATACAAGACATTAGAGTTTTTAGAAAGAGTGGTGGTTATTACACACCACCAAAGGCAACTAAAATTGTGACTTCAAGTAACAATTTCTAGTTGCTTTTAGGGTTGTGTAAAATAGTGCGTGCAACAAGTTAGAAATCGTGACTTCAGTTTCTTTTGTGGAGTGTGTATAAAATAATTTGTGTGCAACAAATTTAACTCTTTTAGGAAATAGTCAAGTCATGCACTCTTCACACAGCATGAAGTTGTTTGGGACTTCTTCCCCCTCCTGGGTAAGTTTCACATGCACCAATGAGAATTGAACCCACAACCTCAAACAAAGGGAGGAGATACCATTTGATTTGAGCTAGAGCTCATTAACACTATTTAGATCATACTAGAGTTGTACCTTATCTATATAGAGTAATGCTAAAAACACTTTTTACAATATTTTTACAAACTTTTGATGTGACAAATTATTACTAGATCTCTTCTAGACCCACTACCTACATTAATTTTTTATTTACCAATAACTACTCACCAAATAAAATTTATAGCTCTAACATTTATTATTGCTATGTTTCTGTTGAACAACATTAGTGTAAAATTTCAGTCCACTTTAGTCTATTTCGGTCAACTTCAATCCACTTTAGTCTATTTCGGTCAATTTCCTAAACAAAAGGATGCTATAAATTAATTTGTATATATTTTTCCTTTTATTTCGTATTTCATTTTTCACCAGAAGTTGAAGACTTCACTTTTGTGAATTCCATTTGCAATAGAAAGTATTATATATAAAATTGATTTTTGGCATATGTTAAGGTAACATATTTTTTGTATGGGAGTGGGATTATTGTGTTTTTCGTTTAAAATAGAATCACTTATGGGCCTCTTACATAGTAGTGGCTTTGTGGCAATATGATTTCTTGAAATGAAATTTTCATACTAAGCAAGAACTAAAGTCAATAATCATAGACTTTCACACTCATTCATTATGTAGGCTCATATCATGAATTTCATCAAAAAGAATATCCATGGAGTCAAAGCCAGCATCAACAGAGCAGCTATTTCCCGCATTATGTACGCTGATAATATCATCTTGTTCTCTAAAGCCACTAGAAAAGATGCATCGACTCTATTGGAATGTTTGGAAAAATACTGCCACTGGTCTGGGGAGAAGCTAAACAACAGTAAATCCGGAATCTTCTTCTCCAAATATACTCAAAAGCAAACAGCAAGAGCCATAAAACACATTTTCTAAATGATGAGTATCAAGAAAGATGCAGTTTATCTAGGGGCACCCATGTTTCCATCTAGGTCCCCTTCCAAGGACCTTAGTTTTCACTAACCAAGCTTGAAAAAAGACTATCAGGATGGAGAAGTAAAACTTTGTCTTGGGCGAGAGATGCACTCTCATCAACTGTTGCTCATACCATTCCTAAATATACCATCTCCTCATTCAAAGTCCCTATCTCTGTTTGTGACAAGCTTGATGCGCTCACAAGAAAATTCTGGTGGAAGCCTAAGGAGAAGGATGGAAAGTTTTTAGCTTGGAGAGCTTGGGATAAGCTCTGTGCTTCAAAAGCTACAGGAGGCCTAGGCTTTAAAAGGGCCAAGTATAACAATAATGCTCTACTTTCAAAATTAGCCTGGATGGTCACCTCCAAGCAGGACAACCACTCGTGGGTACCATGGCTGCCAACATTCAAACCCAAGCCCAAAAATGAGGCATCAGCTTCCTCCCATCTTATGGTTTCTCAGCTCATTGACCATGCTCAACATGCTTGGAGATCCAATATGGTTCTTGAGCTTTTCGATCATGAATCAGCTAAGGCTATCCTATCCATCCCTATTCCTATTAGGTCCAAGCCAGACAAGTTTTGATTTGGACATCAAACTCCAAAGGTGTTTTCACTATCAAGTCTGCCTATCGAGTTGAGAGTGAGATTACTTCCATAACCCCTCCCACAGGCAATCCCTTGGAAAAAAAACTTTGGAAGGTTAGAGCACCAGAAAAATTGAAGATGTTCTTATGGAGATTGGGTAACAACGTTCTCCCCACCAAAGAAAATCTCATGCAAAGAATGCCGATCAAAGATTCTTGTTGTGAACTTTGCAAACAAGAAGTTGAATCCTTTGTTCATCTCTTCGTAACTTGTCCTATCGCCAGAGCCCTCCGGTACACCTGTTGTTGGGGCTTCAATCCTGAAGAACACCAACTAGCTACCCCTGAAAGTATCATCAAGCTAGTTTTTGAGCCTCCCAAAGCCTCTACTGCCCCGATGAAGATGTATGGCTCATATCCCTCCAAATGGCTTTTATTCTTGATGAAATATGGTGTGTTAGAAACCAATCTTTTCACCAGGGGATCCATACTGAAATCCAGGAAGCTATCAAACAGATCCATCGGAAGTTTGCTGAATTTAGAAATCTAACGAGCTCAGAACATCCGCAGACAATACTGACGCTGCTATAGTATGGGCAAAGCTGATCCCAGCCCGCTCCCCTATCATCGCAGAAGCAAGCGCTATCCTATGGGCTGTGCAGTTGGCTAATTATGAAAATTGAAGCCATATTATCTTCAAGTGTGACGCTAAAGCCTGCTTTGACCCCCTCTTCTCACCTAAATTTACTCCTGAATGGTCTATAGTAATGTGATTTGTATTATTTTAAGTTTGAAAGAGTCTTTTGTTTCTTGTTCCTTTCGCTGGACTAGTAGGCTTTGTAACCTTGCTGCTCATAAAGCAGCTAGGATTTGTCTTTCGTCTACATCTTTTTGCTTTTTCGTCTGCGTCTTTTTGCTTTCATTACCACAGCCTGCCTGAAACTCTCTTGGAGGTTTGCATGGCAGATGTCAGTCTTTGTTTGTCTTTTCCTCTTTCAATAAAGATTGAAGTTTATCTATATATATATACATATATATCATCATCATTTTGCCTTCTCCTTATCTCCTTATGGCCACTGTCTGGTTTGCTACTACTAATATTTGTATTTCTCTGTTGATCGATCAATGATATCAAATAATACTTCAAATATATACTACTACTACTACTTGTTTCAGATCAGCATTCTATAATTTTATTTGTTCAATAAGACCGATTCCATGCTGTTGAGAAGGCACATAACATGGATCCAAATAAATTAACTGCTCATACTGACATTCCATCAAAATTTCCAACACATGGATTTTTAAGTTCCAAAATTAAATGAGAATCACAAGTCTGTAACTGAGCATCACATCACATCACAGCTTCAGCTATCTCTTGACAAAGGTCTCTCATACTAAATGTTAATTTTAAAAAAATAAAAATAAAAATAAAAAGAACGCTTCAACGGATCATCAAGCCTTGCATTGCCTGTGACCCATCTTCAGTGATCCTGTTGGCTTGAATGGTGCTGATGACGCTTGCAATATTACCCTAAAAACATAATTGTCATGAAATTAGAAGCTTGATGAATAGAATATAGTGGTGTTATATCTAATCATTATCTGATAAACAATTTACGTCAATAATCAGAAAAGAATGTCCAATTAGTGAACATAAAATCCAGAGAGAATCAGATCAGCAGAGAAAAAACCCAACAACTTCGCAAATCTCTCATTTTATTGACAGACTAAACTTTCTCCAAGACCAACATTAATTTTCTTTACTAGCCAGAAGCCAAATAGATATTTACTATATATTGATATAATACTGTTTCTGGAAAGTAAATAACAAAGGGTGCATATTTATTTCAAAGAAAATGGGGAAGTTCTTTACCCTCCATGTTGAAAGCTTTGATTTAAGTGTTTGCCACTGATTCTGCCCAAAAACACGCTCAGTACAACGGCTGCACATCAACCACGAATCAGTAAAAGAACAAGAAATTGACATCAGTTATAAGCTATGTACCATACATAAACACCTAAGAACTGAAATCAGATCTTGCTATAATTAAAGCTACACCACAAAGAGATATGGACTCACCTCACAATAACAACTTGATTCATCTGGTCCATTTTACAGTCAATTAACTTGGCACTTATCGCCTTAACCACCCATAATTCCACCTCATCATCATTGATCTGCAACTTAAATCAATTAAAATAAATGCAACAGGACAATAACAAAACCAACAAATGCAGAACAGTAAAGTAAATTTACCCTCAGTGTATCTCTGATGAGAGCATATGGAATCTGCCCAGATTCATCTGAAGCAAGATCCACCAATGACATTAATCGCATCTTCGTGATACAGTCTTCGTGGACAAGACCTAGACCATTGCAAGGCACATAAGTTATTAAAGGTGAAGAAGGCTTGGCTCATTTAAAATCACATAATACAGAAAATTTACCATAGCTTTTAAGTGAAGTAGAATTTGCAGCCTGAAACTCCAAATAGGCATCAAGTCTCTGAGTCAGAAAGATCTTCAGAAGCTGATACACCGATGCATATTTAGCATCCTTCTCCAACTGCCCCACAGCAGGCATATCTAGCAAATCACACTGCAACATAGATAAAATTCATTTCCACATTTCTAAAATCTGGAGCAAAATCTAGGCGAAAGAAATAAAAATACTGAAGACATGCATATATTGATGCACTTAGACAAAGGCAAAAGTGAACTTCAGTGTGGCCAAGAAGCATACAAACAGCATTAAAGTTAACTCCAAAATATGGTCACGTTCTTCCAAAAGTAAGACATCACACAACCCAAGTTTCTCCATCTAAGAACAAGAAAAGGATGGAAAAACAATAAGTGATTCAGCATTGCATTTTCTCAAGTTAACCTTGAGAACAATTACTAGTTAAATAGATTCATTACATTGCTGCTATGGCTATTTTGTTAAGATGTACTCAGTTATTCACAGTTCACCTCACAGCATTACATTATAAGACCATAAAACATTCTACAGTCTCCCCCTCCCCTCAATTATACAATAAATAAGGTTCTTCTGGGTTCACTTAATACACAAAAAGATACAAAATTGTCATTTCTCTGAACGCTCAAAGAAAAAGAGAGTCGGGCACTATTATATCATTTAAAACAATCTTACATAAACTATTGAGACCAAAAAGGAAGATATTTTAGCATAATTATAAAGGAACTTATATAGTATACAATACTATTTTTTTTTTTTTTTTTTTGATAGGTTATAGTATACAATACTATTACAATGTTAGTAGAACAAAATAGTATTAATACAGAGAAGCCCAGAAATGTTCAGCAGCATACTTAGTCATAGTAGCCAATAAAGTCATTTAGTCCCATAAGATGATACCTGAAACATGTCAGGTGCCTTCACAAATTCCACAATTGTGCGCACAGCTTCCTCCTTGGCTTCACTCATTATATGTGCATCTTCACCAGAAAAAGTTGCTAAGTATTTGGTCAGGAATTTGAAGGACTCCTTTCCAGAGCTGAAATAATTTAACAAAAAAAAAAAAAGTTAATAATGACATGCATAGACAATAAGAATCCTTTTTATTAGGTCGGTACTTAGTGATAACTTGAAACCACAAGAACGTTTCCCATCCAAGGAAGACAAAGATAAATAATTTCAGTTTTGGGTAAGAGAAACCCTTCCCATCATACCTTTTATTTTCTTTCAAAACATTAGATATGGTCAGAAAAAGGTCCCGCTGATCCGAGATCCCAATACCCCACTCTTTGAGGAAGCTATCAATCTTTCTGAATGAAGGTAGGATATGTTCAGTGGCTTTCCCATTGAGTGCCAAATTTAGGGCCTTCATGTAAACATGGAACCGGCTGTATGGATTCCCCAGTAGATTGTACAGGTTGAACACACTATAGAGAAAACATATATATTAATTAGACAGTGTCGTCGAAACCTTAAAATTAAAACTACAATAATCATGCGACTTTACATCTTTAAGCGCAATGCAGGTTTATCATTTGGTTGATGAGTAATTTTTGCTGATATAAGCTTTGCCATCTCAAGCTCTTCATCTGGACTTTCAGACTTCGTAACAAGATTGCAGATAACAGTAAAGATGCACTCAAGATCTGTGGTAGAAAACAAAACACAGTAATTCTTGTTCATATTGAATGATGACATTGATGAGTATCCATAAAAATAAACATATGCATTGTTAGTAAATTAATCACCAAATATCGGATTACATGATTGACAAAGTCTACAATGGCCACCATATAATTTGAAACATATTATAGTAAAAGATTAGGCAAAAATAATATTTAATTTTAGTACATAAATTGACTAAAGAAATGGATGCAGCACTTGAAAAGCTTTCTAGCTTCCAATTCTTACATAAGTTCTTTTTTTAAATTTTACTCTAAACAGTCCTGGATACGTATCATAAATAAGCTCCTCCATAGACCAACAACTTAACAACAAGCACATCTGAAATCAATCACCCAAACTAGCCATGACTTAAACAAATTGGTGGGTACTCAAGCTACTTGCTTCCTGATAATGTGCTAAATTTAAAAATCCTTCCTCATATCCATATATTTGAATTCATGTCAAACTTCTGCAGCCTGTCCAATACCGACAACCGGGTACTATCTACCACCAAAAAGACCAATCCTAACCCTTATCCCCACGCAAATTACAAACCATCAAATTGTTCAAACAACCATGAGTGAAGCAGTTAACATAACACAAATTCATTACCACATATCATTCACTAAAGTGTTGCAGTGCTTTACACTATTTTCAATCAAAACAAAACTTCTCTAGAAAAAAATTTAAAAAAAAAAAAAAAATGAAGCAAAAGCGAGCATTTGCACCTTTGTCGGAAACCTTTGAGAATATCAAGTCAGCAGACGTGAGCATAAGTGACGCCAACTCAAGCCACTTGTTCATTACGATGCATTCTTGAGCTTCCATACACAGCGTAGAAACTTGCCGCTCGGCAACCTGACCAATGACCCAGATAAACAATTTCATACACCAAAACTCTAAAACATACACATAAACATATATAAAAAAAAAAAAAAAAAAAAAAAAAAATTCTTAGACAAATCACAGAAAGAAAAAACTTGACATCCCCATATTACAATTCCCTTTATTTCCCACATTTTCTAAGTATCCAAACAGAGAATTTACAGAACTAGACAACAAATCAAAATCTAATGACTACTTCATTAATTTCTACGATCGAATTGAGTACAAATTATAGAAATCGCGAATTATGCAAAATCTTTAGGATATATATACACGCATAGATTCCTATATATATATATGGGCGTGATTGAGAGAGATGGGTGTGGGGTGTAGGTACCTCAGGGCCGGCGTCGGCCCAGGCGAGCTCGGAAGTGAATCGGACGACGGCGAGGGCGGGATCTTCTTCGGAGGTGGGGACCACAGTCGTCATTGTTGAAGCTCTCTGCAACAGTAATGGATTTCCAAACCCTAGCTTTTTGCAGCAGAGCAGAGCAGAGAGAGAGAGAGAGAGAGAAACCCTAGGTGTATGGTAATGGGTTTGGGATATGAGTTGCTTTGGGAGTGTTTGGAAACTGAGGTTTTCCGTCTATAACTTTGTCTATCTTTTATATTAGAATATATTTTTAAACGTTTGGCTCTAATGGGAAAAAATTTTAATTTTAAAATTCTATTTTTATATTAAAATAAAAAAAATGTTCGTGAACACAAAATTTATCACACCAATAGTAAAATCTCACAAAATCTAATATCGTAAACATAAATACATAGTGCCATCAAATTTACGTTACCAAAATCCACTATAATTTAAACTCCTAAAACTTGTTTTATACTTGTAGAATTTAAATTGCTTTCAATTTGACCAACATTTTTAGTTGGGCCAAACATCCAAAAATGTGGAAAACCTTTTACTTTGAAATTTTATCAACATTGACATGTAAATTTAACAATTTACCTTCACGTGGTTTGCCCTCTTTCATAATTTACTAGGTAAAATTTTGATTACTTATCACCCAAAAAAAAATAATATAATATATATATATCGATTACTACATTATTATATCATTGTAGAAGAAATTATTCAATACACCATAAGGATCATGTCACAATTCTCCGACTCAATAATATAAACATCAGGTGTTTAAATTTATTGAATCAATTATAAATTATGGTTGTCACAAAATAAGTATATTGAGT
The DNA here is from genome assembly GCA_028216015.1 of Quercus dentata. Lineage (NCBI taxonomy): Eukaryota > Viridiplantae > Streptophyta > Magnoliopsida > Fagales > Fagaceae > Quercus > Quercus dentata. Next base: position 72,107,721 of record CP116445.1, read on the forward strand.
GGCAACTTGAGAGGATTAACTTAAAGAATGTTAAGCTAATTATTATATTTCTTGGTGGTCACTTCAAACAAGTGCAAGCATATTTTAGCTTTGAAAGTTACTAAACATGAAGGGTGGCACTTATGTCTAGTGGCCGGTTCCACTGGACACGTGTCCATATCCCAACGTGTCTAATGGAACTCGCCACTGGACACAAGCCGTTCCCAAACATGAATTATATATAGTTAAAAAGTCAAATAAGCTTTTGTAAGACATTTGTCTAAAGGTGATAAATTTGTAGATTCGGAATCATAATGGGGACATGATTAGAGGCTACTACGTTAGATCCCTTGGCATCACCAATAGCTTCATTGCAAAGCTATGGGCTTTCGGGATGGACTAATTCTTGCTAAGGAGCTTAAGTGGTTAAATAATTGAATTAGATGCTTTGAGTGTTGTCTAATTGATGAACAATAATAGTGTAAATTTGTTAATGGAACATTTATTATTTGACTACAAAAACCTATTGAAAGTTATCCCCAACAAACGAATAGAGCACATATATCGTGAAGCTAACCAATGTGCTAATACATTGACTAGAATGGGATCGGGTGCTAGTACTTCTTTTGTTGTTTTTATGGAACCACCGCCTATAGTGGAAAGTTTATTGGCTTTTGACAGGTCTGATATGTTTTGTAACAGACTTATTAATTCCTAATCTATGCTTACTCCTAGTTTTAACAAAAAAAATGGATAAAAATTAATTACAAAATTAGTTGTAGCCTTAAGCTATACAATATAGCGAGTGACCTTCATGGATGAACACTTAGTTTTGGATTTTTTTTTTTTTTTTGAAAGAGTTTCAACTTATAGCATCCGCTCCCGATTATCATCGGACCAAGACACCAAACGATTTTTATTGTAAACAGGGATTGAATCTCGGATCTCTTATTCAACCATTAGAAACTTTACTAATTTAACTAACTGAAACCCACTTTTTAGTTTTGAATTCTTGTTTACTTTCGTAGAGGGAGTAGTATTCTAATTGTCCAAACTAAAAAGTGCCTTATCTTATCTACAATACAACTAAAGATGAGTATAATATTGTCACAACAAAAATTAGGAAAGAGATGATTTGGAAACGGTTTCTCCAAGATTTTTTTTTTTTTTAATGGGAGTTTCTTCAAGACTTTTGAAACAAGACGAGAGCATGTAGTTTATTGTGACAATAAAGAGTGCATCAAGCTTGAGTAAAAGAATGCTATGTATTATTCACGCACAAAACACATCGATGTGAGATATTTTTGGCCACAACTAGTTGTTGAACAACGTTTATAAATTATTGAAAAAATATTCACATTAATACGAATCCAACTAAAAGCTTGACTAAGGTTATGCCTAAGAGAAGTTTGAGCTTTGTGCAAGGTTGACTGGCATAAATTATAACTAAAGAATTGGATTAGAGAGGGAGATTGCTGAAGTGTACAGACACCCATTTAGATCAGTCCACAACTAGCTAAAGCTATTTAATGAGCTCGTATTGCAGGTGGCCAATAGGTCTCTCTTCATGTTTAATTATTTACTTGTGGATTTTAGTTAGTTCAACTAGTAAAATCTCTAATTGTTGTATAACAGATTTAGAGTTCAATCTCCGTCTATATCAAAAACTAATTGGTGTCTTGACTTGATAATAAAAAGCTATCATCATGAACGAATGTCATAGGTTAAAACTCTCTAAAAAAATAATTACTTCCCTAATTTTATTTTTACTATTACTTAGGTTTATTTAATTTGATTCACACATACACAGTAACACACTCCATTCATATTCTCTAGGACAACTTATAAAATAGGTTTGATCAAGCTGTGTATACCACCATAAACACTACTCTAGCTCATGTGGTTATCATAAGTTCATGTTAGTTTGCTGCATTAGCACAACTCTAGCTGACTCGTTTATAGTCACATGAAGCTTAAGTGCTTAATTTGTGCAATTGCTCAAAATGGCCACGGTGATGAGTGGGAAGATTTAATGTCTCTTTTGCATGATGGCCAATTGTCATTGGGAAAAAATGACTGAATGTAGAAAAATATTTTAGTTGACATATATGATAAACAGACCAAATACTGAACAAGGGCGAGGTTTTGATAACGAAATCCAAGACTACATATGTCCGGCCACATGAATTACATCAAGGCAACACATTACACTGCACAAGGACAAAGCAAACTTTTTTCTGGATAGAGACACTAATTTTCATAATAGCGAATGGCATCTGCTAAACTGTGCACGGTTTATGCATCCTTGAAGATCAAAGAATTCAGTCCCCAACACCACCAAAGAGGTAACCCAGTGAAGATGCACCACCAGGAGCAGATTGAACTTTGGTAGATGGTCGATTCTGCACCCAGATTAGCAAGCCATTTAGAAAACATAATCAAAATATTATGATTGTAGAAGAGATCCTTGAAAATCAAATTGCATAATCAAGGACAAATCACTTAGGGCATAGAACTATCAGTATTCTTCAGGGAAAAGGAACAAAATCAAAAATCAAAACTAAATTACAAGCTCCCTCCAAACTGCAATGAATAGGATATCCTCCACTGAAAAGGAATTAATGAAAAGAGACAAAATGCTATAGGTAGAAGAACTAAGATATGGTTTAAGTGCATTTCTCCAATTTTAAGCCAGAGTGCACATTCATATCATAATGTGCTGCAATATCAGTTCTAGTTTGGAGAAGTTTGGAAATCATATCTGAACAAAAAAGCAGGGTATTATTTTACAGTGGAACATACCATGCTTGTCAAAAGGACACAATGCTATTGTATTGAACACATGAACAAAATGGAATTCTTTTGGTTCCCAGCGCATCCTTGTCATATTAGCTTATAAGCTCCCTATTGTATTTCTATGCATATTAGAAATTACTCAATCACTCGATAGTTCCAGATAAAAGGGGGAAACCAAATCAAGCTTAATGATGACTAGCAGTAATGATGCGGTTAATTAGCACCAGCCCCCCACCCTGTGCCATACTAACAGATGGGGGGGTCTTATGTAATTCTAATAATAATGTATCAGGCTTATGAAAGTTATTCCATCCATAATGTATTGAAAGTTATGAATTTGCAACTACAATGCAGCCAAACCAATTTCTGACCTTGTTATCCATTCTTTAAAAAGAACTAAATAAGAACACACTCAATGCAGACACTACCAACTCATTTGACAAGCACATATGATCCCAAGGAAAATTCTCAGTTTGAAACTAGTGATAAGCAAGCAGTCTCTTAAGTGAATGTCACAAATTACAATTACAAATGACCAATTGACCAGGAAACTTATAAAGATAAGAGACGTTGAAACTCATGGAAGTTTCTACATAAAGAGCAGGCATGATCCTCATAGAAACCATCACGTAGAAAAATACATGCTACATCTAAGTTGAGTAATATACAGAAGTAGAGGTATACGCATTCTCTCAGTAAGAACCCACCTAAACTATCAAGCCCCACCAGGCAATTAGAGTAAGCAGGTAGAACAAAGAAGATCTCTATACCTTCGTCTATGCAGTTGCTTCAAAATCACTTCTCAATTATATTTACAATTGGACAAACCTTCTAGGAGTTCCTTTTTTCTTTTTCTTTCTTTCTTTCTTCTTCTTCTTTTTTTTTTTATTTTTGGTAATTTTTGTCAGATATGAGTTTAGGCTAACCTTGGTTGTTCTCTTTTTGAATTGTTTTTCTACTCCAGCATACTTCAATCACCCCCGCTTTGATACCTTTTAGATTTTGTGGATTTACTTTATCTTGGATAACAAATGCAAATAGAAGGATTTTTATTTCTAATCTTTTTCTTTCTCTAAATATATCAGTCCCAAGACTTGAGTACCCAAAAGAATTCAAAGGGCCTATAGATTTAGGAAAAACAATAAGACAAAATCAAAATCTAGGAAAAATGACTATTGGATATAATCTAAATCATCTCTACATGCTTCACTAGGATCATACCGTGATAAAGTTGCCACAATTCTGCCCATCTGCCCGGAAGTAATTGTTTGTAAGATACGCTGGAACACCTGCTCGAATATGCTTTTCAATTGGTTGTGAAGCAGCAGCAGTAGTCTTCTGAGAAGGTCCAATGTTTGCTTCTGGCCCTTGGTTCTGAGCAGGTTGGGCATTGCTAGTGGTCTCTCCACTTCCAAATAGGTAACCCAAAGAACTCTGTCCACCAACAGCGTTAACACCACGTCCACGTCCCATTTTATTTCCTTAACTCAGTAGAATTTCCTAAATTTACATAATGACCCATTATGAGAACTTCCAAACATCAAAATTCACTTTGCTTTGGCAAATACAGGAAGAAGGTACGAGAAAACATCACCAATACAGAAAGAATCATAAATTATTCTCCCATGAACTATGTCAATCACAGATTGTGCCTTTTTACACATATGCATATGCACATGTATGGACACACACAAAGACGCACATGTATGGACACCTAAAAGAGCTATATTCGTCTAGTCATTTGATAATACTTTTTATGTCAAACAGATACATCAATGGGTCCATCCTGGACAAAAGCCAGACTTGGTAGCCTAGCATGTAGTGTCTAAGTCTCTGCATGGCCCAGACAAGTGCAAGGCATGCCATTTCAAGCAAAGAGTTTTTGATAAGTGGGAGTTGGGGGGCAACAATGAGTGACACACAGGTAGATATGCTCTTGGCCGAATGGCTTCAAGCGCAATTTTAGTTCAAAAACTTGATGATGAATTTTCTATAAACCATGTGAGTGTGGTTCAGCATCAAAATTTTGAATAATATCAAGCTATATTGGTAACTGAGCACCTTACTTGATGAGATATCTAAATTGCAGATGTAGTTGCTAGTTGCTACGCTAGACCCATATAGTCTGTAGACTCTAAACCTCCATATGCACTTTTCCACTTTACCTTGCCTTCTCACTATCTGAGTATTTCAACCCTACAACCAGATGATTTGTGTTGCACATACAAATGCTAGGCTTTTCTAAATTAATACTCTTACCTCTCTGATGCACATATTGATAATAAAAAAAATCACATGTAAACTAAGAAAATATTTCAGTAATATAAATGAATTTGAACAATTAAATAGATAGTATAAATAAAAGAACAAAAATTATTTCAAGTTACATGGTGAAAGCACATCACGTAAGACCAACTTTATTGTTAAAACAAAACATTATAATAGATGAGCGTGCATTTGGATTAGCTTTTTTCCATTAGCTTATTTGTTTATGCACAGCTTTTTAAAGCATTATTTTGTACTTGTGTCAACTTTGAACAAATAAGATCTTCCACAAAACCTAATCCAAAAGGACACTAAAATAATTTAAAATGAGTAATAAAATATTCCTAAATTTTTGTAGATTTTGGTTAATCATGTATAACACTTGTGTTAGCCACAAGAAGAAATTATAGAGCGCAACTTTTATTATCTAGTATATGATTTGACAGATGGAATTATAAAACATCAACAACATACAAATTTCCTATCTCTCTAAATCTTAGGATAACAATGGTATGATCTTCCATATGAACCTTTGCACTCTATCTTAAGTTCTTATCTCAATACCCAACTTAGGAAGCTTCCTTTTGCCATATCCTAAACAGTTGGATCTTAAATCTTAATACCCAGTTTGTGAATTCTCCTCAAAAAACAAAAACAACAAAAGAAGAAAGACTCGCAAATAATTTAAGCAAGGTTCTAAAATCTCCTATCAAGTTTATCAACGGAGCAAAACAGTGCACATTCAAACCCACATTTTTATGTCATTCCATTACGAGCTACAAAAAAATAATGCATAAATCAATAAGCATTTCACAAAATCCGAATTGTAGTAGAAAATGAAATCACAGTGGTAATTTAGAAGAAAGGCATGGATGATATCAAAATGTGGAAGAAAGAAAACAAGCAGATGAGATGAGATGAGTGAGACAGAGAGAGTGATGGAAAATGGGATCTGAGATGAGAAGGTGAGTGGTGGAAGGGATTTGAGTTTGGGTTCCGTACCTCTCTTTGGAGGACCCAAATTTGAAGCAAAGCAGAGTGACAGAGAGAGAGAGAGAGAGAGAGAGAACCAAATGCAAAGTAAAGCAACCAAGTTAGTATTGTGTATATCTATTTTATAGGGAGTTTTTAACTTTCAAATTTTGAAAAAAAAAAAAAAAAAAACTTTTCGAATTTTTAAAAGAAAAAGAAAGAAATTAGTGGGAGAGCTGGTCCACCTGGAGATTGATTGATTGAGCTCTAATATAAATTTTGTTTTTACTTTTCTCTGTTTGGCCGCATAAAAAAAAAAAAAAAGTGGAATTTGAAGAGGGATCACTTTTCTACTGTGGCGAGTTAAATCCCTTTGCTAGATAGTTCCGCCAACCCTGATATTAATAATGCGTCGCACCCAACTCGACCCCAAGCACTAATGACTAATGAGAGTGAGATGAACAAAGTACTGGAATCAATTTTGTTTACACTATTGTACTTAAAAATTGGGCTTTCATTTTTAGTCTCAAGACTTTCATCTAGTCATTCTTTTTGGATTCCATTTTTATAATTGTCCTATAAAATAATGGTGGTCTCTTACTCTTACCTCCATTTCTATTAGTATTGCGGCAGTTAAGTACTTAATTAGTACATCCATTAAGATACATCACTCATATAATACCCAACATCATCTTACTCTTATCTCAATTTATATTAATAACTAGTCGCAAAGTTGCACAATTGCCCATGAAAATTTGACATCATTTTTTTTGTTAAGTGAATAATAGTCTCAAACTCATCTCAAAATAAGGTGATTATATTGTAATATATAATATATATTTTGTAAGTAAAAAAGTCTATATATTGATTTTTTTTTTTTTTTTTTTTTTGACAAGGAAACATGTTGCATTTTACTTTCAATTAGTATATATGGAAATATATATTTAATATGTAATAATATAGTGAGATATGCATCAAAACAAAACACAATAAAAAAATTGAAGAATGTATAATGTTGAGTAGAACATGAAAATGAATCTTAATTTTCATATGAAAGTTAACATTATTTTGCATTTTTAGAGAAGTTAATGAGCAATTTATACAAACTTTATTTCCATTTTATCATATAGGAACTATCAAACAAACCTATATGCCTATAACCATTTATATTTTCATAATCACTAAACTCATTTATGAAAATCAACTATTGCAGAATTTTGTCTACCCAAAACATATACTGATTTCTTTTTCTTCTCTTTTTCCTTTCCGCACAATTTAAAAAATATGAAAATTTGAGGAAACTAAATGTGTAGTAGATCTTACTCAATCAATGCATACCATGGAATCACTTCATTGTGTTGAGCTACTAAGAAATTTATACATTTAATAATCTTGTTCTCTAAAAGATTCATGTAGTAGCTCTACAATTGTATCTTGTTTAATCTCTTCTAGGTATTTATCTTTAGCCCAAATCACAACATATAAACCAATGATCATGAAAAATAACCTAGCAAGATGAAGCCAAACATAATTTCTATAATTTTAACAAATCAAACAAGAAAATAGTAGGAGAAGAAAACAAAGTATACTTGTTAGTGGTGCACCAAGCCTGAACAAAAAAAAAAAAAAAAACTGCAAATTGAATTCATATTGTGGTGTACAATATGATAATAGTTGTCAAATGCATCCTAGTAAGAAGGAGGAGAGAAAGATCTTGAATTATAAATTATCATTTGTCAACAATCAATGCAATAAATTATAAAATTATACTACAAGAGTAATGCATTGCTGATTGTAGAATTGCCAAGGAAATCATCCAAGTAAATGTGTGTGTGTATCTATATATATATATATTTGTGATCTATGTGAAAGTAAACAGAGTTTTAGTGATAAAAAGGGAAATAATGTAATTTGATTAGTAATACCAAAATGACCAAAAACAACTAATTACACTATTACAGAGAAAAATATAAAAAACCCAACACCCGTTTATCAGTTATTGTCCTAAAAAAAAAAAAAAGTAGTAATTATGTGTTTAATAGTTTTAAATCTCTAAGTAATACTATTGAAATTGCTTTACTAACACAAAAGATTGTTGCTAAAATGTTAACAACACTTCTCAATCTTCATATATTAACCATTTCCATTCTAATCAATCCAATAAATTATAGAACTTGTAAAACGCTTATGTAGATGAATAGAAGAAAAAGTACCCCAAAAAAAAAAATGCATTACACTAAGCATGTCAATCATTTTATAAAATAGAACAACGTGGCTTAGTTGGTTTCTTGTTTTATATATCTATCATATTTCTTATGTTATTTCTATCATATTTTTTAGATTTAAGGAGTATAATGGATTGAGAGCAACATATCATAGCCCAATTGAACTCAAAATAAGAGATAAGTTTAAGATAAATAAGGTAAGATGATTTAATTTATATAGAATGGTACAAAATCATTTTGAAATGTTTTAATAAATATAAAGAACATATTAAACTCATAATATGAGATAAGTTTAAGCTTTTTTTTTTTTTTTTCCTTGAGAATGAGATAAGTTTAAGCTAACTAAGATAATATGATTTAATTCGTGTTGGATTGTACATAGTCATTCTATTATGTTTTAATAAATAAATAAATAATATATATACACACAAACATTGGGTAGCATGATTTGAATTCGGTTGCAAGATTTCCTAAAATTGAGATCACATCAAGGTATATATTTCATTTGGAAAAAAAATTTAATTCCAAAGTAAAGGGTATTAAAATTACCATGGAAAATATATAAGCAATATTGTACACATGTTCTTAGTCATAAAATGGGTGCAATAGTTAAACGTCGCAAATGTCCTAGAGTTGTTTCCTTAAAAATGGTAAATGGTAAGAATTAGAGCTTAGATTTTTTTTTAATCTTTAGTAAAAAAAAAAAAAAAAAAAAATTAGTATGTCTGTCTTACCAAAATATTATTTATGTCATAATTTGTCCAAAATTAATGAAAAAACCATATAAAGTTAAGTTATAATCCTAGACACAAAGAAAAAGAGGAATACCATAATTATTGCACATGATATTTTGTTTCCTCTTCCAAGGTATCCTAAGAAAGAAGTTACAAATTAGCATATATTTAGATGAGATTAAAGGATAATTAGCAATGATTTATGTAATATTTACTATTTAATTTAAAAAATAACAAAGGCAAATATAAATTAAAATAAACAAATGGGAGGCAAATGACCATGTACTAAATCGAAAAACTGCATTCCAATTCTTTATAATAAACAATTTTAATAGATAAAACACAATTATGTAAAGAAAAATTGTAAACATGAATACAAAGAAATAGAATAACAATTAAAATTGAAAAAAGAAACACAATATCTACAAACCCGCAAAATATAATCTAGCACAAATCATAAAAATTGCAATAGAAAAACAAAGAAGTTCAAGGGAAGCAAAGAAAACACTAACCTCAAAGGGACTTTCCAATTCTAATTGTAATTTGTTGACTTCGAGATGGAAAGAAAGCAATTCAAAATCTATTTAAAAAATTAAATTAGTGGGTTTTAAATCCAAAGGGAGACAATTGAATGTTTTGATGGGAAGGAAAATAGTCAAAAGAAGGAGCGAGGAGAGGACTAGAGGAGGGTTGAAAAGAAAAAAAGTAATTGATTTTTTTGACATTTTTTTGTATTTATCATAAAAACAATATTAAATTTTTTTCTAAAATGGTCTATTAACCAATGTCTTAAAATCACTCGTTAATAAGACCCTTTAATTTAATTGGAAAGTCAAAAATAGGGGAAACATCTAGCTGTTTGTTTGATAAGGATATGATAAGTCAAAGGGAGAGAGAAAAGAGGATTGATTGTTGAATTTAAGGCGATGAAACATTAGTCATTTGTTTTAATGGGGAGATGATGAGTCAAGACTCAAGAGATTGAGAAAAAATTATTGATTATAGTGAATGTATGAAGTGTTAAAAAAAAAAAAAAAAAAAAAAAAAAAGTGACATGGCCTATAATGTGGCTCAACAAAAACGTAGCAATAATATATGTGTATGACTGTTAAGTACTAAATAAGTAATGTCCATTAAGCTATATCACTCATATAATACCTGGCAACATCAAATTATTAACGAAAATAAAAGGCATAATCAAAATGAAAATTTAAACAAAAATTTCTGTCCACACATTTGCCCATAGGCTTTAACACAATTTGCATATTTGTTAATGTATGATTACATCATTTGCATGAGTCCACCACTAAAACTAACTTAGTAAAGGTAATCTAATCATTACTTGTCATGTGTCAACATTGTGTCAAAATATGTTTTTTTTTTTTTTTGTTTGATAATCGTGTCAAAATATGTTTACAAGCGTGAATCCATACTAAAACAACTCCAAAATTCTAAATGTCATTTTCAAAATTTTTTTTTTTCAATTTAAATTGCAATCATTTTGTTTCTTTGACAAAATTGACATGGTCATTGTGTGTGTGCTTAAGGGACAATTTGAAGAGAAATCCTTCAAATTCATTCTATATTTTTTTATTAGATGTGAAATTTGAAAATCTAACCGTTGGATTACATGTTCTTTATGTTCTTAATATACATGTTAAATTTTGTTCAAATTAAATGTTATTTACTATTCAATCATTAAAATTATTTTTTAAGATTACAAAAAATTGAAATATAAACACTTTATTGATAGCATAGTTATATTGATTTTTAATTTTCTTGAAATTATGCAAAAATGAAGAACATAATAATAATATAAAATCTAATAATTAAATTTTCAAAGTTCACATCTAATAAAAAGATATCGACGGAAGTTAGAGAGAAACTTTATCCACTTTTGAGTTAGGTTAACAGGTCAGTCTTAGTTGGTAAAGTTGGTTTTAGATCTAATGCAATAATTAGAGTTAAAAATAGTAAAAAAGATAAAGAGATGAAGTTAAAATGTTATTATTATTTTCATTATTTTAATCTAAGGATAGAACTAAAATTTGATTTCAATCTCAACCCTTCAATGTGATATTGAAGGGTGCAATAGCCTCGGATCCAAATCCGGCAAAAATGGGACTCACGTGGTGTTGCTACCAGCCCCAACATTAATTTGATTTGACATTTGATCGTTAATACTCCACTGACACGTTGTTACAGACAATTGACAACCTATATTTAATTTAAATTTTTTTTAAAACAAAAGCAAACAAAAAAATACAGAACAACGTCGAAAACTTAAAAAATAAAAAATAAAAAACTAATTTTGTTAATTAAAAAAAAGAAACTGAAACAGAGAGTAAAAAGTTTAATATCAAGAAGACACTTCAGCCCCGCGTCGCTTTATAAAATGGGTCTCCTCGAGCTCTGTTTAGCACCACAAACCACAATCTCACAACAAATTCATATTCTCATTATTCTGAATTATGAATTTTGCCTCAGAAACAGAATTTGCTTATCAATTTATCATAAGGGCACAGCCTAAAGTTCATGTTAGTTTGCTGCATTAGCACAACTCTAGCTGGCTCGCTTATAGCCACATCAAGCTTAAGTGCTTAATTTGCGCAATTGCTCATAGTGGGCCATGGTGATGAGTGGGAAGATTTACTGTCTCTTTTGCATGATGATCAATTGTCATTTGGAAGAAAAATGATTACAATGTAGAAAAATGTTTTAGTTGACACATTTGATAAACAGACTAAATACTGAACAAGGACAAGCTTTTGATAATGAAATCCAAGACTACATATGTCTGGCCACATGAATTCCATCAAGGCAACACATTACACAGCACAAGGACAAAGCAAACTTTAGAGATAGACACAAATTTTCATAATAGTGAGGTCACTGCTAAATAGTGCACGGTTGGTGCATCCTTGAAGATCAAAGAAATCAGTTCTCACCGCCACCAAAGAGATAACCAAGGGAAGATCCACCACCAGGGGCAGCGTGAACTTTGGTAGATGGTCGATCCTGCACCCAGATTCGCAAGCCATTTTGAAAACATCATCAAAAATATTATGATTGTAGAAGAGATCCTTGAATATCAAATTGCATAATTAAGGACAAATCACTTAGGGCATAGAGACAACAATATTCTTCAGGGAAAAAAGAACAAAATGCAAAATCAAAACTAAATTACATGTTCCCTCCAAACTGCAATGAATAGGATATCCTCCACTGAAAAGGAATTGATGAAAAGAGACAAAATGCAATAGGTATAAGAATTAAGATATGGTTTAAGTGCATTTCTCCAATTTTAAGCCAGAGTGCACATTCATTTCATAATATGCTGCAATATCAGTTCTAGTTTGGAGAAGTTTGGACATCATATCTGAACAAAAAAGCAGGGCATAATTTTATAGTGGAACATACCATGCTTGGCAAAAGGACTAAGGACTCAATGCTATTGAACACTTGAACAAAATGGAATTCTTTTGGTTTCCCTGGGTGTCCTCGTCATATTAGCTTATAAATTCCGTATTGTATTTCTATGCATATTAGAAATTACTCAATCACTCGAAAGTTTCAGATAAAAGGGGAAACCAAATCAAGCTTAATGATGACTTGTAGTAATGATGCAGTAATTAGCACCGGTTTCCCCACCTTGTGCCATACTAACAGATGGGGGTCTAATGTAATTGTACTAATGAAGTATGAGGCTTATGAAGTTATTCCATCCATTATGTATTAGAAGTTATGAATTTGCAACTATGATGAAGCCAAACCAATTTCTGAGTTCTGACCTTGTTTTCCATTCTAAGAAGAACTAAATAAGAACACACTCAATGTCACGAGGAAAATTCCCAAATAGAAACTTGTGATGAGCAAGCACTCTTAGGAGAACGTCACAAACTACAATTACAAATGAGCAATTGACCAGGAAACTTCTAAAGATAAGAGACATTGAAACTCATGTAAGTTTCTAGATTAAGAGCAAGCATGATCCTTACAGAATCCATCATGTAGAAAAACACAAGTTACATCTAAGTTGAGTAATATACAGAAGTAGAGGTATACACATTCTCTCAGTAAGAACCCACCTAAACTATCAAGGCCCACAAGGTAATCAGAGTAAGCATATAGAACAAGGAGATCTTTATACCTTCATCTATGCAGTTCCTTCAAAATCACTTCTCAATTATATTAACAATTGGATGAACCTTCTAGGAGTTCCTTTTTTCTTTTTCTTTCTTCTTCTTTCTTTTTTTTTTTTTTTTAGGTAATTTTTGTCAGATATAAGTTTAGGCTAACCTTGGTTGTTTTCTTTTTGAATTGTTTTTCTACTCTAGCATACTTCAATCACCCCCGCTTTGATACCTTTTAGATTTTGTGGATTTACTTTATCTTGGATAACAAATGCAAAGAAGGATTCTGGTTTATAATATGTTTCTTTTCTCTAAATATATCAGTCCCAAGACTTGAGTACCCAAAAGAATCCAAAGGGCCTATGGATTTAGGAAAAAAATAAGACAAAATAGAAATCTAGGAAAAATGACTATTGTATATAATCTAAATAATCTCTACATGCTTCACTAGGATCGTACCGTGATAAAGTTGCCACAATTCTGCCCATCTGCCCGGAAGTAATTGTTTGTAAGATGCCCTGGAACACCTGCTGGAATAGGCTTATCAATTGGTTGAGAAGCAGCAGCAGTAGTCTTCTGAGAAGGAACATTGTTTACTTCTGGCCCTTCGTTCTGACTCTTCTGAGCAGGTTGGGCATTGCTAGTGGTCTCTCCACTTCCAAATAGGTAACCCAAAGAACTCTGTCCACCACCATTGCTAACACCACGTCCACGTCCCATTTTGTTTCCTTTACTCAATAGGATTTCCTAAATTTGCATAATCACCCATTATGAGAACTTACAAACTTCAAAATTCATTCTGCTTTTGGCACATACAGGAAGTAGGTGCAAGAAAACATCACCAAACTCACATACATTACTCAATAGGATTTCCTAAATTTGCATAATCACCCATTATGAGAACTTACAAACTTCAAAATTCATTCTGCTTTTGGCACATACAGGAAGTAGGTACAAGAAAACATCACCAAACTCACATACAACATACAGAAAGCATCATAAATTATTCTCCCATGAACTAGGTGAATCACAGATTGTGCCTTTGTACACATATCTGTATGCACATGTATGGACACACATGAAGACACTCATGTATGGACACCTAAAAGAACTATATTTATCTAGTCATTTGATAATACTTTTTACGTCGAACATATACTTCAATGGGTCTGTCCTGGACAAAAGCCAGACTTGGTAGGCTAGCATGTAGTGTCTAAGTCTTTGAGTGGCCTAGACAAGCGCAAGGCATGCCTTTTCAAGCTAGATATGCTCTTTGACTGAATGGCTTTGAGCGCAATTTTTGTTCAAAAACTTGATGATGCATTTTCTACCTTGTGAGTGTGGTTAGGCATCAAAATTTTGAATATATCAAGCTACATTGGTAACTGAGCACCTTACTTGATGAGATATCTAAATTGCAAATGTAGTTGCTAAGGCCCATATAGTCTGTAGACTCTGTATATTCGTATGCACTTTTCCACCTTACCTTGCCTTCACACTACGTGAGTATTTCAACCCTACAACCTGATGATTTATGTTGCACACACAAATGCTAGGCTTTTCTAAATTAATACTATGCCTGTGTGATGCACATATTGATAATAAAAAAATCACATGTAAACTAAGAAAATATTTCAATAATATAATTGAATTTGAACAATTAAATAGATAATATAAATAGAAGAAAAATAATTATTTCAAGTTACATGGTGAAAGCACATCATGTAAGACCAACTTTATTGTTAAAACAAAATATTATGCTAGTTGAGCGTGCATTTGGATTATTAGCTTTTTTGGTTAGCTTATTTGTTTATATATAGCTTTTTAAAGTATCACTTTTCTAAATATAATTGTACTTCTGTCAACTTTTAACAAATAAGCTCCCCCACAAAAACTAATCCAAAAGGACACTAAAAAAATTTAAATTAAATAAAAAGATTTTCTTAAATTTTTATAGAATTCTGGTTAATCAAATTAGTGTTTTTTTTTTTTTTAAACTAATTTAACTTCTTAAAACTCAGGCAAAAAAAATTTCACCTAAGGCAAACTATATTCTAATATACTTGTGGTGCACTATATGGCGAAAGCACACTGTATCATGTATAACACTTGTGTATAGCTGAATTGGCACCTCCCCATGCACAAAGTGCTTAGGGGCCTGGGGGAAAAAAGGGTTCGAGCTGCGGGGTTAGCAGCATATTGTAATTATTTCTCAAAAAACACTTGTATTAGCCATTTGGAGACACACGTAACTTTTATTATCTATTATATGATTTAACAGATGGTATTATAATTTATAAGACAACAACATACAAATTTCTTATCTCTCTTAAGTCTTAGGATAAAAATGGTCTGTTCTTCCATATAAACTTTTTCCACATGGACCTTTGCTCTATGTCTTAAGTTATTAACTCATTCAACTCTCAATACCCAACTTAGGGAGCTTCCTTTTGCTATGTTCTAAACACATGGATCTTAGATCTTAAATTCTTAATACCCAGTTTGTATAATAAAAAAAAAAAAAAAAAAAAAAACCCAGTTTGGGAATTCTCCTTAAAAACAAAAACAACAGAAGAAGAAAGACTCCAAGTGGTCTTCAAGCAAGATTCTAAAATCTTCCCTACCAAGTTCACATAACCAATTATCAATGGAGCAAAAGAATACACATTCAAACCCACTTTTATGTATATCACATTACGAGCTACACAAAAATAATGCATAAATCAACAAGCATTTTACAAAATCCGAATTGTACAACAAAATTTTCATGTTCACAATAGAAATTTAGAAGAAAGACATGGATGATATCAAAATGTGGAAGAAAGAAAACAAGCAGATGAGATGAGATGAGTGAGAAAGAGAGTGATGGAAAATGGGATCTGAGATGAGAAGGGATTTGGGTTTGGGTTCCGTACCTTTCTTTTGAGGACCCAAATTTGAAGCAAAGCAAAGTGAGAGAGAGAGTGAATGAGAACCAAATGCAAAGCAAAGCTACCAAGCACATTATTGTGTATATATTTATAGGGAGATTTTAACTTTCAAATTTTTCAAAGAAAAAAAAGTAGTAAGAAATTGGTGGGAGAACTGGTCCAACTTGAGAGTGAGCTCTAATATAAATTTTGTTTTTGTACTAATAGTTTGGGTTATTTTCGTCATTAATACTATTATACACTTTTACGCACATTTTAATTTTATGTGATAAAGTGCGAGTAGTGAAGAAAAAATAATGAATCCAATAATAAGAGACAGTAAATTATTGTCTAACATGTAGAACAATTATGGCAATGTGTGTATAAAATTGTGTGGTATTTTCATTTTCATTAAGTCTAGAGGCACATCACAATTGATAACAAATTTCACATATGTCAAAGGTGATAAATTGTTAATAATGAATAAATAAGTAGTATCAATGATGGGTCTTTATAAGAATCAATAATAATTAGCCAATTCAACTAGTGTGATATTTATTGTGAAAACCATTGTGTCTATCATTACTCTTTCATTTTTAGCCTCAAGATTTTTATTTTGATCATTCATTTTGGATTCCATTTTTATAAGGTGCTAGAAAGAAAAAGGTGGTCTCTTACTCTTACCTCCATTTCTATTAGTAATTAGTAATGTGACCTTAGTATTAAATAAGTGACACCCATGAAGATAAGTTACTTGTGTAATATCTCACATCATCATATTATTAGCTATAATAAAGTGCATAATCAAAATAAAAATTTTAACAAAAAGCGTAGGGGGTGTTTGTTATTGTTGTTTAAACAACATCTTGCAATATTTAAACAACATTACACGTATTTCTACACACATTTTCACAAAATAACGTTATTAAAAATCACTTACCAAATAAGCCCTTAGAATTACACTCACACACCGATACACATTGAATTACATCATTTACGTATGGCTCAAACGTTGCATCGCAATAAAAAGTTATGTCAAAAATTTGTAAATAAGCGTGTCCATAGACTCCATACAAGAAACTTAAAAAAAATATAATAATAATAATAAGAAACTGTCCATATATCTGTTTGAATACTACTTATTATTTGAAAACCGAAAAACACTATAATAAAATAATTTTTAAATATATAAATAATACCATAAAACTCAATTTTAATTTTTTTTTATTGAATAAAATACTTATAAATAGTGCACATATCCACTAAAAACGCACGGCAGCTGAAAACACTTTTCACTCAATCCAAACGTTCACTAACTTAAATTCTAATCCAAATCAAAGTTTTAAAACAGCTCCAAATGTCATTATGGTTTTTGTTTTTATTGTTTTGTTTTTTAATTACAATCGTCCTATGCTATGGCAAAATTGACATGGCCATTGTGTGAGCTGGCTTTTTGAGTCAGGTTAAAGGGACGGCCTTAGTCGGCAAAGTCATGGGACTCACATGGTATTGACACTACTATATTTGATCTGACATTTGATGTAATTCAATCACCGACAATTAACAACCTATAAGATTTACCCGTAGTTTTTCTGAAAAAAAAAAAAAAAAAAAAAAAAAAAACTTATAAGATTTACCCGTAATTTTTGATCATTTATTTCCTAAAGATGAATCAAAAACTATAATTTTTAGGTTAAATACGTGACCAAAAAAAGAGAGAAAATTAACTTGTTTTTAAAAAAACCAATTTTGTTAATTTTTATTTTCAAAAAAAAAAAGAAAGTAAAAAGATTTCTACCAACCTGACACTTTAAAAAATAAAATTAGAATCTCTGAAATTTAAAAAGATTTCTACCAACCTGACACTTTAACAAATAAATTTAGATCTCTGAAATTTATGTGCTTTCGTAATTCTTTAATTTTGATAAGCAGTGTGTACACTAAACTCAATTTTAGGTGAAACAAACCTTAAAGTATTAAAAAAAAGAAAAAAAAAAAACCCTAAAGTATTAATTAATAAATTTATTGTGTTTATTTGGGTGGACAGTTTAAAACCCCAATTTTTTTTATTTAACAAAAGTAAAAACAAATTGATCTTAAAAATATTTTTTTAGTATAATTTTGTTAAAGAACTTATATTTCAAAAACTAAGTTCTTGTTTGGTAAACAACAGTTTTTATTTTTTTAAAAATACGTATAAATAAAAAAATATATAAAAATATATATAATATTATTTAAAAATTAAAAATATATATATTTAAATACAAACACAACCTACAAATTGTGCCAACTGCCAACAAACAGACATGCACTAAAGGCAGGCAACAATATCTTTTATTTATTTATTTATTATTTTAGTTAAGCCAATGACAACAGCATAATGATTGTGACCATTCATATAAAAAGAGAAAGAAAGATTGTGACCATACAATTACTCTGACAGATGCATGATTGAGACAATTTGTACGTCAAAAAACATGTGGGAGCCTTAGAAAAATTTTGTTAGTACTTAAGCCCTATTTTTTTTTTGCTAGATAGTACTTAAGCCCTATACTCATAATTTTGTTGAAACATGATTTTGTTGAAAAAAAAAAAAAAAAAAAGAAAAGAAAAGAAAAGAAAAGGGTTCAATATTTATGATGAAAAAACTTCAGTGAGGAGGAACCCTTGTAGAGTAGTTGTAGTGCACTTTGCTTCTACTTTTATGCTTTCTTGTTGCTGAGGCAAAGGAATACCAAAGATAATAAGTGGAGGTAGCTAAAAACTTTATCTGAAAAAGAGCTAAAACCCAAAATTTGTGTTAAAGCATCAAGAATGTGGACAAATTCACAGTTGCAATGAAGTGTGTCTGTCTGTCTGTTGGACCACTACTACACCTACTAATATCTTTGCATATAAAGCTTTGCTCCACTGCAGGAGGGTAGATCTGGTGACTGAAGCCACAGTTTGGTGTAGAATGTGGGCAAAATCATTATAAAAAAGAAGAAAAGTTAATTTATGAAAAGCTGTTTCATGGGAACTAGAACATAATTATGGTTTATGGGTCACTTCAATAGAAACTAGAATTTTCCTTTTTTGGATGCTTTAAATTCAAGTTTATTTTTTACGGAATGGTCTATTTCCACTTCTATGTGTAATATGTTTGAGCTTAGCAAGTGTTTTATCTACTGTGTTTTTAGCTGGGTTAGAAGAGATGTTAATTGTGTTGTCATGCCCTTGCTAAATATTTCATAAAGCTTACAAATTGGTCGGTTTCGATGCCATTGTTCAGTTCCCCACCCCTCACCTTTAAAAAAAAAAAAAAAAAAAATACCCATAATAGATATGTCTTTATGTTGACTTTTGGATACACTAGATCCAATCAACCATTCAAAAAGACCATGAGATATATTTGACCAACATATACAAAAAGAATGCACCAAAATGGCAGTGGTGGTGTCCAATCTCCAGGGTTTGAACCCCTCTCCCCAAAATTTACCTAAAAATGAATTCACCAAAATGGTAGAAAAACTACCTCAAAACATGTTGAATTTTTAGTACCATACATATGAACATATCTTGCTTGGGAAGAAACTCAGGAATAAAAAAAGTGAAGCGCTAGATAAAATTATTTCAATGCTACGAGCATTTACATACTCGTAACCCTGTTATAATGCAAGTGCATACATTACTGAATCCAGTAGTTTGACTATATCATGTCAGTGGAGCTTTAGCATGAAGAAACCTGTGGACACCATCTACCTACAGGACTGATTTTTAAGTTGAGGGGATCTTTGAGATCTCTACCAATAACTTGTGTAGTGCTTGAGGCTTAGAGAAGAACGGCGAGTGATCAGCGCCTTTTACCCGAAAGACCCGTTCTGGGGGCTTGAGTTTATCATGCTCTCTTGGAGAGTGCTGGATATTGCATTGTCGTCCGAGTCTCAATATAAAACCGCCTCACAGATCCATATTTCATGCCAGTAAGAGAGAGCTTCTCCAAAACTGGTGCAAAGGGTATTGGCCTCATTGAAACAGATGCCAGAGCAACATCCTAGAATGGTAGAAGCAGAATGCGATCATCAAGAATAGTAGAAACAGAAAGGAAAAAGTTTTAAAAGAAGGAAATGGCACTATAATCTCTCTCTTATACACACACACACAAAAGAGAGATGTAACACCAGAATTTAAGAACCAAATGAGCGTTTGCAACTTCTATTAGAATGGCTTCTATGTGCTACTCAATTGTGTCCTCTATTTGTAACCCCAAATAAAAAATAAAGGACAATGCAAGCAGTGCACTCCAAAATAAAACTATTTTTTCGTTCCCTTGGAAAAAAAAAAAAAAAAAAAGCCGCTTCATGCTGACATTTAATTTCACTTCCACATAAAGAGATGGGCCTTGCAAACTTCCCTAATATGAACAAGTGCACATCCCAAAAAATTCAAATCTACACAGTTGACCAGAAAAATAGTAATGCAGACTTTTGTGGAATGAATGTTGCTTCACCGTTGAACGCAAATCAAATTAGCATGGCAAGCAATAGCAGCCACTTAAAAGTCATACTTCCCAGAAATTTCTTCCCAACACAGAACCTTATAAAACATCCATTTCAAAATCACCGAAACTCTAAAACATTTAGCCAATTGCTTCAATGTGCACACCACCACATACAAATATCACTCATTGCAAAGACAGTCAAGAGTCAAGACATATTGACTTGGAGCTTCATGTCTCTTTATAGTCGTCAATTATACAATTTAGTAAGAAACAAGAAATTTTTCTTTGAATAAGTAATGCACTTGGTGAATCTTGAATCCATGAACTCACCCTTTACCTTGCTCTTGGAAAGGGAGTGTTGGGTATACAAGTGTGAATGGAAGTCCCACGTGGAGCATATGGAACTTGAGGTAAGTGATATCTCAATATGTTATATTAAGGCCTCAATTGAAGTCTCCCATGGTTTAATTTCCACAACAAGTGCTATCACAACTTCCGTTGTCATAATAAGTGGTATGAGAGTTGACGGTGGCAGAGTAGCAAAGTGGTCCCTTTTGCAGTTGAGGCAAGGGTAGAGTGTGTGCTTAGAGGCTGGACAAGTGAGCATTGCACAATGCAATCCCACAAAATCCTATACAAATGAACTTGGAAAAAGACCCACAAAAATAAGAATGATGCAACACAAGACTAACGGTGGCAAGGTGATGTGAATGTATGGGGATCCTATGGATAAGTGTGTGGGACTAAGTACTAACACAGGGTTCTTTGGTCCTTTGGATGGCATATGAGATACCATGGGTGAAACATGGTGAAGGAAGAAAGCCCATGGGGCAAATGCAAGCCTATTAAGCCCTATACAAATGATCTTCGAAAAAGGACCAGAACCCATAGGTTTAAAGTCTCAATTGAAGTCTTAAGGTCTTATCTTTCCAAGATCGTTTGTATGTTATAAGGTGGTGCCTTTATATGTTATATTAAGGTCTCTATTGAAGTCTCCCAAAGGCCTTATTTTCCTAACAAGTAGTATCAGAGTTGACAATGATGTGCAACAAGGTAGCCAACTCATCAAGATCCCTTTCTATTTGGTTTATAAATTCTTAATTACTTTTTTGTTACTATGAAGAGTCTTAGCCTTTCTAGGATAAGGTTCCTAATTCTTCTTGGAATTTTTTTTGGCAATAGCCTATAAAAAAAGGTTTCATTTGTTTTATAAAGATAAAAATTTAGAAATTTAAAATTAACAAAACTCCAACAACTTATTTTAAACTTTGAGGGTTAGATTGCCTTCTCCTTTCCAAGTGTGATCTTTTATTATCCTTCCCAAGTATGATTGTCTATGGTTTATCTTTCTTTGTTTCTCATTCTATTCATTATTTTAATACCAAAAATCCCTCAAATTAATTCAAGATCCAATATTTCTACTACTTAACCTTCCTAAACCCTTAAACATCAAATCCTATTCAACATCCCTAACGATCTCATCAAGAACCCTAATTTAATTCTGAATTCCTAAAGATCCTATGTCAAAATTGTTATTAGAGCCCATTAGGGCTTTCAACTGAAATCTCCCTAAAGTGTAATCTCCCAACACAAAGTGGTGCGATTTGAGCTTTAACTCACTGGCAGTAAGGCAAAATAAGTTAGCAAGTCCTTTATCAGCATCACCAATGTCATGGAGATAACCTGTTTAGAGCTACAACCTACAATGTTCAAACGTTCACAGATAGATATTCTTAAATCTTAACTGTGAAGAATCAGTCAAGACAATACCCAGGTACCAACACTGTCAGCATGCAGGTTCACCTTCATCCTTCTCCACAAGTACATATGGGTTTATGTCTGCATATCTATTTTCCTAACAAGCTATGCAGTAACACAGTCTTCCAACTTTGCAATCATGTATAACTACTTCAATTTACAAAGGAATCGAAACACCTCATCAAAGAATAAACATTCAATATAATTTTATATTAAAAGTAAATTATACCTTGGCAGGACTTTGGTTGAATAACAAATCCCTCAACGATGACTTATCTAGATCAATAGCTGTTGGAGGGTGATCATTCCCATTTGCGTATAAAAATTTCTGAGCCTGTCTCATTAGATCATTTGATCCTGCCTGCAAAAGACTTAATTTATTAATCAATGTCAACACAGAGAATGTATATATCTAAACTTTTTCTTCAAAAATAACAACAATATATCCCTTTTTTTTTTTTTTTTTTTTTATAGATGAACTTATCATAAGAGGAATGCAATGGTCAGACATTGGTTGAAATTTCTTAGAATATGCATCTTATGAATCACCAAGGCTCATCGTCATGGTGTCAGGCTTATAAGGCATGCACCATGCTCAGAGCCTAGAACTACTTCTCAACTGAATATTTTATTCTTGGCCTCAAGTCAAGCTAGGGTGTAATTTCATTCCATGAAGATTTTGAGTAATATCTCAGAGCAAAAGCGAGTTCTCTTTTTTAATCTTCCTTCTCTCTCTCTCTCTCTCTCTCTCTCTCTTTTTTGGGGGGGTGGGGGAGGGGGTGGATGTTTCACTAAAAGAAAGCAAACTTAATTTAATGAAAGTTTAAAATTGCGAAATTCATCATTTAAAGAAAGTAAACAATTAATGAAATTCAGTTATACTAGAATGAAGGGAAAACCTGTTTAGTGAACATATCAAGAGTGCTTTGTCCATTAGTCAACATAGCCGCAGCAACAAAAATAGCCTTTGAAATTTTGGAAGGAAAACTTTCCATTGCATGTGATATACATGTACCACCAAAATCATGTCCCACCAAGATCACCTATATAAAATTTCAAAACAAAAAGAGAAGAGAAAATGTAAGAGATCTATTCAAGAAGAGGAAATGTTCTGACAACTTAAGTACCAATTCAGATTCAAACATCAAATAACACAAATGTAAACCAAAAGCTATAAGTAGAAGGGTAAAACTTTGGTACAATTTTTTAGGTGTTGTAGCTTAGGTTCTCCAATTAAATTCAACCATATGGTTGCATTGACCATTGAAACACATGGTTGAATTTGATAGTCTTTGGAAAAGATAACATTGTTTTTACTGCATTTGTCAATACAAACATGTGGTTGAATTCAATTGAGGAACCTAAGATACAACACCTAAGGAACTGTATATAAGTTTTACCCTAAGCGGAAATAGCAAACAACTAGCAACAGCAATCAACAGCAGAATTCACTAATCTAGATGACTAATATAGATTGAGTACAACCATTAAAAGCTTTTTAATTACTGCTTTCCAAATTAGCAGTGTGACACATAACCTCCATTTCAAAATGTAGTTAATATCATTTTATATTCTAAAAGAGTGACCATGATTCCAATTTCCATTAAGAATGTTGAACTCAACAACCCAACAGCAAGTTTGAATTCTTATAAGAAGAGCAAGCTGGATTAATTCTGTTCATTACTCTCTCTTTCTATCTCATTTTTTTCTGCATTAGGTAGTTTCGTTCATCTCATGAATCCCCAGAAAGGCAAAGCCTTCAAATTTTTAAAAATGGCAGAGATCTTGCTAGCAGGAGCGGAAAGCACCTCATGTTATGCTTTTCCAAGAGAACATCAAAAAGGTGAGAAGTAAATGCCCTAGCTTTTATAATTTTGAGCAACTCTAATGTGTAAGAAGAAACACACCATGGTGATTAGCAGTTAAAAATCTTGTTTTCATTAATTCTATTTGAAGTTGGTAGTAAACTGTTCATGGTAACATCAATACCTCTCCCCCTAAGAAAAAAGTAGTAACAGTGAACACATAAAAATTTAAATAAATAGAATAAGCTAATATCAATAGAAAGAACCTTCTCGTCCTCAGCAAGTTTTTCAAGAAAATCATTAAGTGGCTTCACATATTGAGAAAGACTCGTAATGCTGTTTGTGTCAAATGTATGAATCCCAGAACCGGTCAAGTCTATGGCAGATACTTTGAAACCACCTTCTTCTAGAAGTGCTATAGTTTTATACCAACACCACGCACCAAAGCCGCCTCCATGGATAAGGACAAAATGGCTGGTTTCTAGATCATCAAGCTTTATATCCTGCCAAACAGAAATATTTGGGAATCATAAGCAATTCAAAATGATAAGAGGTGAAAAGCATAACAAGAATTTGAAACTTAAGACACCATACTTTATTCCAAACAGTTCGTTCACACCACCCTTATGTATAAAGACTGGTCATGTCTAAAGTTGTAACTATTTTAGTTTAATTGACCAGTCATGATTTACGTTTTGCATAGAACAAAGAGAAACCATTCCGATGTTTAGCCATTCGTTGCCTATAATTTTATTGGTTCCTGCATTTACCCTTGCATCACAAATTTAGTATAAGAGTGATAGCAGTTCAGGTCATGTAACCATTTTTAGGATGCAGACCAAAAATGCATCCTTAGCCACTATAGAAAGGAGTGGACATATGCAATGGTTCTTTTAAGAGTATTGAAGAAAGAGACTAGGGCTGTCCCAAGTGGTGCACATTAGATAGCAAAGAGAATTAGAGACGTAGATTCTGCACCAAAGTGTCATGACCTGCAATTTTTTGTTGAGAGTCCTCTTCAATGAACTTTAATTTGTTAAACGAGAATCCAATAGATGAAAACTATAGAGAATTGCATGCCCCCACTAATATATTGAAATGCGGGCTTAAACAAGAGCATCTCATACAGGGACCATCAAGAATATACTCAGAATAGTCAATTCATATTCCAAAAGTCTTAATATCTATATACATAAGAAAATACATCAACTAAGGACCCCTTCTCCCAATTCACATTGTAATCACTAATCAATCACCATTAAGATAGCAAAAGCAACACAGCGCATACCAATGCTCACACACACAAAACAAAGCAAACAATATCGAAGCTAATTGAAGGCCATCAAGCATTTATTATTATATTTCCCTTTCCACCCCCAAAAAAAAAAAAAAAAAAAAAAAAAAAAAATCCTAAGTCTTAAACATCATATCATCATTTCAGCATCACAACCATACAATTCCAAAATTTCCATATCCAACACCTCCACTGCAAGAAAACCCAAAAACCCATTAAAAAAATAAAAAGAAAGAAAGAGAAATCCAGAAACAGGACCGTCCAAACTCTAACAAAACCATCCAATTCAACAACTTTCAACTAAAAAAAAAAACACCCAGATAGACAAACCTGATTACCAAACTTGTAAGGCCTTCAAGTATTCATTATTTAATTACCATTCCAAAAAAAAAAAACACATATTACACTTGGTGAACAATCCAAACTCTAACAAAACCATCCAATTCAACAACTTTCAACCAAAAGAAAAAAGCAAAAAAAACGAAAAGAAGAAAAAACCCAGAAAGGCAGAGGCCAAGGCAAACCTGATTAACAAGCTGCTGAGGCTGGAGAAGAGGGTCGGTGAGGGAGCGAGCTCTGGAGCTAGAACTCCGTGGCAGCTGATTCTTCTTAGAGTTGGGGTACCTAAGCGAAGCAGAGCGATCGAAAGGCAGAGAGCCGTTGTGCTGTTGTTGTAAAATGATGGTGGCGGCAGCAGCAAGAGCTTGTTCTTGAATCAAAGCATCATCAACGAATTTGTCTTTACGCGATGATCGAATTCGAGTCCACCTGTTGCTTGAATTGGAAGACAGTGTTGCTGCTGTGTTGTTTGCATTGGCAAGTCTCTTTGTGGCTTTCCTTTTGTTCACTGGCTTGGGAGCCAGACAGCCACACAGGTTGCCCATTGAAGCAGCTGCATGTAAAAGTAGAACGGAACAGAACAAAACAAAACACAGAGACAGAGAATATGAAGAAGAAGGGAAAGAGGTTTTGAATATATTGGTTGGCAAAGTTCAGGAACACATTGAGGAAGGAAGGTCACAGGAAGGAACTGAACACAGAGAGAGAGAGAGAGTGGGGTTGGAGTCTTGGAGAGAAGGACGGCTTTGGGGACTCTTGATTTGAGAGTTAAAGCTTTATATATAGTGCATAGTGTCCCCTGATCACAATGGTGGTCTCTTGCTTTTGCTGTGTAGAGTGTAGTGTCAACTTACCCAAATTTACTTTGGAAATGTACTATTCACAGAGTGTTTGTGCGTGCGTGCGTGCGTGCGTGTTATATATATATATAGAAATGAATAGGGACAATGTATTTTGATAAATTTATTTTTATTTGGGTTTATAGGACTTCAAAGATAATGTTTTTTTTTAAATGAAGGAAAAAGTTAACAAATATCCTAAGGATTAGTTTAGAAAATATATTTAGAAACTTTTTATAGGAAAAGAAAAGAAAAAAACTAATTTTTGACAACTTTTTTATATTTTTCATAAAAGTTGTATCAACAATTTTTAAAAATGATCCATTGATAAATATCCTAAAAACACTTATTAACCAAACTCAAAAATAAATTTTGTTTTTTTGATACTTTGATAGTTAGGGAGGGAGATTTAAATTTTGAATATTTCCATTAAAAACACCAATAAGTGTCGGTTAAACTATAAGATTATTTACAAATAAGTTTATGGTTGCACTTAAGTTGACAATACACTTGCTTAAGCATTTATATCAACTTGTGCAAAAATTTTCATTTATTTATACTATCTATAAGAGAATTCATCTCTTTAAATTAGACTTTTATATGGTTTAAAAATACCCTCATTAATGAAGGGTAACTTCTTTTAAAAATATGGTCATAATTGTTAAACAAATAATCAATCTATCTATACTTTCTACTACACCTATAGCTATTATCTTTTTGAATTCAAAAATATAACTCCTAAAATTTAGGTTTTTTTCCCTTCACATTCATCTTTTTATTCTCTAATATTTAGCCATTTTTTTATATTCATTTTCATCCGAATAAAACACCTCCAGCTTTTTTAAAACAAAAAACTAAGAGAACTCTTAAAATTTACTTTTCTTTCCCCTCACACTCATCTTATTTTTTCTACCCAATTTTTTTTATATATCATTGTATCACTTTCAAACACACGTTCAAAAAAAAAAAAAAAATTACATTTACTACTTAAAAAATTTTAAAAAAAAAATATAGAAGAACTTCGAAAGCACACGCAAGGCTATTTTAGTATTAGAACTTATTTTTTCTATTTTACCTAACCACTTTTGAAAAACACCTATATCGAATTATCTATTTTTTTAATATATTTTATTAAAATATCAAATATTCTTATTTTTTAGTGTTTCTCTCTCTTCACACCTCACAACCATCACCCATGCTCTTCCCTCACTCTCGAGATACAAATAGATATAGTAATAAAAACTAAAATGCAAATAAATTGTACCAGTATAAATTTTTATGATTGTTGTAAATTTGGATGAGTTTTGCACAATTTTATATAAGATGATGCGGGTGACTTTTAGGGTTGATTGGACAAAATTTTGACCTTAATCTACTTTCCATAATCTGATGCAAGTGTGGACTTGAGTTCATGAATTTTTACTTCTTCATTTTTCTTTATTGAAATATATTTGAGGGAAAATTTTACATTATACTAGTTCTCGTGCAATTTCCTATTCTTCTAAATTTATTAGTGGTATCATGGATTCTAGACTTCTTGGGTTGGCTCCATGATTGATTATTTTAGTATCATTTTCTTTGGGATTCCTTTTAATGATATTTCCTATAAAGATATATGTTACCTACTACCTATACACGTTTTTAATAATAACTTTACATTTTTTAAGGATTTCCTATAAAGATACATATAGGGATTGATTTTTATATGATTTTTTTACTATTTAATAACGTTAATGTTTATTCTTTTCCTTTTGTTTTTTCATTCATAGTTTATAATTGGCCAATCTGATTTTGAGCATACTCTTGTGACTATGAGGAAACAAGCAACTACAAGCATAGTAAATATTTTGTATGATATCTATGTAATATATACCCTTATCTTTTTCGTGAATCATACAATTAATATATACCATTTTTTTATATATAAATAATTTGATAGTTAAAACAAGCTGAATACAAATTTGTTGTCCTACTTTTTGTATTCTATTTTATAATCAATTATAATATACTATGAGTTTGATTTTTTTTTTTCTATTTTAAACATTGGTTATTTTATAATAAAAAAAGTCGAATAAATATATGACAAGTTGTGATTGATGTAACATAAGGTAGAACAGAAGGGTCAAAGAATTTGTGTTGAAAGGATAATTTACAATAAGTGAGGGGTTTTAATTATTTGAAATTTGAATATCTCAATTAAATACATTAAAAAATAAGAACAAGTAAAACTACAAGAATTTGCTTATGATTAATTCGATAGATGAGTTGTATTACTAATGTCACGGATTTTTAGAAAGTGAAGCATGATACACGTCACACAACCATAGAAATGTGAAATGTCACTAGCCAACTGCTGCAGCTAGCTTCCAAATATTGCAGTAGGCATGTATTTATATTTCATTAATTAAGCCCCTTTTTTCCCCTACTGTGTCTGTCCGTGTGTGTTAACATTAAAAACATGTGAAGAGAGATTTTTTTGAGAAAAAAATAATGAATGCATTTTATAGACATTTATATTAGTATAATCTTTCTGTTTGTTTCAACATAAATATTTTTCGGAAAATAAATCATTTTTTCAAAATATATTTTCTATAAAACTATCTTATTTTTCTATATTTAGTCAATGACCTTAAAATGAGTTGAAAATTTATCTTTTGACTTTCTTCATTTAATTTTGAGTGAATAAAGTTTTTTTATTATTTATATTTAGTTCTGCGTGAGTTAAAGTTGTCTTAAAAAAAATTTAACGTTTTGATTATTTTGATGGAAAACCTTTTGTAAGGATAGTTTTTTGTGTTTTTCAGTGTTTGGTAGTAAAAAAAAAAATAATAATAATAATAATAAAAATTAAAATTAAAATTAAAGGAAAACTATCTTTAGTCAGGAGAAAAAGTATAACTTATTTTTAGAAATTATTTTCTATTAATTTTTTTTTGGAAAACAACTATATCTCATAGCAAGTTAAATAAAGAAAATTAGAAGATTATTTTTCAACTCATTTAAAGTAATTACCAAACATAGGAAAATGAAATAGTTTTATAGAAAATGACTCATTTTCTAAAAAAAATATTTTTGCCTAAACAAACAGAGCGTAGGTGGAAAACATTTTTATTTCTTGCTAAGTTAAAACGTGGGAAGTTAAAAGATAATTTTAATTTGACTTTTTTTTTTTATACTAACAAACAAATAAAAAATACATAAAATTATTTTCACATAAAGTTTTTTATTAATACAAACAGAAGTAAAGAAAAATTTGATGTGACAAAATTTTATTGGGGTTATAGTAAAAGTTATTTTAAGAAATCCTTATAGAATTAAATTTTTATTTTTAAAATAGAGAGGTCAAATAGTAGCTTTTGATTCCTTCAGGGCTTTCCTTTCATGCATGGCAATGAATTCTTCTCCAAAGATAATGATCACATTTTCCTTCCTTTTTCTTGAAGACCAAACACCCACGACCCACCCAACCCCTAGAAATATTTTAAGCCCTTTCCCATATTAATAGTCCTAGGAATTTTGGACAATAAACTCACTACCCCACTCTACTAACTTCTTATATTCTCCATTAACTTTTTTTTTTTTTAAATGTTATATTGGATTCAAAAGAAGCTTGTCGTATACCATCTTCATTTTGGTTGGCAGTGTTAAAGATCGACCGACATGAAGTTTTACGAATGCGACCAAATCTAAGAATTTTCGGCGATCATTTAAACCCACCATCAACTTGTGTTTTAGTTGGTGCTAGATTGCCATTTATTAGTACTACAAATTTGTGGTCCACTCCTTTTGTCCTAGAATTAACATTTCATTTTGGCTGGGAATTAAAAAAAGAAGAGAATTACCCATTAATTGGTTCTTCACCACAAAGGAGTTAAAGGAAGAAAAGGACCACTACGCAATTGTCATTTTCCAACGTAGAAAAAGAGGGCACGTCCTAATTGGTATAACCATGTTTTTAACGAAAACATTCAAAATTTAATTATCAATTTATAAAAAAATTAATAATAGAAATAGACTTAGAAAAGAGCTATGGAGAAGGCATCTTTGTTACAAGTACATAGGCTTTTTTTATTGAACTATTATATAGGCAATTATGCACATGATATCTTCTTTATAAGAACTTATCCCAATGCAATTTAAAAAAAAAAAAAAAAAAACCTTTCTTTAATTAGTCCTGAGAAGGGAGCCAAAGAACTTTATAGCCTTTACATATTTCTTTAACTGATTGCTTTGTGATTGTGATTCAGGGTGGAAATTTTTATTTAGTTAACTAATTCTTCTTTCTTTTTTGGGCTTTAACCCTTTAATTGATCAGAAGTCAAGTTCTACTTGCTGCTATATTTTTGTATTATAAATTGAACATATTTAGTAATGTTATTGTTCATGGACTATAGTCATTATCATTTGCCACTTTAGGCATGTCATAGAAGAATTCACACCATATATGGACCTCCATTGGGAATTGCATAGACCGAAATTATACTGAAGTGAGACTTTGAAACTAAGCTACTTTGAACACTCAAAAGACATTCTTTTTTTTTTTTCTTCTTTGGTTGACAAGTATGGGAAGAATTTCATGTGCTAAGAAGTAGAACTTTTTAGAGTTGTCAAAAAGTCATAGAGAAGGCTTTCTTGTTGCCACAAGTTTCTTAACAACTAGAAGGAAAGGTGGAGGGAATATCAAATAAAAACTTTCTAGATTCATTTTAATTCTATTGATTACAAAATTAATTAAGATGGATTGGCTTTTTTTCAAAACCCCTTTAAAGGTATCATTTGCTTTTACATTCAATAGTAGCACTTTCGAGATTGAAATTGTATAGAACTTGCAAGAATAGCAATGCGAATGTAAAATCAAAGAAAGGCACAGCTTGTTTTGGATGGTTATGAAAGTCAAAGATGACCTTGTCTTTGTGAGAGGGATCAAGAAATTAATGTAGTTGGTGGTGGTTCAGAAGTCTATTGGATCTCAATGAGCAGAATCGTAATGGACGTAAACAAATAAATCATGCAAAGGAGGTGGATATATGGAGTAATAAATAATGGTCTTATTCAATTGTACCAATTTTTCTTCTTTTTCATTTTTTTGGATAATCAAATTGTATTTAGCATATCACAGATCCTGCAGGTACATGTATTATTTAATTTTTTTCAGTAACCATATTGGTAGTTGACATTATTTTATTCATGCTAGACAAATTTGTTCGATAAAGTCATAAATTTCAAACTGTGGAAAAACGTTACCTGTAAAGCCCAACTTTCAGCTAAGAAACGATTCTCTGAGTAAAATTGAAGCTATACTGAAATAAGAATTCCACACTGAATTGGCTTTTTCTTTATTATTATTATTATTTTTACCTACTAATGCTGAGCTTATTATCAAGAACTATTTGCAATTGATGATTGAAAAACATTATGTGTGTCCATTGTACACTTAGTACCTACGACCTACGGGGACCATACAGAAATAAATGTTCTCAAATGATTGTGGTTCAAGATCTTAAAGATAGCCCCCAAACCTTTTCAAAGGATAGTTCTGTTTATAATTAATCAGATTAATGCCAGAGTATCCTGTAGTTGTAAGCAATAAATGAGTTATGCACATTTGCCAGAACCACCTAAAAGCTTATTTCATTTGAATACGAGAGAGCAGAGAGATCAGTAATTGTTTAGAGGATTCACATGCTTTTTATGGCATAAAGAAGCTTACCATACCCCATTAAGCATTTTAATGTTGCAGTTGAATAAACTTTTTTTTTTTTTTTTGGTTCTCCTCTTTCTTCTTTACCATTTGGTCAAATCTCCTTTACCATTTGATAACATGACAAAATATTAAAAAAAGAAAAAGAAAAAGTTTCCAGTTTCTTTTAAGTTTTGTATGATCTTTAGTTCTGTGAAGATTCTACAAAAGCAGGTTCGGCCCTGATTCCTGAATGTCAATATATTTCTTTAATTGCTTGTGACTCTTTTTGCTTTCTGTAAGCAAGGTATGGGTGGTGGAAAAGAGTGGTTGCAATTTGTATACTTTAATCAATGCCCGCCCACATAGCTGAAATTTGAGATAACTTCCCAACTGTGCAAATCTACTCAAAATTAATTTAGCCCTCTTTCTCTCTGTCCTGTTGATTGCTTAAGCTTAAGCTTCACTCTGAACTGGTTTATTCAAAAACTAAGTGCTTTTGTAATATAAAAGTGTTATTAAATGATAGTATTGGCATAAAGATAGCTAAGCCATTTGGTGGTTTCAAATTAGGGGTTGCAATTTGTGTTTGCAGGTCGGGTTTGTGTCATGTCAAGCCATGAGTATTCGGTTGTATGGGTTGACCCGAACCCAACCTTTGTTTACATGTCAGGAATCTTCAACCCGAAACACGACTGTTTATTAAATAGGTCAACCCGACTCGACACGTTTAACTTGTTTAATTAACAAGTCATGTAAAGGTCAATACAAATGACCCATTTAATAATCTATTTCATGAATAGGTCATACCAAACCTATATAATTTTTCTCAATTCCCATATATCTAAAACTAAAATACAATTGCAACTATAAATATAGTAATAAACATATAAAAACAACCATTAAAGTATTCTAAAAAAAAAACCATTAATAAAGCAATAATATCAAAATAATTAATAATTTTATAAGCTGAATGGGTCAAACGGGTTCGCATATTAAACACGAACACGACCCGTTTACTAAACGGGTTAACCGTGTCAACTCAAATATGACTTGAACCCGTTTAGCCTCAACCCATGACCTGTTTATAAATGGGTCAATCATCTCGGGTTCGCGAGTCGTGTCAGATTTTGCCACCCTTATTTCTAATGATTCAATTTTTTTTTTTTAAAATTTTAATAAAAGGCCAAATTGCTCAAAACTGAACTAACCGACTTTTGTAGAAATATAAGATGGGGTTATGGGAAAGGAGAAGAGAGAATAGACAATATATGCGAATTTCAAACGGTTACGTATGGCCTACATCCACATATAAAAGTTAAGATGAAACTATACTATTAGTCTCTCAAGTTTACCATGTAAGTGTAATTGGTCCCTCAAGTTCTAAGTGTGCACTAGTCTCTCAAGTTTTTAAAATTAGCAATATTGGGGTCCGTTTGGGATTCGCTTATTTCTTTGAAACTAAAATTTTTTCTTTGAAATATCAGTAAATAAAGGTAAATGTTAGCTAAAATAATATAGTGGGACCCATGAATAATTAATAGAATGACTAAGTGTCCATTTGGCAAAGATTATTTTTGTTAACTTATTTTACTATTACGTTTATTTTTGGTACTATTCATGAGTCCCATTACACTTTTTGATACTATTCATGGATCCCACTATACTATATCAGCTAACTTTTACCTTTATTTACAAGATCTTTTAGCAAAAAAATTTCAGTTTCAACAAAATAAGCGGATTTCAAACGAACCCTTAATCATTTTGTTAACTATTGTTAACGTAACGCTTATGTGGCTAACATAACCATAACTTGACAATTTTTTTAATGAAAAAATTTACAAAAATTATTAGACTAGAATCAAAATGACCCGGTTTCAAAATCTAATCTTAATTCTATCTGGTTCCAAATCAAAACCCCACTTGGCCATCAGATTTTGAAATGAGAGAGAAAGTGATTAAACGGACCTTACTCACATCCAATTCAGACAGCCCAAAAATCGGATCCCATGGTGCAATCCTCAATGCCGACTGACTCAATTTGAGATTGGGGATAGGCATTATGAATTTCTGTGTCTTTAGTCTTCACAATGCAGTAATTCTAAATGATCCCAAACAATAAAGAAAAAGTTTGGCTTGCAATTCAATCATACAATGATCAAGAAAAAAAAAACAATAGATAGAGTAGGAATATAGATCCAGATTCCAACAATCTTCAAATGAATAAGTAGCAGAATTAAATAATCAACAATCAAAGCACATGTTATACGAGATAATAACAAGGTACAATGTCGTTGATCTCTTATAGAAAGAAAGAGAGAAGTCCTTGGACCATCGTTTTTTTGTGTGTGTAGCGTTAGTTAGAGGAGCAAGGAAAACAAGTGCACTGCCAGCTAACGACGGAGCCCATTATGTCTTCTTCTTTGATTGATTGAGGCGATGAGGGCTTTGATGAAGAGAGATCTTCTCTCTGCTGCGTTTCAGAATCAGATGGGGATAGCCAAGCTGGGTTTGATTTAGAACAACGTAGGATAAAAATTTGATTTTGGAACCGGGTCAGTTGCGTGTAAAATAAATTTTGTAATTTTTTTAGTTAAAAAAATTTCAAGTCACTATTCTGTTAGTTATATAAGCAATATTACTAATGGTAGCTAACAGATGGACTAATGCTGTCTATTTTTAAAATTTAAGGGACCAATAGCACATGCTTAAAACTTGAGGGACCAATTGCGTTCATAAAGTAAACTTCAAGAATCAACGGTATAGTTTCGCCAAAAATTAAAAGTTACATGTTTTTTCATTAGCTAATTGTAACAATTTTGATTGTGTACACAGCTTTATATTTAGAGCTTTATAATGGTTTTTTTCTTTTTTTTCTTTGATAGGTAGATGATTTGGGCGGGAGGGAGCTTTACAATGATTTTGAAATAACATGAATAAAGACAATATCATAATTTATGGAATCAAATTAAATATCACTCACTAATTTGTTGTTGATGCATAGTCCTTAATCTATAATCTATAATATTTTTTTTTTAGAACCCTTTAATCCATAATCTATATATATATATATATATATCATACATAGTTAGTAAAATACAGTACGTGTATGATACATAAAATATACGGACGTCTATAATTCGGTCATTTTAAGAAAAATACGTTTCAAAAATTCGGCAGAAAAATACGAGAACGGATAAATAACGGTACATATATAGTACGTGTATAATACGTTTATATTTTAAAAAAACGCTACAAAAAATACGGAAATATTTGTCAAGTATTTTATTTTATAGATAAATACAATAGTTGTTCTATTATGTTTAATAAATATATATATATATATATATATATATATATATATATATATATATGTATGTATAATTGATTCAATAGAATGTAAAATTAAATCATTACTATATTATAATGAGGAAGATTCAAATACAATGGTATAATGGATGAAAGATTTAAAAATAATAATAATTAAGCATAAAATATAGATTGCACTTACAGTAATAGTGGCGTTGGATGGCTAGATGCACAGACAAAGCCTTAAAGGCTCAATTGAAATTCTCCTAGTGTAGTAGAATGGAAGATAGCTTTTTGTGTATAACCTTCACAATTAAGTATAATAGGCTATAGCCTATGCCTACACGTACACTAGGGATGGCAATGGGGCGGGGCGGGGCCAAAGGATGGGGTCTTCGTCCCCGCCCCGCATGGTTTTATCTTGCCCCATCCTCGTCCCGCCCCGCATGATGGAGAATACTTTCTCACCCCATCCCCGCCCCATGGGGCCCCACGAAGCCCCGCCCCACTCCGTAAAACTCTACTTTTTGTTAATTTGCCCTACAATTAGTACAATTTTTTTAATGAAACCTATTTCATTAATAAAAATATACTTGAAATTACAACTAAATTTATCCCATCAAATCAAATCAATTTTTAGAAAAAATTGAATAATATATCCAAGTGTTTATCAAGACAATCATTAAAAAAAAAAAATCTCATAGTATAACACAACAAAATAAAGGCATAGAATCACATTGGGTAGAATAAATATGCTAAAATTAATATGTTTGTTTAAATAGTAGGGTTTTAGGGTATGAAAATTTTACAATTATAACCTTTAGTAAAGCGGGGCGGGGCGGGGCGGGGCGGGGCGTGGACGGGGAGGGGCGGGGTGGGTCTAAAAAGCCTAAACCCATCCCCACCCCGCCCCGTGGTGCGGGGCTAAAATCTTGCCCCATCCCCGCCCCATCCCCACCCCACCGCCTTTGCGGGCGGGGGAAAACCCGCGCGGGGCGAAGCAGGAAGGGGCGGGTTAAGCGGGGTGGGGAAAAATTGCCATCCCTAACGTACACCTTAGGTTTTGGCAGCTTTATTGTTATCAATCAGTTTTATCACTTATCAGTTTATCAGATATATTCATATATTAGTCTCTTTAATCTGTCAATAGATTGACATGAGTCCGGGGAAGTAATTATCACTTTATCACTAATTTTAACAGCTTTTATCCTTTACTTTAGTTTTGTAATTTCTCCATCTTTTTTATGACAATGTTTCGGTCTACGTTTCTTACGTAGTCCGTATTTCACGACAACTAAACTTTTCATTTCAATAAAACGCATTATTTACCGTAACTTTGGAATGAAAACGTGAAACGGAAGTCATTTTGTTTGTCACGTACGCTCGCGAATGTTTCTCGTAATATACGCGTAAAAACTAACTTATCATATATCATATACTATATAATAAAAGTTGAGTTTATAAGTCATGATTGCATCAAATGGTTACTCTCACTAATTATTAAATTAATTTTATATTATTTTTTTGAATATATTTCCTTAAATTAAGGGATAATATTTAGCAATTGTTTAATTTAGATCAAACATATCATTTAAACTTCAACAATTTCAAATTATATTTAAACTAAAAGTCTATTATCAAAAATTCTAAACTTAAATCGCAGACAAAAACCCAGTTTTCTTTCTAAATATATAAACAACCTTTTGACTTTTACTCTAACTAAAAGTCTATTATCAATGTCCTAAGAACAACTAATTAGTAAATTAATTTATATTATTTGTTATGACATATTTTCTTAAATTAAGGGATAATATTTAACAAATATTTAATTTAAATAAAACTAAAAGTCTATCATCAAAATTTTCTAAACTTAAATACCACATAACTCATGAGTCATATCATATACTATATATATAATAATAAAAGTTGAGCTTAGAAAGCGTGGTTATGCCAAATGACTACTCTTACTAATTAATAAATTAATTTTATATTATTTATTAGGATATATTTCCTCAAATTAAAGGATAAGAGTAATGTTACAGACACAAACTATTTTACAACATTTTTACAAATTGCTGATGTGGCAAATTCTTACTAGTTCTAATATGGGTCCATCATCGATATCACATTTTTACTTGCAATAATTATGTGGAAAATACTAAAGCCACATCAGCAGTTTGTAAAAATGTTGTAAAATAGTTTGTGTATGTAGCATTACTCTAAAGGATAATATTTAAAAACTAGTATTTAATTTAGGTAAAATTTTATCATTTAAATTTCAACAAATTTAAATTCTATTTAAACTAAAAGTCAATTATAAAAAATTATAAACTTTCATCTCAAACAACTACTCAAGTTTTCTTTCTTAAAAAAAAAAAAAAAAAAACCCCATGTTTTGACTTCTACTCTAACTAAAACTCTATTATTAATATTTTAAGAACAACTAATTAATAAATTAATTTTATATTATTTGTTATGATATACTTCATCAAATTAAGGGATCATATTTAGCAATAGTTTAATTTAGATAAAACTTATCATTTAACTTCAACAAATTTAAATTCTAATAAAATTAAAGGTCTATTTTCAAAAATTTTAAATCTAAATCCCAAACAACAACCTACATTTTCTTTCTCAAAAAAAAAAAAAAAAAAAAAAATCATTTTGACTTCTACTCCAACTAAAAGTCTATTATCAACATTTATAGAATAATTAATTAGTAAATTAATTTATACTATTTGTTATGATATATTTTTTCAAATTAAGGGATAACATTTAATAAAGGTTTAATTTAAATAAAACTAACAGTTTATCATCAAAATTTTCTAAATATAAATACCACACAAGTCACAATTTTATTTTTGTTTTGTTTCCTCAAGTTGCATCTTATTAAATTAATATTTTATTAGAATATTAAGCTAAAAGACTCTTGACTAAGGGATAAGATTTAACAATAATTTAATTTAGATAAAACTTTATCATCTAAATTTTAGAAATTTAAATTCTACTCCAACTAATAGTCTATTCTACTCCAACTTTATCATCTAATTTTCAAGTTACACTTAGTGCAATTCTAAGTAATGTTACACCACTCAATAATTTATTATTGAATTTATATTTTGAAAATCCAACCGTTGAATTATATGTTTTATATATTCTTAACAAACATGTCAAATTTCATGTCAGTCAAATGTAATTTACCATTCGATTCACAACTAATTTTTTGTGCATTATTTCAAACTACAAAAACTTAAATTTAAATAATTGATTGATGACATGTCTATTGATCTTTGATTACTTTGAAATTTTGCAAGTATGGAGAATATATGAAGATAACATAATCTAACGGTGGATTTGTTAATATTCGCATCCAATTAAAAACTATTGGTTGTGGTAACATTACTTAGAGCTACACCAGGTGTAACTTGAACCTAACTATATATATATATATATATATATATATATATATATATATATCAAGTCATGACTTTTTGATATAATCACTCTTAACCAGTAAAGTCATCCATATAATTAAATCCTACATAATACTTCCCATGTTTTTGCATTTTTTCACTTTTTTTCCCAAGATGCAACTTACACTTATCCTTCATCACACTTATTGTTTTAATTTAATAAATTCATCTTACTTGTTGTTCTTTACTTTTGAATTTGTGTGAAGGATATTATGCCAAAGGAAGTTTACTATAAAGAAACAAAACCATGGGCACCATTTAAGTTCTTGATTCTCTTATGTAAGTTTTTAATTTATTTTTTATTCTTAAATTTTGAACTCTTTTGTGTCTGTTTTGATTTTGGGTTTTGATTATTATATATATATATATATATATTGATTATTATATTTAATTTGTGAGTGTGTTTATTTTTTTTAATTAGACTATCACTAGGAAAAAAAAAAATGAATTGAGGAACTATTTTGTTTATTATTAGTTGTGTTGGCTATGGCATAACCCAAATAGGAATAATCAAACTTGTAAGGACTCAATTTGTAACGATCCCAAATTCGTATTGGGTTCGAACGTTAAAGGCCCAAACAATAAATTTGTAGAGCGTGGATATTAAAGAACTATGTTAACTCCAAAAGAAAAACGATTTTTATTCACGTTTATAGATGGATTAGCCCTAATATAACGATCAATTTCTCTTTGAAACAAGTTTAGTTCTTTCTTTCGTATGGTTTTCTTCTCGGTACTCTTTGTTTTGAAGTTCCGATCTCCCTCCCTCAATGCCTTCTTTCATGTTATATACTACCCTCTTCATATCATCTTCACCACACACGTGTAAGTTGGGTTCGAGAGATCTCTTTCTGTCCCATCTAACACCTTCCGGAACCTCCAACCAGCGGTGTTTGTAAGGTCGCTTCATCACGCTCTACAATTTGTAACGATCCCAAATTCGTATTGGGTTCGAACGTTAAAGGCCCAAACAATAAATTTGTAGAGCGTGGATATTAAAGAACTATGTTAACTCCAAAAGAAAAACGATTTTTATTCACGTTTATAGATGGATTAGCCCTAATATAACGATCAATTTCTCTTTGAAACAAGTTTAGTTCTTTCTTTCGTATGGTTTTCTTCTCGGTACTCTTTGTTTTGAAGTTCCGATCTCCCTCCCTCAATGCCTTCTTTCATGTTATATACTACCCTCTTCATATCATCTTCACCACACACGTGTAAGTTGGGTTCGAGAGATCTCTTTTGTCCCATCTAACACCTTCTCGGAACCTCCAACCACCAAATTGTAAGGTCGCTTCATCATTGTTCGGGCATCAGCTCCACATTAATGCGGCCGGAGAGTTGGTTGAGAGGCAATTAATGCGGAGGCAGCTGTTATTATAGATATTTGTTTACCTTTTCTTTCTTACCCTTGGTCCCATATCCCACCTTTAGTGGTAATGTAGTTCTGAAGTGTGCTTGCAACAACCTGGCATTTAAGTCATTCTCGGACACATATTGCTGAGAAGGATTTTGTCCTCGGACGAGCACCGAACTTATCTCCCGGGGTATCTACTATTCTTTTCATTTGGTTACCCTTATAACTCGATATGGGCCTCCTCGGACAGGTTTACGTCCTCGAATGGGCCACAGGCCCAATTGACATGGTTTCAATAATTATTGATTAATCAGCCCCCACAAAACTCATTACATATCTCATATTAAGAAATTAACACAAAGCACAAAGAGAATTTTAATATATAAAAATAGATAAACACCGATAATGTCCAAACTCTAAACAATCGTAACTTAAAGTAATTTTTTTTATTAAAATTACTTACTTATTTTAGAATTTATTATTACTTTTTATTTAATAATTTTGTTTTAAAAAAATTAGCTTGCATATGAATCTTCATCAAACCGTGCATCGTATGAGAACAATACTAGTTTTTATATAGAAGTAGAGACTTTATATGGATTGCATGAGATTACGCCATGTGGCATATTCTTCATTTATGCTTCCACCTCAATAAAGATTACATTTATGTCAAAATATTAATTCATTGACTGTGCACTATATATGTATATAAATAGTTTTTTTTTTTTTTTTTTTTTTAATAAGAAAGCAAAAATCTCATGTGGGAGACCATGAGGTTCTGCTATGTGGCACAATTACACTATATAATAAACATCGATAATATGGAATGGATTAAAATGCTTTTATAATTATTTAAATTACAATATTCCTACATTATTCTTTAATTGTTTAATTACTTTTTACTTTAAGTGAAAAATTGTAATGGACATGTGTGTGCAATTTTAAATTCTCACTTTTCATGATGAATTCACTACTTAAACTAATTTCTATGGCATACTCTATTTCTTTATCCTCTTGAGATTAAAAAATATATATTTATGCCCTTAATTTCATATTACTTTAATTTAATAAAAACATGAATATGTTTGGCTATTAGTTACTATATATATATATATATATATATATATATATTAATAGCCAAAACTTAGAGAAAATCCAATTAGATTTTAATTGAATTCTCAATTTTAAGCCATGTGTAGGGGTGTCAATGTTCGACCCAACCCTTGAAACACGACCACGAAACCAACACGGTTTTTTTCGGGTTAGGGTTGGCCCTTAATGGGTTTGGGTCATAAACGGGTTGTC
Organism: Quercus dentata; assembly: GCA_028216015.1. Classification (NCBI taxonomy): domain Eukaryota; kingdom Viridiplantae; phylum Streptophyta; class Magnoliopsida; order Fagales; family Fagaceae; genus Quercus; species Quercus dentata. Next base: position 72,149,373 of record CP116445.1, read on the forward strand.
CCGAAAGCGACACGATAAGAAACATGTCATAAGTGGGTCAACCCGCGTAACCCGTAATAGACACGTTTGACACGCCAATTTATTTGTGTCAAACCCGAAATGACCCACTTAACACAACCCGTTTAACTCGTATAACAAATAAATAATTATTTTATTTTAGATTTTTCAAATACCTTTTATATCCAACATATATTTTAAATTTAAAAAGAAAAGTAAGTAATTACAAATTAGAAAGGTAATCTTATTTGTTTCATTAGTTATTATTACTCTTACATTATTATTATTTAGTTCTTGTAAAACTGTTGAGGCATGATCATATTTTGTAACTACTAATACTTTTTTTTTTTTTTTTTTTTGGCATAGAACTTGTACAAATGAAATTGGATGAGCTTGTGGAAGATGTTATGAACTTGGACATTAACAAAGAATCTATGGATGATAATCGTGGTCATAGTCAGGATTAGTCTACTATTTGCTCAAATTCTTTCAATATTGATACTTAGCATTTGGCGAGTTCCAAGGATATTATATTTTTGTTGAACTATGTTATTTTATTTTTGTTAAACTATATTATTTTGAATTTGGGTTGAAGAGTCGCGCTTCTTTTGGAGTGTAAAGAACTTATTTCTAGATGAATGTTATTTTTTTTATTGAACTATATTATTTTGAATGTGGGTCGAAGACTTAAAGTGTATGCACTGGTTTTTGGGATGTAAAAAAAAAAAAATTTATAGATAGATGTTATATTTAATATTATGCAGGTTGAAATGAGGTGTGTTACATTCGTGTCAACCTAACATGATTCGTTTATTAAACGTGTCAAATGGGTTGGGTCAGGTCAACCCGCCTTATTAACAGGTCAGGTTAGGGTTGAAGGATCCTAACACGATTATTAAATGGGTCGGGTTAGGGTTGAGCCATTTAGTCTAATACCCCTACCTCGACACGACACGAACTCGATACGCTAACCCGAATTGACACCCTTAGCCATGTGTCCCATTTTATTTTTAATTTTGCACCAAGTGAATTATTGATTGTAAAAATCAAAGAGTCCAAATCCAATTAGATTATAAATTGGAGTCCAATTTTCCTCCATGTGTCCATCAAAGTTTTTAATTTTTGTGGCAAGTAAATTCTTGGGTGCAAAAATCGAAGAGTATAAAATTAATTAAATTCTAAATCATATATATATATATATAGAGAGAGAGAGAGAGAGAGAGAGAGAGAGCATTACATATTTTAGAAATGTATGGTTTTTAAAAAGTGTAAACTAATACCAAGTATAATTTGAATCTCTTCTAAAAATTATGTATAATTTGAACCGTATAGTTGTGATTATTTTTAATTGTACCCATACATATGCATGAGGCTACACACTAGTACATATAAAATCAAAGACGTTTGATTTTTGGTTAACGTTATAGTATTCTAGCACATAGGTTTTTAAAGGCTTACAACTTTACACGACATTATTCTAATATAATTTTTAATTAAAATTAGACTCTAATCTATATCAAAACACTCCATTAGAATCTTAGAACATCATATTTTTATTAAATGGTAGAATATATAGTTCTATATATAAACACAGTCTTAATAAATGCCTAATACTAAAATATATAATTTCATATATAAATACAATCATAATAATTACAAATAAATTAAATCTCATACTTATTGAATTTCATATTTAAAAAAAAATCATATTATGTTAACTTTTCATATCAAATTTCTTGCTTTTTATAATCAGACTAATTCACCAATTGGTTTTTGATGTAGACGAGGATTGAACTCCAAATTTTTTATTTAACTATTAGAAATTTTATTAGTTGAACTAACTAAAACTCATAACATTCATCCCACATTGATTTGTTGTTGGTTTTTTTTTGGGTGGGTGGGGGGTTGTGAAGGGAACAAAGAGGAGGACATTGGGTGCTTCAAAGGCACATCAACAACTATGGTTTGACATTATTTAACAAAAAAAAAAAAAAAAAAAAAAAAAAACCATGTTGACATTGACTACTCTAACCAGAATATGGGGAATGATCTGTTATGATAAATAAAATATTTTAAAAAAATACTGTAGATTGAGAGCAAGAGAGAAGGAGAAAAGCAAAGACGTGATTTGTTGGGATCGAAATAAGATTAGAAATGGAGAAATCGTGTCGAGGTAAAGCTTTGAATAAGAAAGGATCTGTTAGGAACTTAGGATCTTAGTGACAGAATTTGAGATTAAAAAAAGAAAAGAAAAAAAGGATCCATTGAGATCGGAAAAATATGATTATATATTATTTTTTGTTTTAGAGGGAAAGACACTTTTTAAAGGAAATATGAGAATAAAAAAAAAGAGAAACAAGTTTTGGGTATTGTGGCATTAAGCATGGGTGGTATTTTGTAATGAGTAATGTTTATTACACACACTCTTGCATGTAACCGTACACACAAGTAAAATTTGTAATGAAATCGTGATTTGGCATAGGTGGTATTTTACAACGATTGGTCTAAGTCACGATTTCAATACAAATTTCGTCATGTATGTGTATGGTTGTGTGCAAGAATGTGTCATGTTTAGAATTTCCATTCCTTGTTGATATTGTGATTGCAAAGGCTTTGACCAATGGAGGAATTGAAGAGTTCTTGAAAAAATCTCACTTTTGGATCAAATGGCTCTAATACCATTTGTTAGGAATTTGTTGGTTCATAAGAGAATTTAATCACCTTGGATATAAATGTAAGAGAAATTTAGAAGAAAATTTCTAAAGAGTAACTAGAGAATGTTTCATCTTATTTTTTCATTGTCAAAATGCCATAGCTTACAAATATTTATACAGGTTGCTTGCAAAGCTTATTAGCTAAGAAAGCCCAATAACAACATGTAAGTTGTAACCAACTTCTAGATTACAAGGGTTAGTATATTAGTACAAAAATTATACTTACACACCTGTAGCACATATTTGGGTCCTTACACACTCTTTGGTGGACAAAGGGTACATAATTATTTATTTTGGCACCTAATAACATTTACTCTTTTTTGTTCTTGTGTTTTTATAAGAAAGAAACTTTCTCTTCCCCATAATAAAAATTCAAATAAATGACAAAATTAAAATATGAGAGAATTTTTAATACTCAAAATTGAAGTTAATAATGGGCAGGTTTTGTTCAAATCAGAGATGGATTTAGGACCACTTCTTCTAATTCCATCAGGCTTTTGCAACCGAAGTGAATGCCACAAAGACATCATAACGAAGAATATGGTTTTGTACTTCCATCATCAACAAAGCATTATGGATGAAGATTTATATATACAAAGCATGTGGATGATTAATCATGGGATACATGATATGCACTTGATCCCAGTGATCCTCTTTCAAAGTAACATGTGGCATAGAACTTTGGCATGCTTGACTTTAAAGGGTTTGTGCACTTGAAAAGCTGACAAAAATGTGATCATCCGGTTGATGCCACTGTTTTTAATGAGGCAAAGAAGCCTAGAATTATAGTCAATTGCTGTTAAACAATCTCTAATCTCTTATTTTTAAGCAGATGATTTGTGTATACCAATGTCTTTTTTGTTGTATATTCTTAGTTGTCCTAAAAATACATGTGCCTGCTTTTGTTGTGTATTTGATTGGGTGGTCCAAGTCCAACTCTTCTTCTATGGATCCGTAAGTACAATGAAAATTAAGCAGGACCACTACACATTTGAGATGCATACGGTGGTCATCATAGTCTGACATGGTTCTTAAGAAGTGGGTTGCAATAGGATGTTCTCTTTTTAAACGTTGGGGACATTGGACTTGCAAGGAACCATCATTCATTTAAAGTCCAACAAAGTGTTTATAACTATTTCTTTTTGGTTAGATTAAGTGTTAACAGCCTACACGCTAAAGAGGCAACAAAACATTTAATGGTCTGCTTGGATTGTGGAGGAAGGGAAGATGAGTAGATTAAAGTTGATAGGAAATTAGACTAATTTTCGACTAACTCTACTCTACTCATCTTTATTCACCCCCTTCCCCTCAGAGTGAGTGTGCTCTTTGTTTTTATTTTTTAAATGATAAGGTGTTAAACAAGCCAATTATCCACCAAAAAAAAAAAAAAAAAAAAAAAGCCTTACTACCTAGTTAAATTAATGCTCTCTTGACCTTTTAAAAAAAATTATATTAGTGCTATCAAGACTTTGACGTCCAAGTTTGCTATATAATCCTAATAAGACTACAGACACAATTTCCTTCAAAAAGAAAAAAAAAAAATTACAGATACAATAAATTTCACAATTCTTTTTACAATTTGTAGAAGTAATAGATTGTGATTATTGTAACATCATTTTCATGGGACTATTCGTGACATCAATTTTATTGTACACTAATCACAACCTATCATTTTAATCTATACTATTTATAATAGGACTATTTTTTTGAAGGTCAAAAATACCCCATCTAGTAACCAATGACTTCTCCTACAAATGTTTTAGCAATTAGATCAATAATGTTAAAAAATACTCCATAAAATCTCTTTCTTGAACTCAATTTTTATGGGTTTCAAAAATACCCATATACCGTAAGTATGAAAAAACTTGAGAACAACATGGTAAAGATACGTCTTTAACTTCACCTAAAAAAGCTTTGCCCACAAAATATGACCACTCTCCTACTAACTTATGTCTTTAAAACAACTCTACTTAAAAATAAAAATATTTTATAATATCTATAAAATGATTTCCCTCTTTGATCCTGGACTTTTCTGGAGGTAAAAAAAATACTCTATCTAGTAATCAATGACTTCTCTTATAAAATTTTTAAGAATAGGGCCAATAAGATCAAAAAAATTCCCATAAAATTCTCTCTCTTGAATTGGCCTTTTATGCGTTTGAAAATACCCCTATACCCTAATTTAAGCATGACGAAACTTGAAGACAACATGGTAAAAATATATCACTAACTCCACCTAAAACTTTGCCTACAAAATAGGACCACTCTCCCATTAGCCGATATCTTTAAAACAATACTTTAAAAATAAATAAATAAATAAAGGTCATTGCGTTTCACCTTTTTTTACTTTATCAACGGGACTTACTAGTTTATTATTATTATTATTATTGAATTTTTGGTTTCCTTAATCCCTTAATCTCACATTTTTTTGTTCGTTTTGTTTTGTTTGTTTTTTGTTTGTTTGTTTGTTTGTTTTTTTTTTTTTCGAATTTTCCGTTTTCTTAATCCCTACTCTCACATTTTTGTTTTTTATTTTTCCCTTCTCAAATTTCCTATTCTTTATTTTGAATTTGAAGAAAAAAAAAACACCCCTAATATAAAATTGCAGGGTCCTTGGGCCCAGTAGTGCATTATCTATTCATATGTTAGGCCTATAGCCCAAGCCGAGGACAAAGATCCGCCCAAGGATGAGATGTCTTCGTCAAATAAAAATTACATTGATGAATAAATGGTGGAGTTTAGTCCTAAAGGCTCCAGAAAGTTTGCCGAGGACGAAAACTTCCTCGGCCGAGCTTGGTTAAGGTCCTGGGAAATGGATTGACAACAAAGATGGCAATCCCTAAAATTCGTTTGGGGTGGACAAGCACGGTAGGGATATGAGATAAGGATGAACCCCAAAATATCCGGGGAGAAAGCTGCTGCCTCCGCATTAAATGCACCGCAACTAATCCCCTGGCCGCATTAATGTGGAAGTGATGCCCGAACAGCAGTGTATTTGACCTTACGACTCTCACGCTTGAAGACTTATGAGAAGGACTGATGGGACAAGTATCAACCCTAACCATCTAGCATATAGGTGGACGGTTGAGGTGAAGGGAGAAGAGAGTATAAAAGAAGAGGAGAAAGAACAAGAGAGGGGGATCGAAAATAAGAAAGAAAAAACATTGTAGCAATTCACAATCAAACTTGTAACACTTTCTAAGAACATTATATTAGAACTATTGTCCTCGGACCAAGCCGAGGACGTTCCTTCTTTATTTCATAAAAGTTCATTTTTATCTTTTTGTCATGAAGCCTATCCATGTCGTTGTCCGATTAACTACTGACCTAGTGTTTCAACCCATTTCTTTACAAATTCATTGTTTTGGGCCTCTTGGGCCAAAGTCCATCCACGTTAAGGCTAGCTTTTCCAAACCGGGTCTTTATAATTGGCGCCGCCTGTGGGAAATTACTGGTGCAATAGTGAGTTAGACACTCAACGATGGTAGGATCGGGTCCAAATCCAGCAGAATCTATGGGCTCTCAGCATTAAGATCATTTCCGTGAACTTGAGCGAAAGAGAGATTGGGAGGAAAGTGTGCACACTATGCACACCAGCAAGAGTGAGTCTCGAGGTAAAAACCATATCTCTCATGAGGAAAATGCCAGAAACATGCAAAAGGAGATTGACCACCTAAAGAGAAGCTTACGCCATGAGCGCAGTAAAGCGATCTCCATCCAACTCGACTACTATTCCGATGATGAGGAGGATCAAGATTATAGGCAAAGGTCAAGAACTCCCCCAGTGAATATTTCTTGTATGACGAAGATTTACGCCATAGCCGTAGAAACAACAATTCGTCTTCGAGAGGCTCGGTGAATGATGCTTTGAATAAAGCACTCAATCAAGTTTCTAAATCACCCTTCACCCGTTGGATTGAGGAAGGAAGATTTCTCGGTTCACTCAACCCACTTTCACCTTGTATAATGGCGTAACGAACCTTGTTGAACACGTTAGCCACTTCAATCAAAAGAAGACGGTACACTTTAAGAACGAAGCCTTGATGTGCAAGGTTTTTCCGTTGAGTTTTGGGCTTGTGGCAATGAGGTGGTTTGATGGTTTGAGTGTAGGATCCATCAAATCGTTTAAGAAGCTCATCCAGACGTTTGGGTCCCGTTTTATTACGTGTAGTAAGGCGCCTCGTCCTTTGGCTTCTTTGCTATCTCTGTCCATGAGAGGGGGCGAAACTTTGAAAACATACTCGGACCGATATTGGGAGATGTTCAACGAGATAGAGGGCAATTTTAAGGACATGGCTATCAATACTTTCAAGCTCGGCTTATCTGCAGAACACGGTCTAAGGAAATCTTTGACAGGGACACCTGTCACTAGTATTCGTCGATTAATGGACCAAATTGACAAGTTTAAGAGGGTTAAGGAAGACCAGCTGCAAGATAAGGGGAAGGGGAAGGGTAAGGTTATCCTTCAGGAGATGAGGGATTTCAAGTCAGAACGTTATAATAATAACAAACCCCGGCGAGATTTTGCCGGATAATTTGGACCCGTAGCCCCACGGGTAGTAAACACCATGTTTCGAGAACCGGTGCATCAAGTTTTGGAAAAGATCAAGAGCGAGCCGTATTTTAAATGGCCAAACAAGATGAGTGGAGATCCTTCAAGACGTAATCAAAGCCTCCATTGCCAGTATCATCAAGACCGAGGGCATACCACTAAAGATTGTCGAACATTGTGGAACCATCCGGAATAATTGGTTAAGGAAGGGAAGCTGCAACAATTTCTGCACCGACCAAATGGATAGGGAGATCGGGCGAGGTCATAGGGCCAGGGGAGTGCTTCTTCAAGGCCACCATTGGGCACAATCAATGTTATATTTGCTGCACCTAGAAGGATTGGCTCTCAACTTGCCAGGATGATGTTTGTGGCTAGGTCGCTAGCCGAGGACTTAAACTCTTAATCGAAGAGAACCAAGCTAGAGATCCGACCTTCATTGAGTTTCTCGGATGAAGATAAGATCGGGACTATCCAACCACATGGTGACGCTTTAGTGGTTACTCTTCGGATAGGGGGGGGGTATGATGTGAAGAGGGTAATGGTGGATCAAGGCGGTTGTGTAGAAGTCATGTATCCCGACCTATACAAAGGATTGAACTTGAAACTTGAAGACCTGAAAGCTTATGATTTGCCTCTGGCGGGTTTTGATGGAAAACTTGTTGCCCCGAAGGGTTAAATTAGATTACCAGTGCAAGCTGGTTTAGAAGTGGTAGAAGTGGATTTCATAGTGGTGGATGCATACTCTCCCTACACGGTCATTGTTGCTGACCACTGGCTTCACACCTTGGGTGCCGTTTCTTCAACTCTGCATAAGAAGGTTAAGTATTTGTCGGGAGACCAAGTTGAGGAACTAGTAGGGAACCAAGCTATGGCTAGGCAATGTCTCGTGTCTGCAATTCAAAGATCGGCCAAGAATCGAGTCCTCGGCCGTAGTCAAAGAAGGTTTATAGCAATCGATGTCTCCGGAATCACCAAAGGGGGGGGGGGCCTACCGAGGATGCCAAATGTGAGGATTTGGAGAAATTCCCCATTGGTGATGACCCAAACAAGTTCTTTCGGGTTGGAGCTCAGCTTCTATCTCGGGAGAAGGAAGAGTTGGTTATCTTTCTTAAGAATAACATTGATGTGTTTGCTTGGGATGCTTATGAGGCTCCGAGAGTGGACCTGAGCTTCATTTGCCATCACCTAAACGTCAATCCATCAGTCATCCCCAGGAAACAACCACCTCGGCGTTCATCCAAAGAGTATTCTGACGCCGTAAAGGATGAGGTGATGAAACTTAAGCGAGCTGGGGCTATTAAAGAGGTTTTTTACCCTGAATGGTTGGCTAACACCGTAATGGTTAAGAAGAAGACAGGAAAGTGGCGTGTATACGTAGATTTTAGAGACTTGAACAAAGCTTGCCCAAAAGACCCTTTTCCTATGCCTCGGATTGATCAATTAGTGGACGCCATTGTGGGCCACCCTCGAATGAGCTTTTTGGATGCCATTCAGGGGTATCATCAAATACCTCTAGCCCCGGACGATTAAGAGAGGACGACTTTTGTTACTCCTGTGGAAAACTATCATTATAAAGTGATGCCCTTTGGTTTGAAGAATGCAGGGGCTACTTATCAAAGGATGATGACCAGGATGTTTGAACCACGATTGGGAAAAACCATTGAGATTTATATCAATGATATGGTGATAAAAAGTAAGGCGGAGTCCAAGCATGTTAGTGATCTCGGGAATATTTTTGATATCTTGAAGAAGCACAAACTACAACTTAACGCTTCCAAATGCTCTTTTGGTGTTGGGTTTGGCAAGTTTTTGGGATACATGGTCACGCACTGCGGAATTGAAGTCAATCCCGACCAGATTAAGGCAATCAACAATCAGTAGCCACCTCGGAATCCAGAAGAGGTCTAGAAGCTTACGGGAATGACCGCCGCCCTGAACCGGTTCATCTCTCGGTCAGGTGACTGGTGTAGACCTTTCTTTAAATTGTTAAATAAGTGGAAAGGGTTTGGATGGACTAATGAATGTGTTCGGGCTTTCTAGGAGTTAAAAGAATACCTTTCTTGGCCACCAATTATGTTAAGGCACGAGACGGATGAAGTTCTTTTCGCTTACCTTGCCGTGGCCACTTATGCAATAAGTCTAGTTTTGATTCGTGTCGATTGTGGTGTGCAGAAACCGGTCTATTACATAAGCAAGTTATTACATGAATCTGAAGTCCGATACTTACCACTTGAAAAGGCTATTTTGGCGATCGTGCATGGTACATGTAAGCTCCCCCACTACTTCCAATCACACATGGTTGTTGTTTTGACTCAATTCCTGCTCAGATCCCTACTTCAGAGTGCCAATTACACAAGGAGAATTGCGAAATGGGGCACGATCCTAGGGGCTTTTGATATCAAGTATATGCCTCGCACTTTGGTCAAAGGTCAGGTCCTCGCTGATTTGGTAGCTGAGTTTGCCGAGACCCCATCAGAAAATAAATTAGAAGAGCAAAACATGGATGAAAAGTTGGTTGGCATAATCTCTTTGCAAGAACCTTTGTCATGGAAAGTTTACGTTGGTGGTGCAGCTAACTACGGAGGATCCGGAGTGGGGCTAGTCTTGGTATCCCTAGAAAGGATCACAATCGAGAAGTCCTTGAGATTGGGATTCTCGGCTACAAATAATGAAGCCGAGCACGAGGCTCTTTTAGTAGGGATGACTATGGTTCAAAAGATGGGTGGAAAGGCAGTAGAGATGTTCTCTGATTCAAGACTGGTGGTAGGCCAAGTCCAAGGGGAGTTGAAGGCAAGGGACCCCTGAATGCGGGAGTATTTGAGCCAGGTTAGACACTTGCAATCTGGATTTGAGTCTTTTGTTTTATCGCAAGTTCCTAGGAATAAGAATGCACATGCAGATTCTCTTGCCACATTGGCAACCTCCTCGGCACAGGACTTACCTCGGGTAATCCTTGTGGAAGACCTACATAGACCCTCCGGAGAGGTAAGAAATATGATTCAAGTTCATCAGGTCAGAATGGGGCCTAGCTGGATGGAACCTATTGCACTATTCCTTAAAGAAGATGTATTGCTCGAGAATAAGTCTAAGGCCAACATGGTGCGAAGAAGAGCACCTTGGTTTTGGCTGTTCGAGGACCAAAAAACGTATAAAAGATCCTTTTCTGGCCCGTATTTGTTGTGTGTGCACCCTGAAGCAGTGGAGCTGCTCTTAGAAGAATTGCACGAAGGAATATATGGAAGCTACACGGGAGGTAGATCCTTGTCTCACAGGGCTCTCACGCAAGGCTATTGGTGGCCAAATATGCAAAGGGAAGCTCAAGACTATGTGAAGAAGTGTGACCAATGCCAAAGGTTTGCACCAAACATCCACCAACCTGGAGGAGTCCTTAATCCCTTGACCAGCCCTTGGCCTTTTGCTCTATGGGGCTTAGATATTGTGGGGCCTTTCCCTAAAGCAGCAGGGAATAAGAGATATTTGTTGGTCAGCACAGATTATTTCACTAAATGGGTCGAAATTGAACCCCTGTCAAACATCAGGGATGTGGATGCCAAAAAATTTGTTTGGAAGAATATCGTCACACGGTTTGGGATTCCTCAAGCTCTCATCTCGGATAACGGGCTACAGTTTGATAGCAAAGCCTTTAGGAGGTACTGTTGTGACCTTGGAATTAAGAATAGGTATTCCACTCTGGCCTATCTACAAGGAAATAGGCAGGCCGAGGTTGTAAACAAAGTTATAGTGAGTGGACTTAAAAAAAGGCTAGATGATGCAAAAGGGAAATAGGTAGAGGAATTTCCATATGTCCTTTGGATCTACAGGACTACACCTCGTAGATCCACCGGAGAGAAGCCTTTCTCAATGACTTATGGTGTCGAAGTTGTCATCCCTTTGGAGACTGGTTTCCCTACACTCAGAACAAGTTCTTTCGACCCAGGCGGCAACGATGGGATGTTGGAAAAAAGCCTAGATTTAATTGAAGAATGGAGAGAGAATGCCAGAGTCCAATTAGCTTATTATCAACACAAGCTCAAACAAAAATACGATGCTAACGTGAAGCTAAGGCCACCGATGCCTGGAGATTTGGTTCTAAGAAAAGTTATAGGGACAACCAAGAACCCAACATGGAGAAAGTTGGGACCTAACTGGGAAAGGCCCTATTGCATTACATCAGTGGCCGGGATTGATGCTTATTATCTAGAAGATCTAGAAGAAAGGGTCGTACCACGCCCTTGGAATGTATATAATCTAAGGAGATATTATTATTAATGGAGGTTCTTTTTGCTTCATTTTGGGTTTGCTATATTGTTTGTCACGTGTTCTAGGCATCTACTTAAGTATCAAATCGAACCTTGGCCCCGCTCGGCACCTCGAACCACATGCCTTGGGAAAATTGATAACTTTATTCATTATTCTAAGTATTAAACAAGACCTTAGCTATGCTTGGTTCCTCGGACCCTTTGCTTTGAGAAAATTAATACTCATTGGCATCTACTTAAGTATCAAATTGAACATTGGCCATGCCTGGCTCCTCGGACCACATGCCTTGGGAAAATTGATAACTTTATTCATTATTCTAAGTATTAAACAGAATCTTAGTTATGCCTGGTTCCTCGGACCATCCGCTTTGGGAAAATTAATATTCATTGGCATCTACCTAAGTGTCAAACCGAACATTGGTCATGCCTGGCTCCTCGGACCACATGCCTTGGGAAAGTTGATAACTTTGTTCATTACTCTAAGTCCGGTTATTTACCCCTTTGCCTTAAGAAAGTAAAAGCAATTAGACCATCACCTAAGTGACTAAGCGTGACATACTCTAGGTACAGTTACAATGGTCTAAATTAGATGCTCATGAGCATCACTTAAAGCATTTGCAGGTATACCCATGTTTGTATGAAAGTGGTCTACTACTCAACTCCTTTAAGGTTATTTTTAAGTAAGTTTTTTTAAAAACAATTTATCTTTGGGCGAGGTATTTAACTTAACTGATTCAGGTCATTTTAATATTGATCATATTTTTGTGTAAGGCACGTGTTATTACTTAGATGGATTAGTCATTCAAGTTATATTCCATCACAACAAGTAAAATCATAAAAAGAAAATCTGCAACTTCCATTAAAGTTTAGTCCTTAACAAAGGCAATTAACTAACAAAGAAGAGATACATTTATTTTTTCATCTTTATTACAAGTTTTTCTTTAACATCTTTGGAAGGTTTGGGTATCTCTTTCTTTGTAGGGGTACTTGAGCCCTATCCTTAGGATCTGCTTTTGAAGGTACAACAAGGGTTAACAATACCAGCTCCATGTTCTGGGAAGTTTCTTTGGGAAGATCCTCTGGAACAGTTGGAGCTAAACCAAGACCTTGGATCAGTAACTTGGTTGGCATCTCCAACTTTTAGAGTATCCTTGGCTTGCTCCCCACCCTCAAAAGAAGTGTTGACTGTAGGAGGGGCTTTGGTTGGACTTCCTTGGGCTTCACTGCCTCCGAGGACGCTGGGTCGGCCTTAGAATCCGAAGAGCTCGCAGGGCGTATGGCCAGCGGGTAGTAGACACTTTCTACCCTCTTGAGCACGGAAGAGGCCTCAACCCCAGCCTGGTTGAGGGCTTCTTCCCATGTCTGGGCGCGATAAGTTACGCAAACGGCCGGGACCTCGGCCCTAAGGGTGTCCTCGATCTCAGCCACGCCTATGTCATAACCGTGTTGCTCGCCTTCATCTCCGGCTTTCTCCGCCTCCTCTTGGGCTTTCTCGACAATAGCTCTGGCCTTCTAGACCTCTTCCAGTTTCTTTTTTAATGCGGTGATTTGAGTTTTAGAAGAGGTAAAGTTGTCCTCAGCGGTACGCAGTAGCAACCTCTAACTTTCAGCTTGCTTTTCTACGCTCTCCGGAGATGCCACCACATACTTCCTTTCCTTCTCCTCCTCCTGCAGCTTCTTCTTAAGCTCTTGGATGCTTTTATCAACCACTTGAAAAGCTTCCACGACAGCGTTGCGCCTACCTTCTTCTTCCTTCATCCGCCTATGGTAGGAATTGGTAATTTGCTCGGAAGGAAGCCCGAACAGCCTGCCAAAAAAGTTAACAAGGATTAATAAAAGAAGGTAAAAGAGAGTAGACTAAGGATAAAGGAAAAGAGTGTACCATGGTGAGGTATCTTTTAAGGCAAAGGAAGACCTCATGTCTCCTTATGCCTCGGAGCTCAGCCATATCCCCGGGCAAGAGCAAAGCCTGCTCCACCGCGTCTACAATGTATCCACCCTTTCCTCCTTGGAAATTGCGGATAAAGGCATCGGCGATAAGAGGTTCTCCATCCAACATTGGGGGGGGAGCCAGTGGGGCCTCATCTAAGGGTCACTTCTCTTCTCGGCTCCCCTTTGCCCCACCCTAGCTTGTTTGGGGGCCCTTTGAACCTCATCCTCGCGGGGAGGAAGGATTTGTTCAGCTCCAATCACCCTCTTTCCCTTTGCATCTCTTTTCCTCTTTAGCTCTGTTGCTTGAGAGGGTAAGGTGGGTGGAGGAGCGGGGACCCTAGTCCGGGATGGAGTGGGAAGTTTAGCCTGAGCGGCCTTTCCAAGCGCATCCCTCCCGGGTTGTGACTCTATTAAGTCAAGCAAGCTGGACTTGGGTTTGCGTTGTATCCCCATCTCATCGATTAAAGGTGAGAACGGAGGGCCGAGATCAAGATTTAAAGCTTCCGAGGACAATTCTCGGTTGAAGACTTTAAACTCGTCCTCGGAATCAGCTACCTCTACCACTTCTTCTCCTTATATCTTTGGGGGGGTAAGATGAAGCGGTTACACTGGTTGTTTGTTGTAGTGAAGAGGCCCCTACTGTTGGTATACCTTTAGGAATGGGGGTTGTAACTTTTTCGACTTCTACTTTTGGGCCAAGAAGAAGGAAATAGGGAGCAGCTACACTAATTCGATGTAAGCGGGGGTCTCTGGCCCTTATAACGCACTTCGGAGCTTGAAAGTTGGACGAGATCGGCGTGTATCCGAGGATCAAGTGAGCCGCTCGTAATTGGCTGTCCGAATTTACAAATACCTCGGCTTTAAGGATTTTGTCTAGGCTATCCTTGTTGACCAAGTTGAAATTCGGTTCAAGAACGCGTCTGTCTGCAAATTCATCAATGAAATAAAATGTTGTCAAAAATAAAGATATAGTGAATCAAAAGAAGGACTTGTAAATGAATACCCTAGTCTAAGTACCCCACCTGGTTCTCCTTTTCTTGTCGGGCAAGGGAGACCATCACTCCACTCTCCCGACAAGATCGGGAAGTCTTTATTCAGCCCCTTGTTGGATTCGGGGAGACACTGAATGAGTCTAACCTCGGGATACCTTGATTTCAAGTAGTATCCCTGTCCCTTTAGGCGGTGAAGGTTATAGACCTAATTAACATCATGATGGGTTAGACCTAAACCCATTTTTTCGTTGAGGGCATCCACGGAGCCTAGGATCCTAAACATATTAGGGGCACACCGAGTGGGGGCCAACCTATGAGCTCTAAGGTAATCTCTAGTGACTCCACCCATGGGGATTTTCATCCCTCCTTCTATGAATGCTATCATCGGGATCACTACCTCCCCAACCCGCCTATCCTCATGCCATTGACTTTCATCACAATATCTAATTCCTACTCCTAGAGGGATGTTATAATGAGCCCTAAAGCTTTCTATCCCCTCCTCGGAATCTACTAAATTCTTAAATCTACCCATTTCCAAAAAAGGGTGGGAAAAACTAAAGAAATTGAAAAAGAAAGAACGTGAAGGAAAGAGAAGGATGTAGAAACTTAAAGAACAAAAGTTTAAGAAGACTTACGGGGAGAGTAAAGGTGTCCTCGAACGGGTCCTTAGTATTTGTAAGGGCTCAAGAAGGTTGAAAGGGTGTGCGGGTTCAACGTATGAGTGTTAGAACAAAATGAATGCTAAAGTGAGGGAAAAAGTTAATTTAATTGGTATTTATACCAATGAGAGAGCAGAGAGGGGGAAAATTCCTGCTCAATTCTCAACGAAGCCCTCGGCCTTACGATTTGCATCACGTCGTAGAATGTTGGGGACAAAGAGCCGCCATAATTTATTAAGGACGTGCCTCGAATGCTGCAGCGTTAGGAGCACGTTTTGGGCAGGCAAAAAGGCGTCTTCATAAGCAGAGGAGGAATGAAATGGGCATGGAGCTAATCTGGAGACATAGAAATCCTCCTTTTTTTCCCGAGGAGACAGAAAGGAGAATCTTGAGGGGCTATTGTAGGGTCCTTGGGCCCCGAAGTGCATTATCTATTCATATGTTGGGCCTATAGCCTAAGCCGAGGACAAAGATCCGCTCGAGGATGAGATGTCTTCATCAGCTGAAATTACATTGATGAATAAATGGTGGAGTTTAGTCCTAAAGGCTCCAGAAAGTTTGCCGAGGACGAAAACTTCCTCGGCTGAGGTCCTGGGAAATGGATTGACAACAAAGATGGCAATCCCCGAAATTCGTTTGGAGTGGACAAGCACGGTAGGGATATAAGATAAGGATGAACCCCAAAATATCTGGGGAGAAAGCTGCTGCCTCCGCATTAAATGCATTGCGATTAATCCCCTAGCCGCATTAATGTGGAAGTGATGCAACAAGCAGTGTATTTCAGCCTTACATGACTCTTCGCTTGAAGACCTATGAGAAGGACTGATGGGACAAGTATCAACCCTAACCATCTAGCATACAGGTGGACGGTTGAGGTGAAGGGAGAAGAGAGTATAAAAGAAGAGGAGAAAGAACAAGAGAGGGGGATCGAAAATAAGAAAGAAAAAGCACTGTAGCAATCCACAATCAAACTTGTAATACTTTCTAAGAACATTACATTAGAACTATTGTCCTCGGACCAAGCCGAGGATGTTCCTTCTTCATTCAATAAGAGTTCATTTTTATCTTTTTGTCATGAAGCCTATCCAAGTCATTGTCTGATTAACTAAAGCCCAGTGTTTTGACCCATATCTCTACAAATTCATTGTTTTGGGTCTCTGGGCCAAAGTCCATCCATGTTCTCAGGCTAACTTTTCCAAATCGGGTCTTTACAAAAACCATTACTATAACTTCATATATACATTCCTTCAATTTAGGCACTATCACATATCTTCTTCTTTTTTTGGAGGACAAGTCAATTCCCAACTATCACAATCACAACTTCTAAGAGATGACTATTTGAATTAGTAGCATTTGTTCAAGCATTCAAAAATAAAAAACTACCATCCCACATAATCATGATTCCATGATTTCATCAAGAAAAAAAAAAATCATGAATCCATGATTAGTTGCCAATTGCCACACTTTAGTTTTTCTCACTTTTCCCACTTTATTGCACCAAAAAAATATGATCATTTCAAGCCCAAATTCCACGGGAAGAATATAGGATATTTTTGTAGTTGGTGACACCATTTTGCTGTTTGGTGGAGGAGCCTAAAACTTTACAGTTCTTGACTTTTTCTATAAGTCTATTCTCCTACAAGTGTTTTAAAAATAGGTATGTTTATATATATATATATATATATATATATATATATATATATATATATTTTTTTTTTGAGAAAGAAGGTATGTTTATAAATTGTATTTTGTTGTTCATTAAATTCTTTTTTTTTTTTTCATTAGTGAAGAATTAAGACACTAAAAAAAAAAAAAAAAAAAAAAAAAAAAAGCCTTATCACATGCACAAAGTGTATGTGAAAAGGCTAGTAGTGAAGAAGGTTGTGATTTATTTTATTTTATATTATTAGACTTATTGATACAAATACAATTGTGCTTATCATCCAATACCTTTAGCATATACATCACTTAATAAGTGTGAAGATGGAGTTTATAAAATGCTCATGTATACAAAAAAATGTGCAAGAGTAACTTTTTATTTTATTTTATATTTTAATGTAAAACAATAGTTATAACGAAAAATGAGGATTTAACATACAATGTGTTAGGATCTAAAAGTTTAGAATAATTGGCAAACTGTGAACACAAACTTGTCTAGATATAGATCTTAGAGTCTATGAAGTCATATTAGACAATATTCAAAGTGCTGCAAGTAAAAATTCAAAAAACATACAAGTTGTTGGTTCAGAAAGTCAAAATCAAACTGGTTCAATCGATCAGGAGAATTTTTGATTGATCGAAAGTCGCAAATCAGCAAAAATCAACAAACGTAAAAAGCTCATAACTTGTCTGTTTGAAGCCCAAATCGCAATCGCTTTTTTTCTAGTATTTAAAGGACATTATAAGCTAACCCTAGGAGTGGTTTTTAGAGAGAAAAGAGTGCATCTTGTGCCTTCAATTGTAGATCTAGGGTTTTTGTACCCAACACTCTTTCAAGTCTTCTTTCGGCAATATTCTTTGAAGAAACTCAAGATCTAATATTGTAGAAGTTATTGCTACAAGATCAACTACTGATGGTGATCTAAAACCTTTGAGGGGGATTTCAAAGTCACAAACGTGGGTGTTTGTGTGCAACTGATTCAAGATAGAAGAGTCCGTGGATTTGGAGTTGGACATGATCGTGTGAGTAAGTACTACAAGAGGTAGCAGTAGATTTAGGGTTAAGTCTATTGTAAAAATTTCTATTTTATCATAGCGAATCTTTTACCTTGAGGATAGTTAGGTCAAATTCTCCCCAGATTTTTTACTTTGAAACTGGATAGTTTCATTGGTTTTCCTGGGTAATCATATCGTTGTCTTCTTTATTTTTCCGCACTTCATGATATGATCTTTTACTATTTAACCTAGATCTCATAATTAACCTAAGTAAACATTTGGCTAATTCATTAGGTTAAACAATCTTTTTTAAGGGGTCTAAACAGAATAAACAGAATGTCTTTGAAACATGAGTTGGTGTTAACTGGTTGAGTTATAAGATTTTTGACAAATTTATGAGAGTAACATTAGTTCATAACAATGATGCGTTGATGGTAGACTTAATTTATTTTTATTTTTTGGGGTAAGTTTATAGTATAATACATCATTCTTAGAGCATCCACAACAGATATTCTATAGAAAATGTCATTTTGACACACCAAAAGCCTATTTTATTATTTTACCACATCATTTTACAACATCTCATTTATCGGATGTTTTATTATTCAATTCTATACATTAAAATAATATTTACTACACATTAAAATAATATATTAACTCTTCCCACCAAATACCAAGAAAGAGACAGATTAGAGAAAGTAAAAAAGGATAAGAGAGAAATGAATAAAAACCTTTTTTTTTTTTAGCATTCTTGTTCGTACCGTTTCAAAATGGAACAGTACTGTTCACATGTGGCAAAAATTATGAGATTTGAAACATCTCATAAAGAGGGTTTTTTGGTGTTTGGTGTGCCAAATATATCAAATATTTGACATTTGGCATATTTGACATATCTATTGTGAATGCTCTTAGAGGATAGAGTATTTCTCAATTATTGTACTAACTCAAATTAAGTCCCCATAAAAAAAAAAAAAAAAAAACGGTGATTGCACGTGTCAATAGACTTACATACCTAGTGATACTTTTAAAGGAGAAGTTAAATGTTCAAATATCTTA
The DNA here is from genome assembly GCA_028216015.1 of Quercus dentata. NCBI lineage: Eukaryota > Viridiplantae > Streptophyta > Magnoliopsida > Fagales > Fagaceae > Quercus > Quercus dentata. Next base: position 72,168,189 of record CP116445.1, read on the forward strand.
TTCTTCTCTCAAAATTATCGAATTATAAAAATTAAAAAAAAAAATCACATTGTACGTGCAATGCTCATTTATACCTACCAAAAATTAGCGAAAAAGAAAAGAAAAAGGGCTAGTCAAGTCGCAAACCCAACCCACCCAGAGTTAAGAAGTTTGTAAACAAGCTTTTTCGGGCTGATGTGTGAGAGTTCATACTTTTCTGGGCTGGGATACTGGGCTTGGCTTTCATACGACTTTTGGTTTTTACAAAGAACGTCGTAGAATATGTGTGAGGAATGAGGATCCAGTTTTAGTCTTTTCATCTATCCCATATATAAACATAAACATACCGTAGATTTCGTCTTCTTCTCTTTTTCTAAAACTCAAAACGGGCGCCTCCACCAAACAAAAAATGTCACAACTCTCTCTCTCTTTTCTCTAACTTTTTATGGTTTGGACAAGCTATACTCATTTGAATACAAAGAATGGTAATATCCTAATTGCTTTTGTGTGTGTGTGTGTGTGTGTGTGTTTTTTTGGTTGGTTTGCTTTTGTGTGTGTGTTTTTTTTTTTGGTTGGTTTTTTCTTAAACCAACCAATCAACCAGAGTGTATTAGTTTTTGTTAGTTAACTTGATTGCCTTCATTTGGTGATTTGTGGGTGTGTTAGTTTTGTGTCCGTAATCTATATTCTTGCTCTAATATGATTTGATATGATATGTTTTGGGTATAAATGGGCAGAGGCAGCCCTAGACATTTTGGGGCCTAAGGCGAGAATTAGAAATATATGTGTATGTGTATGTGTATTTATGTATGTGTATGTGTATGAGTGTGTATGTGTATGTGTGTGTGTATGTGTATGTGTATGTGTATGTTTATGTGTGTGTATGTGTATGTTTATGTGTATGTGTGTTTATGTTTATGTTCATTTATATTTATGTATGTTTATATATGTGTGTATGTTTATGAATGTGTATGTGTATGAGTGTGTATGTACGTGTGTATGTTTATGTATGTGTGTATGTTTATGTATGTGTGTATGTTTATATATATTTATATTTATGAACACAAACACAAACACAAACAAACATACACAAAAACAAACAAACATAAACACACATACACATAAACACGCATAAACAAACATAAACAAAAATAAACAAATATAAACAGACATACACATAAACACACACACATAAAGTAGGCGAAAATGGCCAACTGGCCTTAAAAACCAAACTATCTAGTTAGTAGGTGAGACTTAGAAACATATTTCGTTAATAGCATCTCGAGCCTCGGAGGCTCGATTTTGGTCTCAAAATCGATCCTTTAAGCCTCGATTTTCTTGTGTGATCCGGGCCCGTACACGGTGGAATGGGCGGCTGGAAATCGAGTCTCTTAGACTCGATTTCCATGTGAAAATCGAGTTTCTAAGACTCGATTTCCAGCTGGAAAACGAGTCTCACAAACTCGATTTTTGAGTACAGTTCTCTTGCTTTATTCGTGTCTGATGTCCGGTCATGTCAAGTCCATGACTCCAGAGTCAGCCTTTGTAGTTTGCACATGTTCACTCATTGTAGGTTACATTTAGTTGTCTGGCTTATAGGTACACACATGCTGCTTTTTACTTTTCTCTTTCTCCTGTAGGGTTAGAGGAAGTAAGGTTAGAGCCCGACCGCACCGAGCGCTAAGTTCTTATAGGAGCAACATTTATCAAATTTGAAAAAGAGACCCACATCCTTCCTCTCACTCATTTTCATTTCAGCATAAACTTCAACTCACCCCACATCCTCATGTCAGGTAAGGTTTCTCAATCTCTCTAATTGTTAGTTTCATATATAAATATAATATATATATATATATATATATTATTATTATTATTAGGTTTTTTTATGGGTATGTGTATCATGATTAATTTTTTTGTTTGGTTTGATATTGTTTTTTATATTTTTGATAGAATGATTTGAAGGTTTGTAATGGGGTGAGTTGTGTGTTTAGTTTTTTATTTTTATTTTTAGTATAATTAATGATTTTTTATTTTTTATTTTATTTTGGAAACAAATGATAATGATTGGGTGTGTTTGTATGTGAATATGCAAATGTGGGGTTTGTAAGAAGTTATATTTGGTAGTGTATATATTTGCTAGGATTTTATACAAAGTAAAAAATATATTTAGGTATATATTTGTATTGTTAGGCTTTTATCATGACTAATTTTGCAAGTTAGTATATATAATTTGCTAGGATTTATACAAAGTAAAAAATATTGTAGATATATATTTGTTTTGTTAGGCTTTTATCATGACTATTTTTGCAAGTTAATGTATATATTTGCTAGGATTTTATAACAAGTAAAAAATATTGTAGATATATATTTGTATTGTTAGACTTTTATCATGACTATTTTTGCAAGTTAATGTATATATTTGCTAGGATTTTATAACAAGTAAAAAATATTGTAGATATATATTTGTATTGCTAGGCTTTTATCATGGCTATTTTTCTTGTTGTTTGGTTTGATATTTTTATTTATATTAGTTAGAGCTGAGTTGAAATTTTGTAATGGGGGTGAGTTTTGTTTTTAGTTTTTTATTTGTTTGAGTACGAAATGATAATGATTGAGTGTGTTTGTATGTGATGTGGGGTGAGTATATGCAATTGTGGGGTGAGAATTTGTGATTTTTGTACTTTGAGTAGATAGAAAAGGTTTTGTAATTGATGTTAAATGAAAGAAAAAAATATGTCGCTAACATATTATACTTGACTCTTTAATAAGTTCACAACATCTGAAGAATATTGATATAAATGTATACTACGGTGGACCTCTTAACAATCCTGGGGGGATTGAGGGATTTCCATTTACAGGCCGGGTATCCAATGCTACCCCATGATGATACGTCGTAAGTTGAAGACGTTGATTGATTTGAAGTTGAAAATAATGGACGAATTGAATTTGAACTCGCTTGGTATGACATCAAGATTATTTATCGTTACCCACAAGAAGTCCTACATGAATGGATAAATTACGGGTATATGGCGATTAAAGAAGACAAACATGTGAAGATGATGTTTAATAGGATCCAGAAAATGCCCCAAGTAAATGCTTCTTGAGTTGTACATAAGTTGAGCCGCTTATGGAAGTTGATCTCGAGATGGTGCAACAAACAACTACGTCTTTACAATTTACAGCCCTTGATGATGGATGCACTGCAATGGGAGGGTATACAATGGGAGATTATATGCTCCCATCTCAAGATCATGTTGTAAATGGTGAAACCCTCCATTGTCAAGAGACACATTTAGAGGAGGATGACGAAGACGAAGACTATGTTGAAGACGAAGACGAAGACGAAGATCATGCTATGAATGATGGTGAAAGTATTGATGGTGTGGATGAGTACGAAGAGAGGATTGAACGAGGTGACCTTGAGAACGATGTGGATGACCATGAAGTCGTTCCCCATTTTGAAGAGGAAAATATGGAGTTCCATGATGAAGATGATGCAGACGATGATATTGGCATCCAGCGTGATACAAATACGACCACTCGCTACAGACCTCCTGCCGACTCATTCTACGCAAATACTTGGGAAAATATGTTTGATCCTTCACGTCTATTAGAACCATTTGTTTGTACTTGGCAAGATGGGATGCATTTTTGTAAAGGGTTGACTTTTGCAAATAAATCGGCGGTGAAACGTGCATTGACAATATACGCAGCAAATGATAATAGAAATTTTATAACCCGGAGGTTGAACACCACAAAATTGTGCGTCGCATGCGTTGATGACAACTGCAAGTGGTATGTTGGGGCATTCATGAAGAATAAACTTAATGGTCTGTGGGTGGTCACGTCTTATGTGGGTCCACACACTTGTATACCCTTTGGCCTACAAAGAGACGGTAGAATGATGGATTCTAATTTTGTTGCATCAGAAATTATGGAAAAATTGCGACAAAATCACACTGCTCGTATTGATGAGCCGGGAGATCATACGTACTAAGTATAATCATGAGCTTTCTTACTATAAAGTATGGGACGCAAAACAAAAGGCAATTGCTAAGATATTTGGGGATTGGGAGGAGTCTTACCAAAGGTTGCGGAAATTGTTGTTGGCATACTTGGATCGGGACTCGGTACCAAGTACAGCTATCACACCATACCTAGGCCATACGAAGGTATTGCGGTACTTCACTATGTATATTGGGCATTCGCTCCATGCATTGCTGCATTCAAATATTGCAGGCCAGTGATCAATATTGATGGGACTCATTTGAATGGTAAATACAAAGGGGTGTTGATGATTGCAATGGCAAGCGATGCTAACCAAAAGGTTTTGCCTCTCGCCTTTTTCTTTGTTGTAGACAAGGAGTCGGGGCCTAGTTGGGGTTGGTTTTTTAGTGTGTTAGGACTTCCATAAAGCATGTCATACCTAAGGATGACATTTGCATTATTTCGACCGACATAAAGGTATCAAATGCGCCATTCGAGAGTGGCCTATAGGTGAGGACGGAAGAGAACAGGTATATCATCGATATTGCCTTCGACATGTTGCTAGCAACTTCAACACAAAATTTAAGGACCCGACTTTAAAGGCATTGGCCTTGAAAGCTGGATATGCAACTCATGAAGCAAAATTCACGTCCATAATGCAAACCATTAAGGAGGCCGAGATTAATTTCTCGAGGGGTGTAGACCCTACTAATCGCCACATCCTACACTATATGCCTTACACATATCTAATGAGTGAGGATGTTGATAAATGGACCCATCCACAGGATGGTGGAAGACGTTACGGGGCAATGACAACCAATATCTCCGAGTGTTTTAATGGGGTACTTAAAGGTGCCGCGGTTTGCCCATTGCTGCAATGGTTGAGTTCACATGGTCCAAACTTGTTGCATATTTCTACGATCGACATGAAATTTTTTTTTCTGATCTCTCTCAAGGTAAGGTGTGGAGTGATTATGCAATGAAGATTTATAACAAAAATGAGCAGAAAACTGCAGGACACACTCTGAGGAATTTTAATCATGAAATTGGTGTATATCAAGTGGTTACCCCGTATAACGATCATAGAGGTGGAGGGGGAAACCACAATCATGAAGTGCATGTAATTGAGCAAACATATGGTTGTGGGAAGTGGCAAAACTTGAAGATCCCTTGTTCACATGCAATTAAAGTTCTTAAAGGTCTACACCTCGATGCGACCAGCTATATTGACCCATGTTACAGTTTGAATAACGCCATTCAGACATATTCACATCATTTTGTGGTGCCAAAATCAGAGTCATTGTGGAGGGATGTTCGCGGACCATGGTGGGTGCCTAACCCACAAATTGTTATGGGCAAAGGTCGTCTGTGAAGTCAAGATTAAGGAATGAAATGGATGGGATACAACGAGAACGGGAAGCCGGAGGGAAGATCCGGACTTGAGGGAGATTCAACCAAGGCAACGATGTGGGTGTGTCATCAAGAGGGGCATAACCGCAGATCTGTCCCAATTCCCATGGGGCTTCGACAAGTGGTAGTGCTGCAAACTAGGCAAGTGTTGTCACTGTTTTTATATAATATGCTCAGAATGTCATTTGGTTGTTGTTCTTCACATTTGGAAACTAACAACTGTACCTTCGTGGTTGTCAGGCGAGCGGAGACTGGATTTTTGAATGGCATTGTACGTGGGACTTGTGGTTATGTTCGGTATGGACAAGTGCAGCAAATTCTATGTAGACTATGTTGTATCAGTATGGAAATGTTATAGGTGACTATGTAGAGTATGTTGTATCAGTATGGACAAGTGTTAGACGACTATGTAGACTATGTTGTATTGACTTAGTTTGTATTTTGTTTATTGCTAAATATTGTGCTAATTGAACATTTGTTATCCATTGTACTCGTTACATTAATTGCGTTGTGCAGCTTTTGCCTGTAATGCAATGATATGGCATTGGCAATGTAGCTACTACTTTGCCAACTTCAACCACAATGGCCTTGCCTTTTGAACCGATGATAATGTATTGACTGTTTTTGTGTGCTAAGGGCAACTAAAATGCCAATGAATAGTAATTGTTTGAATCCAATTATTTGCATCTGATGTACTCTCTCCTTGATTGGTGATTATGCTTGTATCTACTTCTTTACCGCTGACCATGTGATGTGTTTTGGATATCTTTTACTATTGTAGGGGACGGGACAAAAGTAATTCTAGTTTACACCTACAGATCGCAAAACAAACGGAAAAAAAAAAAAAATACTTCCCAGTGGAAATCGAGTTTTAGAAACTCGATTTCCATTTGGGTGGCATTATCACAAATAAATGACACTAACCAATTTACAAAAATGCCACATTCAACGGAAATCGAGTTTCTAAAACTCGATTTCCACCGGGAAGTTTGCTCTCACACTTCCCCTAAAAATTTTGCTCTCGGGTTTGAGAAAATCCAAAGTGGAAATTGAGTTTCTAAAACTCGATTTCCATTGAAGTGGCATTTTTGTAAATTGCTTAGTGTCATTTATTTGCGATAATGCCACACAAATGGAAATCGAGTTTTAGAAACTCGATTTCCAATGGGAAGTTTTTTTTTTTTTTTTTTTCATTTGTTTTGCATTCCTGTAATTGAAGTGGCATTTTTGTAAATATCTTCTTGGAAATCGAGTTTTAGAAACTCGATTTCCACCGGGAAGATTTTTTTTTTTTTTTTTTTTTTTTTTTTTTTTTTCCATTTTTTGCATTCCTGTAATTGAAGTGGCAATTTTGTAAATGTTTCAGTGGAAATCGAGTTTTAGAAACTCGATTTCCACTCGGGTTTTTTTTTTTTTTTTTTTTTTTTTTTCATTTTTTGCATTCCTGTAATTGAAGTGGCATTTTTGTAAATGTTTTGGTGGAAATTGAGTTTTAGAAACTCGATTTCCACCGGGAAGTTTTTTTTTTTTTTTTTTCATTTTTTTGCATTCCTGTAATTGAAGTGGCATTTTTGTAAATGTTTCGGTGGAAATCGAGTTTTAGAAACTCGATTTCAAAGTTTTTTTTTTTTTTTTTTTTTTTCATTTGTTTTGCATTCCTGTAATTGAAGTGGCATTTTTGTAAATGTTTCAGTGGATATCGAGTTTTAAGAGCATCAAAAACGTGAATGTAGTACATTAAAAACAAAATGTATTGCATTTTGAAATTATTAAATATAACATTATTATAAAATACACCAAGAACATTCTTGTCCAACTTTGTAAATGCCCAGCATACAATCTCATAATATAAATCTTGTAATACAAATTTCTACAGAGCAAACCTTTCGAAGAATACAAATCTCATAATATAAACCTTGTCATACAATCTCGCTCCTTGCCACACGTTGATGATTGCATGCAGACCAAGAGGTGCAGGAACGATATATGACACATCGGGGTGTTCTTTTGCAGCTAACGAAGGAATATCCTATAAAGTGACACAAAGCATTTTTATTAAAAAAAAAAAAAAATCAATCTAGTCACCAATTCTGTACAATATATCTATAATCAAGGCACGAGAGGAAAGTAAGCCGAGCTACCCGATGCCAGTGTCGCCCAAGGAAGAGAAAAAATGGGCTTACAATCACATGATCTGCACCTTGTTCAATGCAAGAAAAAATGCATCTCTTATCGATGGTTACGCTAGCTCCTACCCATATCAAAGATATTTCAATAAATGAGAAGCCGTTTGCGCAGAAATAAAACCATGACAAAAGCAACATAGTATGATGTCCACCCAAAAAGGAAAGAAAACCAAGCAAAAAGACTACACGCACTAAAAACTAACCTAAATCATCAAGGCAAGATCTTGATCAACACAAGGTTTGATCCCACCAGTCCCAAAGCAACTAGATAGAGCCCGAAGAAGAAGACCATGTCTTGAGTGGAGTAGGCGACGGGCATACTGATCCCCATTTGGTCCACTTATCGATTGAATACACCTACCCGACTTCTTATGATACACCTCCATTTTCGTGGACCTCAGAGGTAGGGTCCAAGGAAACTAATGAAAAAGGTGACGAGGTTCTAAAGTTGGATATCTTGGACGGTTGGACTCTAGAAAATCATTATCGATGGTCTAAACCTAGAAATGTTTAACACTTAGATTCAGTCCATCGATAGTGATTTTCTCAAGGCCCAACGATCCAAGATATCCAACTTTAGAACCTCGTAGCCTTTTCATCGATTTCCTTGGACCCTACGCATCTGAGCAAAGTTCAAAAATAGATACGGTCCCGATAAACAACATAATCATATAACACATTTTCAAACTCCCCAACTTCATGAGGCTTAGCCCCTCTAAATGTTGTTAAGAAGCAATATGTTTATAAAATAAGTGTAATTGAAATGAGAATGTTAAGATGAATAAATGAAAAAAATAAGATAGAATATGAAATGAGGAAATTCGCTTAAAAATTGGATGGCCTTTATTAATAAAAAGATGGGAGGGAGTCATGTGAAATGGTTTGGTCATATGCCAAGTAGAGCAATTAATGCACCAATAAAAAATAGAGTTTGATTCTAGTCAATGGAACGAAAAAGGTAGAGGAAGTCCTAAACTTTTACTAATAAAATTAGCAAAACAGCACTTGTCAATTAAAGATGTAACAAAAACTATGATTTCGGATATAATAGAATGAAAGAATACGTTTTGAACTTGATTAATATGTCGAGTTTCCATAACCAAACCCAAATATTTGGAGCTAAGTGTTGGTTCTTATTGCTGTCATCCTCCAATAATATTTGAATAACCCGCATGTGCACTAGCAAACCCACCACAACCACATGTACACAAATTCTATTAATATGATCGTATATTTGAATAACCCTCCAATTAACATGATCATGAGTTCTCCTAACACCAAACCCACCACAACCACATGTACACAAATTCAGCAATTTGTCCTACATCATATATGAAACACCTTTTTAAACAATTTGCTGATAGTATATTGGACCAAGATTGTGATTATATCAATTATAAATCTTAAACATGTTATCAAAACAATCAAAATCTAAATGACATTATAATAAAGGAATCAAGGATAGTGAGACATGATTACATAAAAATAGTGAGGCATTTGGTTCCTAGAGTTCAAAAGCACCCGTAGCTTAAAGCCGTAAGTTCTATGTGCTTTGTTCACCGAATCAAAGCCACCCAAATATGCAAAATCGATTCTAGATACCTAAAACCAATTTATGCCAAGCCGCCTAACGTAAACAAAACTTCTAACCAAAATCCCTTAATCAAAACTAAATCTAATCCATCTATTTAAACTAATTAAACAAAACCATTCCTAACCGAAAAACCTAAATCATAACCAATCAACCAAAATACATAACTGAAAAAAGACTATGTAATTTGTTTCTTCAATAGCAAACTACTAAGTGCTTTTTTATATGCATATAATTTAGTAATTTGTAATGGTACGCAAGCACTATAAATATATGAGATAACTATTTCATATAAACTTGTAAGTTCTAAGCTCCTAATAGACAAGCAAATGGGCCTAATGAGATATACAATTCTCTCGTAAAAGCTATAATCCTAATCAAGCAATAACAATCTAACCGAAGCCGTAAATTTGGAAAGTCTTAAGGATGGCAGCAACAATATGCACTATCCAAGCAAGAATGTCATCGCACTCACCAAATCCAAACCCAAATTTCATAAAAATCATAAAATAAAAATTAAATAAAGTATCTACCACAAAATCCAAACCCAAATTTCACAAAAATCAAAACTGAAAATTAAATAAATAACCTAAATGTTAAGTATCCAAATCCAAACCCAAAATTTCACAATAATCAAAACAAAAAATCAAATAAATAACTTACCAAGCAAAATCGGAATGGGTAACCAAGCAAGTTTGACTTGACCAAAGAGAGTTGAATGTCATCTGCACTCACCAAATCCAAACCCAAATTTCATAAAAATCATAAAATAAAAATTAAATAAAGTATCTACCACAAAATCCAAACCCAACTTTCACAAAAATCAAAACTGAAAATTAAATAAATAACCTAGATGTTAAGTATCCAAATCCAAACCCAAAATTTCACATTAATCAAAACAAAAAATCATATAAATAACTTACCAACCAAAATCGGAATGGGTATGGTGAGGAAAAACGAATGGGTATGGGGGTGGTAATGAGAGAGAGGGAGAAAAGGAGAAAGGATCTCCTAGTGAGGGAGAGAGAGAGATCGATGAGGAGAGGAGCCGATGGCTGGGCTCAGCCTCGTCGGCGTCGTCGCCAGGCTAGGGTGGGCTCGCTCGCTCGTCGCCGCGGGGTTCTGTGTGTGTGTGAGCGTGTGTGAATGTGAGAGGCCGTGTGAGAGATAGAGAGAAAATGAGAGAGTTTTGTGAGTGTGGGAAATGAAAATGTAAGGCGAGGGTGAGAGAGTGAGAGCGCTCTGGTTTGTGTGAGAGTGAGAGGGTGTGAGCGTGAGTGTGAGTGAAAGTGAGACAAATGCAATAGACGAAGACGTTAATTTTGAAAAACCCCAATTGGAAACCGAGTCTCTAAGACTCGATTTCCGGTTGGAATACACGTGGAAATCGAGTCTAAGAGACTCGATTTCCATGTCAATGACAGATGGCAACTCTGCCACATCGGACGTGGTCAAGCATACAAACCGAGCCTTAAAGACTCGATTTTGAAGCCCAAAATCGAGTCTTTAAGACTCGAGATGCTATAAATGAAATATGTTTCTAAGTCTCGCCTACTAACTAGATAGTTTGGTTTTTAAGGCCAGTTGGCCATTTTAACATAACATAAACATACATAGACATAAACACACATACAGACTGAAAAAAAATTAAACCTTCATATAGACTAGAAAAAATTGCAAATTAACACCAATCCTCAAACAATTTCGTTAGTTACTTTAGTGTGCTAAATCGAGTTTTTATGTGTGTTTATATTTATATTTAAGTTTATGTGTGTGTATGTTTACGTTTATTTGAGTTTATACGTGTTTTTGTGTATGTGCGTTTATGTTTATGTATATGTATATTTATGTGTATGTGTGTATATGTAATGTGTATTTGTATTTGTTGTGTATGTATATGTGTATGTGTATGTTTATGTATGTGTGTGTATGTGTGCTTATGTATGTGTATGTGTATGTGTTTATGCGTGGTTATATTTATGTATGTTTATGTGTATGTGTATGTGTTTATGCGTGCTTATGTATGTGTATGTGTATGTGTATGTGTATGTGTATTTGTAGATCTCTTTGTCTTTTTCAGATTCGGGTGCAATACCCTGATGCAATTATAATTAATGGCTAAGATTAAAAGTTGAAAAAACAACTTTCAATCTCAACTATTAAATAAAATATATTAAAGGAGAGTTAAAAAGTTTTAAAAAAAAAAGAGTAAAAAATGTATAAAAAAATACCTGCGACAGTGTACACGATCTCGATTCGTCTTTCTTCTCTCACTATTTTTATTTTCTTCTTTTTTATGCGGTGCTTTGTTCTTCTTCCTTTTATTTCTCTTTATACGTCGTCTAGGGTGACAGAGAGAGAGGAGCGGCGAAAGCCACATTAAGAAAGGAAATCGAAGATTGTCTTTGCGAGCCAAAAACTATGAAAATCTCTTCCTCTCAACTCAGACGATCCATTTAGGTGAAATTGTGACTCACGAGACTTCACCAGATTATGGTGTGTGATTTTTGTTTATTTATTTATTTGTTTGATTAATCTGGATTTAAAATTAGTTCAACAAGATGATTATTCTTCTAAAATATAATAACAAAACCAATATATATTTTTTTAATGGTGGGTTCACTTTCGGTGTTTTCATTTTGTGATTTTGGTTGTTTTGTGGGTTTTGTGTTTTGATTTCGGTGGGTGTGATTTGATTTGTGATTTGGTGGGCTTACGGGTTTTGGCCGTGGTGGTGGTCGTGATTTGATTTTGGCTGGGTTTCAGTAGTGATGCATGATTAGAGGTGATGAGCTTAAAAGCTCCGGCCATAGAGGTTTAGAAGGAGAGCTTGGTGATCACCATGGAGTACGGTGTGACGTGGGTTGAGGCAAGAGAGAGGATGAGAGGGAAATAGGGGTGACCCTAGACATTTTGGGTCCTAAGGTGAGAACTAAAAATTGGGTCTTTTTTATACTTATATGTTAATTAAATTAATGTTTATTTAATATTTTTATATTATATTTTTCATAATTATTTTCATTTTCTTCTAAATTATTTTGAAGTTCATTATCAAGATTTGTTGTATTGCAAAATTGAACATCATCTTCTTTTAAATTATTTTGGTGAATTTCTTGCTCATTTGTGATATTTTCATCTAAATTTTGTGTTATATTTTGTTTATTATTAATAACAAATTTATCTATTGATCCTTTTTGAGACTCAATTAATTTTTCTTCTTTTTTTAAGTTTTTCATATCCGGATATATATTTTCTAGTAGACATTTCTAATCAAACAATATATTTATAAAGACTAAAATAAAAAAATAACTTTCAAGTGTAGAGCAAATGAGAAATAGAACTTGATTTATATAAAAGTATTGTTGTAGTTTCATTTGAATAATAACAAGTTTTTAGCAATCTCAACCTACATAAATTGAAAAAAATTAAGCACAAGCATAATAAAAATTTAAGCACAGCCATAACACTGACACAAGACTTATTAATAAGGCCCACCCACAAAAAAAAAAAAAAAAAAAAATAAATAAATAAACAAACAAACAAAAAACAAATCCTATCTATAAAAAAAAAAAAAAAAAAAAAAAAAAAAAAAAAAAAAACCTTGAAGGCCCAAACTTAACGCCCAGTCCAGGGAGGGTCCAGGCAGCCATAATGATAAACTGATAAGTGATAAACAAGTTACAAAACCAGCCAGGGAGGGCCCAAACAAACCAAGTTATCTTAAGTTCTTAACAAATAAAAGCCCAAATATTTATAATTTTATACCTGATTCCTGAACCTCAGAACCTGATACAGTGAGGTGAGGTGAGCAGTTGAGACTTGAGAGAGGCGGAGAGCAGAGAATCAGAGAGAGGCTGAGGCGGTTCAGCTGGAGACTGGAGACTAGAGAGAGGCGGAGAGCAGAGAGTAGAGAGAAAGGTAAAATTTTTAGGGTTTTGAGTGGATTTATTTGTTTTGATTTGTGATTGTTTTGTGGTTAATCTCTTAGATCGGATTTGAAGTTTATCTGGTTGATTTTTGGTCAATGATTTTGTTTAGAACCAATGTTTAATAGGATTTACCAAAATTTTTGTTTTTTTTGGTTAAAAGGATGTGCCAGATTATTTTTGTAATTCATTTGAAACTAACTATATATATATATATATCTTGGGGGCCTTAGGCAATTGCCTAACTCGCCTAAGGGAAGGGCCGGCCCTGTAAATGGGTATTGAAATGGTTTGGTTCAATGACTATGAGCATGATGTCCAATTACTCTATTTATCATTTACTTCTCTTTTTCACATTGGCTAATATGAGTTCACCTAGTGGGATTTCCAATCTCAGTAGTAGCTTTTCAAAGAAACATGATTAGAAGTGCTTGTTATGACTTTTAGTCTCATAATTTAGCTCTTACTATTACTTTTTAATCCTACTTAGTGCACAAAACTCCCACTTCTGCAGGGTGGGAAAGGTGATTGTTAAGTAGCCTTATCCCCAAATTTTTTTTTTTGGAAAGGCTGATTTCTGAACTTGAACCGTGACTTTTACTTTTTCCCCCCAATAGAAAGTTAGATAGAAAAAAAAAGTTAGTTATCTATATAATCACATAGTAAAGAGAATTTTTGGCTATCACTATAAAATTTTTCCCTTTTCGATACTTAGATCAGTCTGTTAGCAAAGAAGGTTTCAATATCATCATAACTATAAATCTTGGAATGGTGTCCCATTATGCATTTTGTGGACAAGTTGGCAAGAGTGTAATAATAGAATTTTTGTGTGTAATGCCCAATTCATGTTATCAATCAAGCAGTCCTTGCTAAGATGTTTGTTTGAGTGGATGGTTGTCGTAGGTAACATTCCCTCTTGTTCTTTCTTAGAGTTCTTAGATAGCTTGCATTTGACTTTGTGATTCACCTTTGTGGGAAGGTTTGGGTGTGCATGTTTTCTTGTTTGCGTTGAATTAAATTATTTTCAACTATAATAATAATAATAATAATATTTAGATTAATCAAATTGACTGTAGCTTAGTTATCTTAAGGAGTATTGTGATTACATAATTTTTTATTACATTTTCTTTAATTCACGTTGGCCCTAAGGTTGTAAACAGTGGATTAACTTTGGTTTTGTGGATCCTGTAGGTGAAAATATGCATAAATTTCTTGCAGAGTTTTCCATTCAAATGGTTAGTGTGGCTGGAGTTTGAATAAACAATCAGATGTGATAATTTTGTTTGGATGGTGACTGTGTTCAGATTTTGTAACTTATTATTTCATTGAAGCATCCACCTGATCCCTTGTAATTAAATGTTAATTGAAATTATGAATAGTGAAACCTGTCACCTGCTTATTTAATGGTGCAAGTGAATTTTGGCGAGTGAGCACTTGTCTTAGCAACCTCCTACGGCATCTTATGGAGCCTATAAAGGAGATTTGTTGGCAACTGGAATCCTTGATTTCAAATACTTGTTTATCACTTTATCTTCAAATTACTTGGGCAGGTTACAGTTCCTGGCCTTTTTTTTTTTCATGATTTACAGAGCTATATGTATAATTATTTGTATGATTAATGATCCTGAATTGTTGCTTAATTGACCCATATATCTTTTGCTGTTTGTTTATGCTTTCCTCTGTCTCTGTCTCTCTCTCACATGGAGGTTTTGTCATCTCATGTGAATCATTTTCCACTGTAAATAATTGTGCAGGGCGTATTAAGCGAAGGGAATGATAAAGGATTCCATAAAACATGTGGAACCCAATCCAGTTAAGGAAAATAATAGAAAACGCTCCATACATGAAAGTTATAAGGTCTTTAGGAATACTAATTCTTCCTCAATGGCCAAAAATGACGTGCAAGATACAATCTTAGAAATAGATCTGACAATGTGCCCTCCCTTTGCCGGTTTTAAACAAACGGGCATAGAATCAACCCTAGATCCTGTGGAAGTGAATCTGTTGAATAGAAAGAAAAGGAGAAGGAAAAATCGGAAAAAGAAGACAAATGTACTTCAAAATAGTGGACAAGTTCAAAAGTTGCCAGAGGAAGGTTGCCCTACTAGCATCAATCATATGAGTAGTACATCAGAACTAAGTATATCAGGTGAAAGAAACTGTGAAGAAAAAGTTATTTTATTGGGCACTGATGAAACTAATTCCTTTTCAGTGACTAATCCTTTACAAATTCTAGCAGATGACAAATGTAAGGTCTTAACCAGCGCACATTCTTTTTCAATGCCAAGGAGTGAAGTGGAAGATACTATCTCAGGAGTAGAACAGACAAGCATGGAAGCAACCCAAAATCCTGTGGAAGTGAATCTGGTGAGTAGAAAGAAAAGGAGAATGGGAAGTCCTATGGCAACGACTAATGCACAGCAAAACAATGGACAAGATCAAAAGCTTCTAGAGCAAGGTTTTCTTACAAGCACCAATCACATGAATAATACGTCAACACGAAGCCTATCAGGTGAAAGAAATGGTGTAGAAAAGGCTGTTTCATTAGGTACTGATGAAAATAGTCCTCTTTCAGTGATCAATTCTTCACAGAGTTTGTCACATGGCAGTTATAAGGTCTTCAGCAATACTAGTTCTTCTTCAATGGCCAAGAGTGAAGAGCAGGGTACTATCTTGGGGTAGAATTTACACTGTGCTCTCCCTTTGATAGGATTGAACAAATGGGTGTGGAAACAACTCAAGATCTTGTAGAAGTGAATCTGGAAAGTCAAAAGAGAAAAAAGAAGAAAAATCGGAAGAAGCCTCCTAAGGCACTGCAAAATAGTGGACAAAGTCAAAAGCTGCTTGAGGAAGGTTGTCTAACTAGCACCAATCATATGAATATTATGTCAACATCAAGTTTGTCAGCTGAAAAAAACAATGGAGGAAACATTAGCTTGTTTGGAACAGAAGAAACTAATACTTCTCCAGTGGCTAATTCTTCACAAAGTTTATCACATGAAAATCATAAGGTCAATGTTAATTCCTTTTCAATGAGCAGGAGTGAAGCACAAGACACTGTTCCAGGGGTAGATTCAGCACTGTGCCCTTCCATTTCTGGGATTGAGGAGAGGGGCATGGAGGCAACCCAAAATCCTGTGGAAGTGAATCCGGGGAGTCTAAAGAAAAGGAGGAGAAGTCGGAAGAAGAAGCGTAATGCATTACAAACTAGTGGACAACCTCAACAGCTGCCAGAGGAACGTTTTCTGACAAGCACCAATCACATGAATATTATGTCAACAGTAGGTCTATCAGATAAAAGAAACAGTGAAGGAAAAGTGATTTCACTGGGCACTGATGAAACTAATACTTTCGCAGTGACTAATTCCTCACAAGGTCTGTCACATGAAAATTTTAAGCACTTCAACAATGCTAATTCTTTTTTGATGACCAAGAGTGAAGTGCAAGATACTACCCCAGGAGCAGATTCAACACTGTGCCCTCCCTTTGATGGGATTGACCAGTGTAGGGAAACAACCCAAAATCCCGTGGAAGTAAATCCAGTGTGTAAAAAGAAAAAAAGAAGGAAAAATCGGAAAAAGCACCCTGATGCTTTGCAAAATGGTGGAAAAACTCAAAAGCTGCCAGAGGAAGGTTGCCTGACTATTGCCAATCATAAGAATATTATATCAACTGTGAGTTCATTAGATGAAAGAAATACTGAAGAAAAAGTTATTTCATTGGGTACTGGTGAAACTAACTCTTTCTCAGTGACCAATTCTTCAGCAAGTCTATCACGTGAAAATTCTAAGGTCTTCAGCAATACTTATTCTTTGCCAATAATGTGCCCTCCCTTAGCTGAAATTGAATGGGTGGGTTTGGAAACAACCAAAAATCCTGTGGAAGTGAATATGGTGATTAAAAAAAAAAAAAAAAGAAAAAGAAAAAAAAAGAGCCTAATACATTGCATAATGGTGGACAAGCTCAAAAGCTGGGTGAGGACAGTTGCCCAACTAGCACCAATGATATGCATATTATGTCAAATCTAAGTCTATCGGATGAAAAAAATGGTGAAGAAAAGTTTTTTGCACCAGCTGGTGATAAAATTGGACAAGTTTGTGTTGCTGTTGCTGATGAAGGGGATAAAAACTCAGAGATTTCTCATATTTCTCTTTTGAGAGCACCTGTTGGTCATTTGAGGAAGAAGCTTCTCATTCTTGATATAAATGGGGTGCTTGCTGATATAGTTCTACCTGCTCCAAAGAATTGCAAACCAGACTTTAAATTTGCAGGACGGGCCCGTGAGAATGATGTTGTATATATTTTTTCACTTATTAGATTCTATATAAATTTTATCCGTTTAATCTGATAAATGTCTTCTTATTTCAGTATTCAAGAGGCCATTCTATCAGGATTTCCTGAAGTTCTGCTTTGAGAGATTTGAAGTGGGCGTGTGGTCCTCAAGAGCCAAGTACTTTTCTGACAATGCTAACTGGATGTCATTCACTTCATCTCTTTATGTATCAGTTTCTTTTTATTTTCAGTTTTAAAAGAAACAACTTCTGTCCTCTCTCTCCCTCATTTTGTTTTTCTTTTAAAAGCATGTGACTGCTGTTGCCAATCAGCTTAGTGTACAAGCGTTAATTGCAATTATTTATTAATTTTCTGAAGGAAAAATGTGACAAGGGTGATTGATTATTTGATGGGAGGTGTGAAGCGTAAGCTGCTACTTTGTTGGGTATGTACTTTTCATTTGTTTTCTTTGACATTTTTACCAGCTCTGCCTTCTCATTTATCAATTTCAAACGTCTTTCTGCCAATATGTTTGTGTTACTGTAACAGTCTAAATACATCTACATAATTCTATTGATATCGACCCCCCCTTTCTTATGGTGGAGGAGGAGCCACTGTTTAAGCTAGAGCTCATTGGCTACATTGGCATTTTGTTTTCCCAGGATCGATCTCATTGCACTCCTACAAAGTTCAAGACTCTTGAAGACAAGCATAAGCCTGTGGTCTTAAAGGAGTTGACGAAAATTTGGGAAAAACATGACCCTAGTCTTCCATGGAAGAAGGGGGAGTATAATCAATCAAATACATTGTTGTTGGATGATTCTCCATACAAAGCATTGCTTAATCCTGTAAGTTGATCAGCTTTTGTTGTTCACCTTTTCCTGGGGGAGGCAATTATTTATTGATTATGTGATCTTTTGATCTTATAGCCGCACACAGCAATCTTCCCTGATTCATTCAATTTTCAAAATACGGGTGATAAATCATTAGGTAAGATGGCTTCTAACCTTATCAGCTTGAATTTTACTCTTCAGAAATGTATTGTATGTTACTCTACTCTGTAACTACTATCTTCATGCCTAACGGTGGCAAAAGGTGATGCTTGAGGCATGGTAAGAATAAGACCCTTAGATTATCCTAGTTCCCTTTCCTGCTGATTGCCCTACCTTTTGTTTGGATCTTAGAAAAACAAGGAAATGTTAAGGTATATTGTTGAAATCCTTAATAAAAGAAGCTAAATTCTTTCCCCCTTTTTTTTAGTTTATAAGATCTAAATGGAGCATAATTGTGGCAAATAATGGAAAATTAATTAATGCTCAGTAGGTACATCTTATGGGTGAGATCAAGTGGTTGGATGCTTGAGGCTGGGTTATAGATTCTACTGTGATTCGTTTTGGTTCATCTATAACATATCGCTGCAAGCCACATTGGGCAGTGATGTCACATTAATTAGATGGGATTTTTTCAAACAAAGAAAAGGAAAAAGAAAAAGGGAACTAAGAATTATTTGGATGTTCTGCTTTATTTGAATAATTGATCATTCTTACATGTAGTTTGTACAGAAAATTCAGTACTATCAATTTGAGCCACTAGCAATTTTTAAAATATGGACTGCATGTGAAATTATTTTCTGTAAATACCAGGTGAAATGATTAATGACATAAATTCTATTCATGGTAGGTGCTGGTGGCGAGCTTCGGGTTTATCTGGAGGGATTGGCTGAAGCTGAAAATGTACAGAACTATGTAAGGGAAAACCCTTTTGGTCAAAGAGCTATCACTGAAAGAAATACATCTTGGGAATTTTACGAGAGGATTATAAATTCGTTAAAATCCTAACCAACCACAAGATAAATGTGACTATCTGCTTTGCTTTGAGTATATGCACTAGAGAGAGAAAGCATGAGTGTTTATTTGCGGCTTTGTCAAGAGTCTTGTAACTCAATTGATACCACATGTTTTTAATTGAGACGTCTAGAGTTTAAATATCATTTTTGTTTTTATAACTATCGAATTATATATATTAAAAAAATTGTTTTCCCCCCCTAATTACTAACCTTAGCTTCCCTTGAAGCATGCTTTCATTATTTTTGGCAGCATGCTTTCCATCTTATTCCATCTTATTGATTGCATTGAATGGTGTACTTTTTAACAAGCTGGTAATAGTAGCACCATAATTGGATTGGCATCAGGAGTAACTCCCATTTTGAGGAACTCTAAAATCATCATTGTTCTCTTGTTTCGAGAATAAAAGGGGAGATTCATTTTTCATATTTAGATGGCTAATATTCTATGAGCAGCTGTGCTGGAAGGTTAGTTTAATGTTGTTTTTGCAACTGCCATTAGCTTTGCTTATGGGTTATGATAGCATATTTGTAAGAACCGAAGAAGCTATTTAGTTGGCAATAGCTACCCCATTGGAACGTAATCTATTTGCCGAGTATGTGTAAAGAACTTATATATTAGACTGATACTTGAAGGAGCATGCACTGTTTTTAGTCTTTAAAGCATTCGTCTATCTTTTGGCCCGCAAAATATAAATCAGCAGTACAACACTAGGGAGCATAGGCATAATTTCAGTTAAAGCTTTCTCTTTGAGCCCAATTTGTCTTTAACAGTTCCATGTCGAAACATAATTTGATTGTTATTAATTTGTAATGAAGGGTTTGATGTAAGCATTTTCTTGACTTTGTACTACTCCCAATCCCAGTTCCTCTTGGAACCATCCTTGGGGGCTTTAGGCGGATTCAGTCACTCAACAATGGCTGCAAAAAACTTAGAGCAAAACCCTGAACTCAGCCAACTTGCAAAAAGCTGGTCCATTTTGGGACAAGATTTCTTCTCATTTAAATCTTTTGATTCCATTTGATTTTTTTTTTTTTTTTTTATAATTTTTTTTAGAGAGAGTTTCAACTTATAGCGTTCGCTTCTGATGATAATTTATTTGATTTTTAGTTAGATGTGAGACATGTGCTATTTATTTGTTTTTGTGTGGTTTACATGAATTTTTATAAGACCTTTTATTTTTTATCACTGCATACCTTTTTCTTTTATTTTTTATTTTTTATCTTCATCATCCAAGTGTCACTCATTTCCATCATTAGGATTTAGGAAAGTAGTGTGGATCATTCTTTTTATTCTTAGCATGTTATCAACATGACTCTTAGTTTGATTATCAGTTATGTTGTTAACTCTTGGCTGGTCTTCATATACGACTCATAGAACAAAATCTAATGAGAAAAAGAAATTAGTGGACGGCCCATTGCCAATGTAGAAATTGGAAATAAATACTCAGTATATTGTAGCACAGAGGGGTCATATATATAGAGAGAGACGAGATAACAAGTAAATACGAAGTACATTAATTAGCAGGCTAAAGAGTGGGCTTGGGTGATAGTTGATACATTAATAACACCGCCTTCAACATAAGTAATGTGCTTAGATCTAAGACAAGTAATGCACAAACCACTAGTTTGGGAATAATTTTCAAAATCTTGTCTTTGATACCATGTTGTACAGATGGGGCCTATGTATATAGAGAGAGAGATTGGATAACCAAAATAGTCTTAAAAATGGCGATTTTGGCCCATTAGCATTGATTTTTAAAATATTTAGGCCCGAAACACTGTTTGGAAAATATATAGCAATATAGCACTTTTTTAGGTACTCGAGCTTGGCAAGCTCGAGTACCATGTTTTTTTAATCCACTATCGCCCCATATTCAAGGAGCCCTATAGTGGCGTTTTTAAGCCCTATAGTGACGTTTTCGGGCCCTATAGCGGCGTTTTTAAGCCCCCATACCAGGTTAAGGAGCCCTATAGTGACGTTTTCAGGCCCTATAGCGGCGTTTTCCTGCAAAATTTTTTTTTAGTCCCCATAACAGGTTCAAGGGGCCCTTATAGTGGCGTTTTTAAGCCCTATAGTGACGTTTTTGAGCCCTATAGCGGCGTTTTTCTGCAAAATTTTTTTTATAAGTCCCCATAACAGGTTCAAGGGGCCCTATAGTGGCGTTTTTAAGCCCTATAGTGACGTTTTTGGGCCCTATAGCGGCGTTTACCTGCAAAATTTTTTATAAGTCCCATAACAGGTTCAAGGGGCCCTATAGTGGCGTTTTTGGCCCGAAAACGTCACTATAGGACTTAAAAACGCCACTATAGGGCTCCTTGAATATGGGGCAATAGTGGATTAAAAAAACATGGTACTCGAGCTTGCCAAGCTCGAGTACCTAAAAAAGTGCTATATGCCTATATAGTTTGGAAACAGTGTTTCTGGGCAAAATATTTTGAAAATTCATGCTAATGGGCCATTTTTGCCCTTAAAAATAAAATAATATGGTAGATTGTTGTCCAATAGTACAAGAAAGTACAAGGACAAGTATAGTGGACCCAAATAATGGGCTTGGGCCTAATACATTTTGCAGCCTAGTTGTAGAAAAGAGCTGACCACGTTTAAAATACTGGAGTTGAACCCAATCATGAGGGCAGGGACTACCATCTCCAAAATGTATATATATATATATGAGGGCGGGGACTACCATCTCCAAAATGTGTATATATATTTTTGGGTAGCATACATAAGTATTTAAAATGTGGTCCAAATATATATCAAAAAAAAAAAAAAATGTGGTCCAAATAACATACTTAAAATCCCCCAATATTTCAATTGCCACAAAGAGGTGAAAGGAAAAGAAAAATGAAATGGTCTGTTGGTCCATGATATGTGGCCCTCCTCTCAAAGCCGAAAAGGAAAGCAAAAAAGTTTTTAACATATATGTTTTAACAAATCAGAACCATAAAATTTTCCTATAAAAAAAAAATCTTCAAAATTTTAATAAAGATCGTAGTAAATACAAAGAACATATATATATATATATATATATTTTTTTTTTTATTCTTCATTTTTTCCACTTGAATTGTATTAAATGGTTAATAAAGAGCAGAAGATCAATAGTCTATTAACCTATTAATAGAGTGGTTATAGTTTTGCTTACTCTTCCAATGTTTCTATCTCATAGATGAAACAAATATTTTCAGTCATGAATATAAAATTAGGCTTACAACAAAAGTGAACATGTGCCTTTGTGTTAGAACTCCTTTTTCTCTCCCTTGTATGTGTGTGTTTGTTTCTAAAAAAGAAAAAGAAAAAAAAGTGAACATAATTTTGTAAGAGATTCTTTGATTTTGTATATTAAACGAGAAATTGTTAATAATATTAGTAAAAAATCAATTCCATATGATATTCAAGACTTAATTTTTTTTTATACATTTCGGTAGGCTATTAAAAGGAAATGTATTTAGAATTTTTTTTGTTTTGTTTTGTGTCTTTTCTTTAGTTTATATTTTCTTAACACTAAATATGCTAGTTTGATTTTCATGTATTAATTTAGTTTTAAATGAATCTGATTTTTAAAAAACTTTTAGTCTATTTCTTTTTAATTTTAAATTCCAATTTTTTTTTTTTTTTTTTGTTGGTCATACTTTGATCCTTAAAATTTGAAATTCTAGTCTCGTTTCTGGGTTTATTATTGGTTGATTACAAAATAATAAATGACCTGTATATATATATATATATTGAGAGATAATAGTTTTAACATATAATATCTGCTCTATAATGATTATTTCTTATTATCAAGTCAAGATATCAATTGATTTTTAATATAAGTGGGCTTTGAACTGTATATTTCATATTTGACGACAAGAGTGTTTTATATATAAGTGTTGCGAGTAGACTACATTGAGCAAATATGACACTAACGAGATACGATTATAAATGTTGAGATTAGCTAGACTACGTTGTGCTTATATTACACAAGAGTAATTTCACCTTCAACAAAAGCAACAAAAAAAGAAAATTGAGTTCCAATTGATACCAATAAATGATGACCATTGCATATTTTCTCACCATATCGATCACCTATAGCTAGCTGGGATCTGACAAAGTTGCTGACTATAACATTAACATCTTGGCCTAACTAACCCTTCTTGACTTTGGCATGCAATCATGATATTTTCCTCAATTTTTCTACTTTACTGTAACACACAGATATTGATTGTTGACCCTAAACCCATTTGTGTCTAAATGCTTATTTCTCATCCAAATTCCTTTTCCACGTAAATTTCACACACACTACTACTCTTTCTGCAATAAAAACCATGACGTACACTACAGCAAATTATAGACAAGATCACATGTATCTTAACAAAATTTCAACAGGGCTGGTATGATAATAATAATGCTTGTTTTCCAAAACAAGCAGCATCAATATGTCAGATTACTATAGGGACGTATAACAATATTTGGACCACAAACTAGATCAAGTAAATGTGAAGAGTGGTTAAACTAAGAGGAGCTTATAATAAAACTTTCCTAATTGTTTTTATTTTTAATCTTATAGAATAGAGATTCACAATCATGGCAGAAATTGGATAAACTAGTTAATAAGATAGGATCCAGGATATGGTAATTATAATATATAGTAAAATAAACTGGCATGTGAGTTGTGACATAGATGACTTTGGGAGTTGAGACTCTAACCTGGCAATTTGGTTGTATGATTTGTTCTTGACTTTTTGCAACTGTCGATCTTGGGAAGTGCAGGAATATTTATAGCCACGCTAATTGCATAAAAAATAACAAGATTTTAGTGGAAAAATATCATTTTCTTCGTACACGTGACGGTGATTAATTTTTTTTTTTTTTTTTTTTAAATGGCAATAATCTCTTCTCTTTTGGTGGGTTTAGATACTAAAAGCACAAGGTTTTGCTTTGCTTATTTGTTAAGGACAGGTCACATCTTTTTAAATAATGCTAAATAATTTAGGTTTCCTTCGCTCTAAAGTTGTCTGAAAAAACAACTAGAAGCTATAGCCTGTAGTATATAGTATATTCCGTTCACTTTTGTGTTTGTTGATAATTAAATAAATATATATATATATATATATATATATATATATAATTAGCAAGAAAGATGGTTTCCAAATACAACTCTTTAAATTTTCTCTAATCATATATATATATATATATATATTTTTTTTTTTTTTTGACAAAAGAGGATGTTCAGGCCTTAAACCTTTTGTAATATCTGACTATTTCTTTGAGTGTGTCTGATCTCCTTTCCTTGGATGTATGCAGTTCTCTCATCCCATACACATCAGATTATTATAAAGAAGAATTCATAAGGATAACTCAAAAATACTAGAAAGAGATTTTGAAACCAGGATTTCTTAGGAATCGCTAAGCTAACCCGTTACAATTTTCTAATTATAATCTAAATATAAGATACATGGCATCTAAAAATTCAATGATATTAAAAACTTATGTAAACCTCAGTATAGGAAATCAAATAAGTGCTACATATCTTAGAAGTGGGTTAAAAATGAGAGAGAATTGAAAGGATTCAAAAATAGGAAAGGAATATTAATTATTGTGAAATTCAATTTTGGGGTTGTCTTTAACCCCAAGCAGCTTAGATATATTTGAGAATAAAATAAAAACACCAAGCAATTTCGTGTGGAAAAGGGATAAGATGGAATCTTGACTCACCCCCACATTGAATGAACCCCCTAACGTCGTGGGACTCTCCCTTGTTTAATGGTCACACAATGGGGTCCTTTATATGAAACTCTCTTAGAATGTGGATAGGAACCTAACAATCACATTGGCTTGCTTTTGAATTCTCTCTTTCTCTCTTACTATAATTGTTTATTTGATTTAAATTATACCATTCATCTTGTTGACTTAAAAATAAAAATAAAAATAAAACAATTTTTAATGTCAATAATATATTGAAATGGTGATTTTATTTATATAGCGAGGGATGAGTGGGAGACATCATGTGCCCAATCATGGTAGGGGTGATGGGGTATAATGCTTCTTGGAACCTAGTTTAGGATGATGGAGATGACTTAGTTTTGGTCCCTGTCTAATGAAGTTAAGGGAACCCCTCATGTGATATCTTTACTTTTTCCATGTGCCTCTGCATCCTTTTTTGCTATCTTATTTATTTCAACCATCCACATCATCACCCCCCTTCTTCCTCTCCCTCTTTACGCGTCCTAAACCATATTTTATGTCCAAGAGTGTGTCATATGAACTTATCTTATTATTATTTTTAAAAAAATTATATATAAAAGTACACATGTATTTAGGAAAAAAAATCTATTTTAAAAACTCAAAAATGCAAAAACACCTTCTTGAAATTTGAGCCAGTTACAAAACCACCTTCAATTTCTCTTATTAATTCTATGAAGTTTCCATATCTGTCTAATTAATCACATAATCATCATATGATCATATTAAGTAGACTCACCAACTAATTTGTATCACTGCTTACATGATCATTTTTCAATCCATAAGAGGTAATTAAATTATTCACAAGGAATGAACAATTAAAACCTTAAGACATGTTTTTGCAACTGACTCAAATCCCAAGAGGTGTTCTTGTATTTGAACATTAAAAAAAAACGATATTTAACTAAATAAACTACAACAAACAATCTCTAAGATAAATTAATAAATGTGTGTGGTGTGGAAAAGTGCATTGATGATTAATTAATATTCAATTAGTTTGAAAGTATCAAAGTTCATAAAGGATCCTTCTAATGAATTTACTTTGTTGTACAATTTAAGGAAAATGTCTATTTTGCTTCGAAAGTTCCCCGAGACACGCAAATACTGTATGAGTATGACTTCTACTGATACGAACATGACACATAGATCCGAGGACAGCCACAAACATGAGATGAGAGAAGTATATTTTTCATGCAATTAATACATCCCCAATATGAGAAATCATATAACATGTAATATGTTGTTCCACAGCTATGTACCAATAAATATTGGACTAAGAGAGGCCAACTTTGCAAATATTGACTTGGTTGGCAGTGAGTTGTATGGAAATCTGAAACCTAACCTGATGAGATGCGAACAATAACAAAGATAAATTAGAAGAAAAGATCAAATTAAGCGCACATATATATACGGAATTATTTCAATTTTTATTATGAACAAAAGGAGTTACAGTGATATTATAAGTCTCTTTCAACAATTATTAAGGTTATATATAATATCTGTGAGATTACCATATATAATAGAATGATACCCAATCTCTTAGCTTTTTTGCCTCATATGAAGTCACACTCACACCTTACGAGTTGGGCGACATTGCCCCCTGGCAACTTACTGTAAAGTTGGATATGGTTACCACCAAAAAAAAAAAAAAAAGAAAAAAGGAAAAAGAAAAAAGGAAAAAGAAAACAAAAAAAAAAAAAAAAAAAAAGAAAGAAAGAAAAAGAAGTAAAGTTGGATTCAAAAGGTATGTGTAAGGTGTAATATAGATCGGCTTCGCACAATCCTCATTCTAATCAACATCAATGGTATATAACTATATAAATATTTTAAAATAATTTGATAACTGGGGAGAGAATTTGAATGTTGAACAATCAATATTGAATGACTCTTAGAGGTGTTAGTTGGGCACAAAATTCTTGACTAAGGAATACTACTTCAAAGGTAGAAGAATGAAGAGTATTTTCAAAGGTAGAATAATGAGTTTAAGAATCTAGCTCAAGCTTGCAAGAATGCTTCTCTCTTAGAAATGGCCTACATGAGTGAGTAATATAATAGGAGAGAGACGACAAGGACATATGATTTTTTTTTTCTTGTCTTTAGAGTTGTTCATTGAAGAGTTTGCTCAAGCGAGAGCAGTTCGCTTGAGCAAAATAGTTACGGATTGTTTGTTCATTTTGTCTCTCTCTCTCTCTCTCTCTCTCTCTCTCTCTCTCTCTCTCTCTCTCTCTCTCTCTCTCTCTCTCTCTCTCTCTATATATATATATATATATATGTATGTATGTATCATTTTTGTAGAAAATGAGTGAGATAAATTTGTTTTTAGAATGTTTATCCTAACACAGGTGACCTTTCAAAAGTATCTTTTTATTATTAACTATTCATTGCTTAAAACCAGGGACGGAACCAGGATTCATACCTGGGGGGGGCCAAAGCTTAAAACCAAAAAAAAATTTATGAAAATAAAAACTAACATTTATTTCATATTTAACAAAATACTACCTACAAAATAAGTATTTCTTAAACATTTCATATTATAAAACACATTAACAAGTATAACATACAAAATAAGTGTTTCTTATTTTGTGTGCGATTTTTGTTTAGTCCATATATATATATATTTTTGGTTTTGTAGTTAAAGGGGCATAAATTTTATTTATTTATTTATTTTCTTGTAGGTCAATATCTAAATATTTTAGAGGAGGAGAGACAAATATATATATATATAAAAGGGCAAATCTTAATTTTTTTTATACTAGTTTTTTTTTTTTTTTTTTAATTTTTTGTGTGGGGGGGGAATGGCCCCCTCTTGCATAGTGTAGGTCCGTCCCGGCTTAAAATTAAACATCCATATTCCATATTTTTTTTTAATAAAGATTTTGTTCTTCGAATAGGAATCATCTTCTAAAAGATCCTAGCTTTTGTGCTTTCGTGGGTCTTCGATATCCTTTTAGCTTCCTTGTTTGTAAACAAAGCAAATTTCAAATTGGTTTTTATTTCATGGCATAACTTATAACCATGCGTTTTGGATTTGCTTGAAATTCACTCCCAGAAATATAGCCATCCTTACCCCCTCATGCCAATCCCTTAAATTCTCTTATTTATGAACATTCGATCATGACAGGAGAGAAGGTTAAAATAGAAAAAACTATAATTGGATTTAGGGATAATTAGGCTTGACAATGTTGATTTAATCCAAATTTGAATTTATCTATATTTTTATGAAAATGTAAGTTTTATTGTAAAACCTTAACCAAACAATGTAATGATATTGAAATAGGAAATTTTCGATTAATTAAATTTTTTTATAAGTCCTTGGCATTCGAAGAAGTCTGAAACATGTTGTCTATTGGCTATGCCTTTTAGCCCGAGACAGAAAACCCATTTGTTTTAGTAAGTAATGTTTCAGTTTTAAAACATAGTATGTGTAAAAAAATACACGGTGTATAACATGATTTTCCCTTTAAACTCTCTCTCTCTCTCTCAAAATTAGAGGGAAATAAAATAAACTGATTCATATGACAACACGCAAATCCAAAAGGCAAAGGGGCTCTAAGTCAGTCAGGGAGACCCATAAGCTACAAAATCCTGCACAAAAAATTATTCCTTAATTTCCTGAACTAGTGATTAACTGTGCTATGAGGGAACGTGGATATAGGAGCTTCCTGCCGTCACAGCCAAAGGCATCGACAAATTTGGTAGGATGGCGATTGTTCTTAAAGAAGTTGATTAAGTCCAACTGCATCAATCTCTTCTCAATTTTATCTTTTTGTCTTTCTTTAGAAGAGTTTCTTTTTCTTTCCATGAGGAATAAGACTAATGGACTATTCACAAGAATAATAGCAGTTAAGAGTAAACATTATAATTCACACAAACAATGACAGTTAAAAAAAAAAAGTTTCCCATGGATTATGGGTAAAAAGTACTCTTGGCTGTCGATTCCAATTCCAACCAAAAACGAAAACAAAACAAAAACTATTATGAAAGCATGCATGCATGTACTGTCATATGGAAACAAAGAACAATAAAATGATGCATATATATGTGAACATAATCACATCGATCTATCCTGGTTATGTAGATTATGAAGGACCACATCATCTTTTTCGAGTTCTACATGTAATCGATCAGACTCTTTAATCATGGTACTTGGCATGAGACAGTTTTGAGGAGATTCTTTTTTCATGGTGTCTTATTTTGAGGCCATGATAGTCGTGACCAGCAATCCCATTCCTGCTCATGAATTCGATGTAAAGAAGGCATCGTCATATGTATGTACTACAAATCCCATTTCACAAAAGCTGCAATGGCCTTTGGATTTCATTTAATGAACGTACTCTTTTTCTAATCCCAGAATGTTTCTCTTATAATAACTCACATTTACAATTAGTTGATGATCAGATCACGTCTCATGAAGTAAAGGCCACAAGTTCGAATAGGACCAAAAAAACACAAAAATAAAAATAACTTACAAGAAAAAGACTACAATTCTCTCACTTTCAAGGGGTCCAAACTATGATATCTCCTGTCTCTTTCTTAAATGACCCTTTCACTTTTATATATGTACATGTGATTTGTGTTTTTATCTTTAATTCTACTGTGGAGGGTTTTTGTGTGCATAGTAGATTAATGGTAGTATTAATTATAATGGTTAAGTAGGACTCCATCCAATAAAATCCTCAAAATTAAGCATGATGATACAAGATGAAAGTTAAATATATGATATATATAAGCAAGAAAATACTAAGAATAATCTATATCACATCACAAAAAAGAAGAAAGCAAGGCTACAATGCACGGGCTTCTCTACAATGCACTGGCGAATATCTTTATTTTTTTTGGAACATCAAGACAATTTTAACCAAGCAAAAAGAAAATGAACATGACAAAAATATTACGAGAAAATTGATGGAAGGTATAATGAGTCTAGTACTCTCTCTCTCGATCTGATAGAATACTATGATATATAAAAAATGTAAATCATGTTAACAAATTAATGAGCTAATTAAGTACCTTGTGTACCCTTATGAGACAATTAGAATGTGCCATGTTAATAGATCCGATTTTAATTCCACTTAGTTTAGAAAATAGCAAAAAAACAAAGAATTTAGTTTTTTGGGGACTTTTATGTATAATCCTAGCTTCTAAAATCCAAATTGTACAAGCTGTGCCTGTACTAATCTAAAATATGTAAGAAAATAACTACGTATTGGACCATGATTCTGCTTAAATGCACACGGATAAAGCATACGTAACCAAGTACGTACACCGCGGTTGCCAGCAAGAAATTTCTGGCATAAATTTAAAGAATTACGAACATAATATACAAATAGCAAGTAAATGATGCTTCTTTTTTAATGTTTTTGTGAAGGACATCATTGCCTAGGATTATACGAAAAGGGAAAAAAAAAAAAGTAAACAATAATTCTTTTAAAAAAGTAAACAATAATTCTTTTCTTACCGTTGAAATGATATATTGTGATTAGTGTAATGTTATTTTTGTTGTCACCACTAACATTATTTTTATTCTATACTAAATCAGCTTTTGATATTGGATTATAAGAAACCTTTTTTGCTTTTAGTTTTTATGGACAAATTTATAAATATTTTATTTAATTTTATTATATTTTTTTTTCACATTTTAAAAGTACAAGTATATTTTAATACACTTCAGCAAATATATATATATATATATATATATATATATATTTATATAAAATAGAAATTCTACTTTAACTTAATTTAAATCTATATGTGTATGAAATTCCCTCTTAGAAACTTAAACCCCACACCCCACAAGCACTTATACTTGTGAAGTGACCATCGCATCAAGAATGTGCGGTGGTCAACAAACGATTAAATAAGTTGTTTCCAAACAAACATTAATTACAACATGTCGTATTAATCTCTATGAAATTTGTTGTATTAATTATTAGATTTATTTAAAATACTAAAACAAATTATTACCAATAGAAATGCCCTAGAGAGAGCTGAAGAGAAAGTAATACAGAAATAAATGGTTGATGATGAAGAATACGAAGATAATCTCATTAATGACTGAAATGCATGCACCTGAATTGAGGTCCATGCATAATGACTCAACATGCAAGAGTCTATTTAATGAATACTGACTCTCTATGTGGAGTTCATTTTAAATTCGTTTTTATATGCGGGAAGACAGTCCTCGCACGATAAAAAATATCTTCTTTGTAAGGTCAGATCATAACATGTACAAAAGAAAGGCCAATCTATTTGGAGGGTATTCAAAGAAACAATGTTACGGATACAATAATTTTCACAACAATTAAGTTAGTAAATTTTTTATATTTATTTTTATCCTACTAATAACTTTTCACCTCAACAACTGTAAAATTTTGTTCGCAAAACTTATGTTCTCAAAAACAATTTTGGAGCCATAATTATTTTTTTAATGATGTATTATTATTAATAATTTTGTAAATTATGATGTGTTATTATGATTAATGTACTAATTTAAAAATTAGTGTAAGTGATGAATCAAGATGAAATTGATAATTGTTTCAATCACACACTAGTTATTATCAAGATGAAATTGATAATTGTAAATTAGGATGTGTTATTATCAAGATGAAATTGATAATTGGGAAAAAAAACAAAGTTAAAAGAGGAAAAATTATGTAAGTAAACAAAACTCTTCAGACAAAAATGAAGGGAGGTAGGAATAGTTGGAAAAGAGGTTTTAAGAGTGTGCAGCTTTCCAGTGCATATATCCACTTTCATATTTCTTCAACTCTCTGACAGGCTCCACATGCTAATGTATAGAGAGAAAGGTCCAAGTTCCAGACCACCCACATTATTTTTGTCCACATGGGAAGTGGGAGAAAATGATCAGTCCCAGATCTCACCTACAAATTCACACACCTCTCTCTCTCTCTCTCTCTCTCTTCAATTTAGTAATACTTCTTGTGCTACACACAACCTCCAAGACATGACCCACACATTCCATTTCCCACATCTCTTTCTTACGTAATATGATCCAAGCTTTAATTTTGATGATTTTTATAGAATTGCCAAAGCCCTTCATATAATACCAGCAGCAAAACAGAGAGACGCATATAAGCATAGTCTAGTCTAGGCCAAAAAGACAAGAAACTATTCTCTTCTGCTCTGTGTGAGGAATTTTATCCAAAAAGAACATTAATACTTCTTGGATTTGCAGAAACTTGCTTGCACTGCAGATTTGTATTGGTTCTAATCCTTAGAAGGTGGGGACTAGTTGTAGCTTTTGGGTCTCGGGCCTGGCCCCCTTCCCATTTCCTTTTTTTTTTGTTCCTTTGGTTTTGCAGAAGATTTTGTCTGCCTTGTTCTGTAAAACCCCAATGCTACTTTATTTTATTGCTCGTGTAGGGACATATTTTGGGGTTCTGTACTTTCTTTGTTTTTCTTCTTCTCTTTAAGCCTGTTCCTCCATTTATTTTTCTTTTTCCATTATTCGAGGAATTCTCTATAACTCCAAAAAAAAAAAAAAAAAAAAACCATTGAATTTTTGCTGCAGAGTGCTGGAACTTTAGTTAAAGAACACGTTAGTGCTGTGTTTCTGATCCTTATGTTTCTGTAATTAAAAAACAAAAACAAAAAACATTAACCTTAGCAAAGCTAGAAGTTCTCTTATTATGGTTTATGCTAAACTTTTGTCAATATTATTATATGTCACAGAGGCAATGCTCTGAGATTATGAAACACAATATACCTGGAATCCTGTTGTTTTCTTATTGATTCTTGGGGATGGAATCATAAGGGAAGCTTACCAAGTGTAAACTTTTTGCTTGTGGAGTAGAAAAGAGGAGGTGAAGATGCCTGCAAAGGTTTTGCATCCCTTAACAGATGAAAATCAAGATCTGCAGAAGCAGATTGGCTGCATGAATGGATTTTTTCAGCTTTTTGACCGCCATCATTTCCTTACCGGCCGACGTATCAACAGCGACAACCACAAGAGACTTCCTCCAGGTATGCTGTATTTCTATCATTTCAGTCAATCTCAATTATTTCACTAACGTGGATCCCAAGTAATAGTATTTATTAGCAAAGTGGGGTTAACAGTATGTTTATCTCCTAAGATTTGATTCTGTAGAGACTTAATATTGTGTTAATTTTAGAGAGAACTTTTTCAGAAGTCGTAATTACATATGAATTATGATTATCATTTGCTGGGATGTTTCTCATTCACTTTCCCTTTGATGGCGCATATCAATATTCATGAGTTATTCAATTTTGTGTAAACATATATGTTTAATGTTTTCAATTCAACATACCAAAGCACTCTGGAAACATTTTCAATTCAGTTTGAAATTTTTTGTATTCCAAATTGACATCAGAGGCTATTGTTCAACATAGCATCTTTTTTTTTTTTTCTCTTTCGCTTATCACCAGGGCTTTGTCCTCGCTACCCACATTTTCATGTCCAGGTCTCAGTTGGCTATGAAATGATCAGCTCTTTTTGTTTGAAAGCATTCTGCTTCATAACATTTTTTTTTTTGCTAAACTCTGCATCATAACATATTAGTAGCTTTCAGTAATATGCCTTTTATTAGTTGATTCGTAATTTATTAATTGGGTCCTCGTAAGTTTCACTCTTTCCCTTTGTTTTGTTTTGCAAGCCTCAGCACGTTATAGCATTGACCATCATATCAATTTCTTCAGCATCTTACATTTCATTTGTTACAGGTCAAAATGACAACAAGGCATCAGAGCTCAGCAATGCATCACAAACAACTACAGTAAGAATCTAAAACTTAATCACTACAACAATTGTTTGTTTCTAGCAGAAGCATTCAAGTTTCACTTACAATTGCAGGAAAAAATCCCAAAGAAGCTTGTAAAAGAGAAACAGAGGGTCTCGACAGAATCATCCAAATCCTCCTTTTCATCTTCCTCACGTTCATCTAGCTTCTCATCTCTTGATCATAACAAAACAGCTCAGATTGAGACATCTTCATTCAACCAAACAATTTTCCCTGAAAACCCCACTCAGCCCACGAACCAGCCAAATGTTTCTTTGCAGTTAAGACAGCCATCCCTTGATCTCCGAGACATTGTCAAAGACTCCATATACAGAGAAGCCCGTGCATTGTCTGTAAAAACTGGTGGTAAGGAGGAAGCAATGGGTAATACCTTGATATACATCGACTCCCCAAGGCCCTTGCAGGCACCCAAATCTGTCAAGCCCAGAGCTACTGGTCTCAATGATTCCTTTCGCATTCTTGCTAAGCTCCGGGAAGCACCAAGGAATTACAAGGAACAGAGAGATGGTTTTACGCTTTCGTCACCGAAGGATGCACCTCGGCTCTCTTATGATGGAAGGATATCACAAGATGCATACAAGTCTACCATAAAGCTCAAAGAACTCCCAAGGCTATCATTGGACAGCAGACAAGGCTCCATAAGGGGTTCTGCCCCTGAACCAAAATCGAATTTTCTTTTGAAGGATCTGCAGAGAAGGAATGGAAACTCCGGCAATATGCTTAACCATCAGCAAGAGCCAGAAATTTCAAAACGACCATCCAGCATTGTGGCAAAGTTGATGGGATTGGAATCTACCCCACAGTCAATATCAACCAGTGAGAATTCATTAGAAATTATGAGTAGCTGCCAAGCTGATAAATATGACCGCTTCTCAGAAGCAACAGATGAAACCAAGCAAAATCGAATTTCCAGGTCCCCAAGGAATTCACAGGACCACATCTCACCCCGGTTGAAAAATGCTGATTCAGTTATGAGGCCCACCTCAGGTTCAAGGTTTCCAATAGAACCAGCTCCATGGAGGCAGCCAGAAGGCAGCCAAAGTTCTGAACTTCCAGCTTTCATGTATGGAGAAACTACGGCAAAAGCCCCAAACTGCCCCTCCGTTTATGGTGAAATTGAGAAAAGGTTGTCTGAACTTGAGTTCAAAAAATCTGGTAAGGATCTCAGAGCGCTCAAACAGATACTCGAAGGAATGCAGAAGACTAAAGATGCATTAGATACCAAAAGAGAAAGGGCTGCAAATTTTCCATCTCAAACTAGCAAAAATAGCAGCTCTTACCAAAGCTCAAATTTAGCAAGCCCAAGAAAGCTACAAAATAAGGACCCAATTTCTGCCACAATCAAGGGGTCTCCTTCACCAAAGAGTCATAAATCCCCAACTGTCATTATGAAACCAGTTAACCTTATCAGAAGAACAAGTGATCCTGCGTCCAGCATGATTCCAACTGAAAATATGTCAGTGCTCTGGAAGCCTCATGGCAGTGCAGATGGGAGAAAGTTTTCGATGCAATCAGCTAAAGATCTAGTTTCAAGAAACAATCATATACAAGGCCCTTTCAGTCGACTGACTTGCGCTACAGATAAGACTACCAGTGTTAGAACCTCAAAATCAGCATCAGCCTTAAAGCTGCCTCGGCACATCATTGGAGAAAACAACACATGCTCAGCAACTGTGAGCCCGAGACTGCAACAAAGGAAATTTGGATTGCAGAAGCAGTCACCACCTCCCACCGTCCCATCATCTGATTCAAGCAAGACCAATAGGCAACATACTAAACAACCAGTAGGACCAAACTCCCCAGGTAGAAAAGTCCGACCAAGGTCTCCCAATTTGCAGCAATGTAATGAGCAATTGAGTGAGATCAGCAGTGCCATCAGAGATTTAAGTCACGAAATTGATGCTATTTCTCTGAAATCTGAGAGCAGCATTAACTTCAACTCTCACATGGACACAGAACTGACAGAAGTTACAAGCACCAATCAATCTGATAAGATCAACACTACCTTCTTCCAGCAGGATGGCCAGAAACAAAGTGTAAGTGTACTTGCTATTATTTACCCATGCGAATATTTCAATTATCTGGTTTAATATGTTCTATTTTATCTTTTTCAGAGTCTAGAAGGGTTCAGGAAGACATGTCGATGGCAGAACCTGCAATAGCTACCATGGAACAACCAAGTCCTGTCTCTGTTCTTGATGCTACATTTTACAGAGATGAGTCGCCATCCCCTGTGAAGAAGATATCAAATGCCTTTAAAGGTGCAGTTCTTGTGCATTTGACACTTAAAAGTTAGTGGTGAAATGACATGGATTCCTTTATCTCTGTACTAATGTTTCTCTTTCATAATCTACTAGCCCAAATTCAAAACAAAAGTTCTACCATTTTAGGAGTTCAACATAGTTCATTCCTAAATATAATATGAAAGATGAAATATGCGAGCTTTATTACAGAATGCTAGACTTGTTAATGAATTGAATTCTCAAATTTTTTTGCTACAGATTATGAGGCTTTAAATCCTGATGAAGGGGAATGGAATCCAGAAGATCTAGCACAATTACCAAAGTGCACAAAACCCGGTTTCAGTGCAGACATTGATAACAAAAAATTAGAAAACATCCAGCATTTTGTTCAGAATCTTCGACAAATATACTGTACTGAAGAGGAACCCATCACCAATTACATTGCACCCCTCCATGAGAGCACAAATTCAGACCACAGGTACATCTCAGAAATATTGTTAGCATCAGGTCTCCTCAGAGATCTTGACTTTGGTTTGATGACCGTTCAGCTCCAAGCATCTAGCCACCCCATTGATTATAAAGTGTTCCTTGCGTTGGAGCAAAAAAAGGCAGGTGCAGGGCTTTTAAACGATACGCAGCATGATATAAGGCTTGTTAAGTCAGAACCTACTGAGAAAATTCAAAGAAAACTGACATTTGATGCTGTTAATGAAATTCTAGTTCGCAAATTATTATTGGAAGGTCCTCACCAGCATTGGTTCTTGCCAAATAAGCTAGCAGGAAGAAAACCAAGAGGGCAGCAGCTTCTGGAAGAATTGTGTTCAGAGGTAGATCAGCTAAAGAATAACAACTTGAACAGAAGCCTAGATGAGGAGGATGACAGTTTGAGGAGCATCATATTGGAAGATTTAAGGCATCGATCAATGGATTGGATAGATTGCCATTGTGAAATTTCTGGGGTAGTGTTAGATGTTGAGCGGTTGATTTTTAAAGACTTAATAACAGAAGTTTTAAACAGTGAGGTAGCTGGTCTGCAGGGCAGGCCTGGTGGGCATTGCAGGAAGCTGTTTTCCAAGTATGGGATTTGATAACATAGTTCTAGAAGGGATTCAGTCTTATCTCTCTCTCTCTCTCTCTCACACACACACACACACACACACATTTTTGTTTCCAGTTGGGTGGGTATCTCACTCTGTCTAAAACTACAGTAATTCTTGAGTAAGAATAGCTCTTTACTAGCATGTAAATCTCCATTAGAGGCTTATAACTTACTTGTAGATTATAGACAATGTATATATAATTATATTTCCTTTCAAGTTTGGGTTTCAAGATATGCTTTGCATTCAGAGTGGCTGAACCTGAACTCTTCCATTTCTTATAGTGAAAAATACAATCATTTCTAAACACACAAGTTGACATGTACTGCTACTTTCTCTAAAGTTAAATTGAGTCAAATAACATAGATGATGAAGTTAAAGACAAAGCCTTCCTCAATCCGTAGCATAATTCCACAAGAAGGCTCCTTATATTGATAAATTCTAGTATCTGTGGAATGCATACAAGTCCATTCTCCAAAGCAATTGTAATTTTGCATGCCATACATTTAAGAGACTTAAGGCTCTTCTAGAGGAGATTGCAATTTTCTAAAGAACTTTAATAGGGTCCTTGAAGCTGAAAATACCTTTAAGGCTATAGTTGAAATTTGGAGCTTTTAGGAAAAAGCTTTACAATTCACTGTTCATTCTTTATATATATAAAAGTTTAAAGCAATATTCACTGTTTTTTGTCACACACTCAAAAAACCAAAGTCCTTTTCAATTAAAGCTCTATATTACTAAAGCTCTATAGTAAGAGCTCTATTGCCTATAGCAACGCCAAACAGGCACTATAACCAAAACTAGTTTGTCTAAATTCATCAAATCTAATATTGACTGATACAATTATTTCTGTTTCTA
The DNA here is from genome assembly GCA_028216015.1 of Quercus dentata. NCBI lineage: Eukaryota > Viridiplantae > Streptophyta > Magnoliopsida > Fagales > Fagaceae > Quercus > Quercus dentata. Next base: position 72,206,083 of record CP116445.1, read on the forward strand.
GCACCCACTGCCTTTGAGCACAAAGTGTTCTGAGTCTAGTCTACTATAGTAAAGCCATAAGTCATTTAGAGTGCTTAAAGGCTAACATAGCCTAACAAACAATGAGAGAACAATTCTTACACCTATTGTGTACTGTTTATTTCTCTCTTACACATCCCCAGGCATGTAATGCCTCCCTATCTCTAGGTAACAGGGAATGTTAATGGAGCTGCTGAAAAGAGTAAAATTTTCCAATCTTGTATATACAACTAAAATGCTGCATTGTGACAAGTCAGGGAGGCTATGGATTTCAGGCTTTCAGAATACCAATGTAATACTAATCAGAAGGCAAGGCAGTAAATGAAAAAGTTTCCAATAATTGATGCAGCTTTACTGTACTGTACAAGGTTTGTAGAATATTTCTTGGCAGGACGAATTTGTTAGTTTTGAGAACAAATAACTCACGCACATTGTCCAAGCAACAAGATCTCTAATTCATAAACCTTAACAGAATGGAATTTATTCTGACATAAGATGTCACATCAAGCACATATAATATTTTCTTGCTAATCAAGAAACAGAATTCAATACAAACTGAGCAAATGAAGATACCTGTTCTCCAACATTAATCTCATTTAAAAGAATGAAAGTATATCTGTCATTCAATTATTCTGATATTTCTTAATAACAACTACCATTAACATGGCATTGTATTGCAGTTGATTTTATCAGGGACAATATAAATATTCATAGCAACGTTCAACCAAGGCCAGCACTGGAGAAAACCATGTGCCATTTAGTATAAGATCATAATAAGAGAAGAAAAAGAATTTCAATTAGAAAGAATCATTCACTGGGTCTACCATCTCAACTGACATACACATACCTCAAAAACTTGTTAAAGTGGAAACATTTTCCTCAGGCAGTTTGTAATATCCAATCTATAATGCCCTATGCAGAAAACATTATGCCCTTGACTATGACTACCCTGGAACCATCCTCTGCTGCCAGTCTCCTAAACAAGTGTACAAATACTAATCAAACTTAATTTACAAATGATCCAGTTCCTGTAAATTTCCCATAGATTCTTTCAGAATTTGCTCGGCCCTCCTCTTCTTGTCATCCTTTTCATTTAACCTCCCAAACCAGGATTCAGTTACCTCAAAACTCTTGTTCTGTGGGCTTGAATCTAACATTGAACCTAAGTATTTCTTTCCAGAACCAAGCTTAAATTGCACAGTTGGCCTGGTGTTCAAAAGAACCTTTTTGTGTCCCTCCTCAGAATCACGTAATCCGCTCTTCATTACTTCAATATTTGGTGCAAATGCCTCTAACACTGAGACATGGTTGTCCATGCCATGGTATTTCACAATAGGATTTCCTGTAGTCATATCATTTGAAAGCTTAGTCTTCGCTGGAAGAACAGGAGAAACCTCCTTCTCGCCATATTGTAGAGGTGCGGCAAGAAATGGGTTACTTTCAGCTGCTTGTTTTGCTTTAGCTGCTGCTTGTTTTGCTTTAGCAGCATCTCCAGCATCAACAGAGGAGGGTCCTTCCAACTCATTACTGGCCAACCATTGATTTAAGTTCAACAAAGACCTTTCTGGCTTTCTGTGCTGGTTTTCCTGTTCAATTTTAGCCATTTTAAGTTCTGTTGTTCTGTCATTTGGAGTAGACGACTGAGCATAAGTACCAGGATCAGGAAATGCAGGCAACCAAGCAGGTATATGCTCACCAGGTGGCTCTTCCCCAATTTGCAAAAACTTGGAGTCAGCTTCCGATATTTAACAACTGGAAACTGTGGAAGAGAATAGGCAAATGGGATCTGCTCAGATTCGCCAACATACTGGGCAAGTTCCCTAACTGTGCCTGAACTTGCAAGGCAATGCTCAATATCCGAAGCACCCAAAAACCCCTGTGGCAAACCCAAATCTTCCAACCCTTGAATAATATCAAAAACGTTGGACTCTGTTCTACCCGCTTGATTAGCATATACATGTGCAGTCTTCCCAATGTCCCGAATATACCGAACTGTAACGTCAGATAATGTTTCAAGAGCAGACTGCTGAAAACTCTGAAACCCTTCACTCTCACATATTTGTGCCACCGCAACCTTCACGAATGCTCGGGCAAATTCTTCGCCACCAGGTTTCCTCTGGGGAGCTGGTTTTTCAGGCCCTCTTTCACTCTCCCGACCTCCATCGCTCATATTCAACACCTCATATCACTTCATTCGATGTCACAAACATATAACCAAATGTACCATTCCTCAAAAACAAATTCCCCAAAACTTGGATTACTAACATTCACCCACAAATCATAGTTTCATCCATCACCCTTCTCTTAGGACTGTAGCTGGAAAAATGCTGGAAAACACCAGAAATCAAAATTCTGAATCATAATTTTTTTTCAAAAAAAAAAAAAAAAAAAAATCATTCAGAAGTGAGTCTAATTTAGTGTTATTTTTAAGGTTTTCCAAATTGCTCCACAAATTTTGGCTGTATAAACACACAAACACACATATATATACAAACTTTATGCACTGGTACGACCTTTTCCCAAATCATCCATTACTCCACAAACATGAATTTACAATTTTACTCTGAAAACCTTTTCTCTAACGAAAAACAAACTCAAAGTAAAGCTTAATTTCTAGTGGAATGAAAAAAGAGCATAGCGAGAAAACCCTAGAGATTGGCAATTTGAAAATAGAGGAGCAGAATTATTGACATAAATAATAGAAAATTGAGCTCCGAAGGGCTTACCAGTCATTTTCTAGGGTTTTGGATCTACAGTACAGTGAGCAAGTGAACCAAAGTAAGAAGTGTTGAGCTCAGAACACGAAGCTTGGAAAATGAAGAAAATAAACAAAAACAAAAACAAGGAGCTTCGAATTGAATAATGGAAAGAGAAAGAGCAAGATTTTAGGGGTTTGAATCAGAAATCTAGGGTTTGGCGTTTTTGTCCGAAGAATCGTCTGGGGTTGGAAGTTAGAACCCCAGTAAAACCCTCTCTGGATCGAAGGGAAACGGACAGAGAGAGAGAGAGAGAAAGAGAGAGATCGGTGAGTCTGAAGGAGAGAGAAAGGGGGAAGAAGGTGGTATTTATAGAAGGGAACTAGAAGAAAGAAAACGATAGGAACACATTGGGTGAGGTAAAGGAAACTGACAATTGCTGTCTATGCTTGACAGCTGTACCCCATTAGATGTGCAAATTATTTGAATAAAAATTTTGGACCAAATTTTGAAGATTTCTTAATAATTATTTATCTATACTATCATATAAGAGGTTTTTTTGTTTGGATTCCTCTTTTTTTTGTTCAAAAAAGTTCTTGCACTCCTATGTTTAAATAAGGACAAAACTAAATGACAATTCGGTAAAAATGCAACTTTAACTCCTATTAAAAAAATAGGACCATTCTCCTATTAATTTTTAAATTGCTTTATCTACTTATAAATTAGATTTTCAAAATAAATATTATATATATATATATATAATAAAAAAAACTCTACAAAATAAGATCACTAACAAAAAAAAAAAAAAAAAAACTAGCCTCATCTCTTCTCTATACTATTATTTAAAGGGATTTCCCTATTTAGATTCCTCATTTTTTTTTTATTCAAAAAAACCCCTACTCCCCTATGTTTAAGTAAAGACAAAATTAAAGGACAATCCGGTAAAAATGCAACTTTAACTCCCACTAAAGTATTACCTAAAAAATAAAATCACTCTCCTGTTAATTTTTAAATTGCTTTATCCACTTATAAATTAGATTTTTAAAATAAATATTATATATATATAATAAAAAAAAAAAACTCTACAAAATAAGATCACTAACAAAAAAAAAAAAAGCCCCAGCCCCACGCGCGCCAAGCTGCTGCTGTGATGAGGCTAGTAGTTATTTACGATGAAGGAGGACTAGCATGAATGTGTTAGTGTTTTTGCGCGTGCGATGAGGCTAGTATTTATTTACGATGAAGGAGGACTAGCATGAATGTGTTAGTGTCCATTTTCCTCCGAGTCGCTCTAGGCGTGTACGGGTTGTCGTCTTTTCCTATACATTTTTTATTTTACCAAAAGAAAGAGGACTAGCATAGATTAAGAAGTTATGCAGAGTTAGGACAAAGACTCTCATAATACTTACCAATAGTGTCGTACTAAAGCAAAAATGCAAATGAAAACAGCTAGTTCTTTGGTCTTTATTATTTTACTAGTGTGTAATTCTGTGCATATGCACATGATGCAAATTGGACTATAATTGAAATCCAATTTAGAATCTAATTGGATTTGAGTTTTTCAATTTTTATACTCAATAATTCATGCGGGGACACGTTTTTGCCGCCCAAGCCCAAAGTGGAAGGGATATTGGCCCAGTGAGAGCCCAAAGACAATAAATTTGTAGAGAGTGAGTCAAAGAACTAGATCTTAATGAATTTGACAACGGCTAGTATGGATTTAGAAGATGATCAAGCAAGAACAACGAACATAGAGCTGAATGAATTCACTGTCCGAGGAGGTAATTTTTCATTTAAATCAATTAAACATGTTGCAAGTGCAATTTTGATGGCTACGATGTTCTTCTCTCTTAATTTTTGGATCACTATCCATGAAGGACTTCTTACATTATATAGTTCCCTTTGGACGATCTTGATCCTACACTTGTCGATCATTTGAGCCATTACTTAAGTGCTTATCCCATCGGACATCCTTTCTAACTTTTTGTGAGGTGTGGTAGCAAAAACAACACTGTTCAAAGGTCTTCTCCACATAAATGCGGCCGGAAGGTTAGCTACGGGGCATTCAATGCGGTAGTAGTGCTTTCCCTTAGATATTTTTGAGTTCCCATCCTTCTTGTGTGTTCATGATGCACGTCCCTATCATTAGAGTTTTCTGGAAGATCCCCCTGATTATTGGGACGTACATTTGAGCAGTACCTAGCATATTCGAGGAGTTATTCCTCCTTAGACTACCCTCTCATTCGTATCTCACTCATTAGATTCTAAGCTTGACCTATCCAACACCATTAATTTGTTCTCAGATTACTATGCTCTCGGCCAAGGCCCAAGGCCCAATATACAATTTGGGCCCTTAACCCTACAATAGCTTCTTAAAACTCCAATTTTTTCCTCTTATCCGAGGAGAAAAGTGGGGTTTTGATTTTTCATGCGTTAATATTATTTTGCCCTTTGATTTGCACACATCGAAGTGCCGTTTTGCGCACCCTATGATTGCTACGACGCCGCGGAGCTCGTGAGGCATCATTAATTGTTCCAAGCGGCATTTTGTTCCCCACATCCAACGGTGAGGCGCTAATCTAATGGTTGATATTTCTCTTTGGGTTTTGAGCGGGATAACTCCCACTTAATTTTGCCCTCTATATAAAGCACCAAGGGAAATCACTTTCCCCCCATTTCATAAGTCTTCAAACTCTCCAGAGATTCCAAGCACTCAAACTCACAGAGCTCTTTAAGTTACTAAGCCTCCCACACCTTTTCCTTAAGAAATCTCCGAAAATCTTCCTAAAGGTTTGTGGATTGACATATATATTAGTTCTTGTAAGTCTCTACTTCTTCAAACTTTTCTTTTTCTCCTCGGCTTCTAGTTTTTATTACTTCACTCACCAATTTTAGTCATTTCCCTCTAACTTGTCTAAATGGGTAGATTTAAGCACCTAGTAGACTCCCCTACCAAAATAGAGGCCTTTAAGGATAAATACCATATACCAGAGGAAGTTGCCCTGCGATTCTGTTTCCCAAAACAAATAGTGACATACAGACAAAAGGGGGAAGTCATCATTCCCATGATAGCTTTCATAGAAGGGGGAATGACTCTCCCTATGGGTAGGATAACACGGGACTACCTCATCAACCATAGGATATGCTCCCATCAGGACGCGCACAACCTATTTAGGATCTTAGGTAGTGTCGATGCTCTCAACGAGCATCCGGGCTTGGGGCTTACCTGGCACGATATGGTTCACATGTACGAGTGTCACTCACTCGCTAATGCGGGGTTTTACCTCAAGTCTAGATCGCTTGTAGTTAGGCTCATCTTGTGCCTCCCCAAATCTAATAAGGGGATGAAAGATGACTACCTGATTGCTTCTGGGGCATGGCATGATGGCCTTCATTGCCCAGCTCGAGAGGGAAAACTAGGTGGGATACCTTAAAGTTAGGTTCCTTAGCAAGAGATTTAGATCCTTTAACCCTAACCATGTCATTATTTCCCTTTCATTTTGCTTTCTTTTGATGATGGATTTTAACTTTCTAACCATGTTATGCTTCTTTGCTATTTTTGTAGATAAGAGGTAAGTAGGTCCTAGGCTCAGCCTGACCAACGTTGCGACTCTCAATTACTTGCCGAGATCCGAAATCTTTCTAAGTGAGGATGGGCATGCGCGAGCCGTCCACCCGATTTTGGACTTCGAGCCCATCTCAGAGATATACCAAGAAATAGGCCACACCATAAGAGTAGGTGACCCACTACTGGCCCAAATTGACGTATCACAACCAAATTTCCTAGCCCAAGGCGATCTTCCATCGGTCGTCTTGCCACTCCAACAGAACCTTCCACGGGTCGTACAACCATTCCAATGGTTACGCCCCAAGCGGCAGACAGAGCAAGAGAAGAGATTGCCTCCTCAAATTCCTCGCTCGAAGAAGAAATTGATAGGTTTCGTTTTGAAGAGGAGGAGACTCGGGAAGTGCAAGTAATTCCCATCTCGGACGTTGAGGACGAGCCCGATAAGCATTCAAGTGTCCACGCTCCGATCTTAGTACTTGCCCGTCCGGATAGATCATCCGAGGAAGAAAAGGATGAAATGACCTTGAATCGGGGGAACAAAGGCCTAAGGGAGTTGCTGATAGGGAGGAATACAGGGTCAACTTCCAAAGAAGTCCCCAAATCTAAACTTCCTCCTACCTTACCCCCTCCTCCCTCTCTAACCCCCCACTAACCTCGGATTGCACGTCAATCCAAACTTGAAGAAGAAGAGACCAGTGCAAGAGCTGGAGGAAGGGGAGGTGGTCCCTCAAAAGGGTACCAAAAGCAAAAAACGACCAAGGACCCTAAAGACAAGAGGGCCACCTCTGCGGACAGCAAGGAGGAGCATAATAAGGTCGAGGTGCGACTTCAAAGAACGCACTGGTCTCCCTGGTTGGAAGTGGATGAGACCGCCATCCCTTAGAATGCCCGAGTCGGGGACTTCCAAATGAGGCATGCCGCTTATATAATCGAGGCCTTAGAGCAGTCCCTCCTTCTTCCCAATGGATGCTGCTTGGAAGATGAGGTAGTAAGACTTGTTTATGTCCTTGAAAAGGGACCTTGCCTTAGTAAGTATCTTGACCGACATTTTTCTTTTGAATATCACTATGTTTTTCCCTTTTAAATTTTTTTTTTTTTTTAAATCTCTCTTCTACTCACATGGGATTACTATGTCATTCTTGTGCAAATCACCCAAGAGGTCTTTGTGATTGAGGAGTGGGTAAAGGAGGCTTGGAATGATGTTAAAAATAAGGTTTTCCTCTGCCTCGAAGTTGAGAAGGCCTTGGGGGTTGCAAAGGAAGAGAATAAAGAGCTGCTCTCCAAGCCGATTGTCGAGGAGAGAGAGAAAAAGTGCTCAGGCAGGGCTGAAGAGTGCCGAGACTCAAGCCGAGGACCAATGCAAGCTGCACTACCAAACCAAACTAGAGTTAGCTACTTCAAGGTAACTTGCGCTGGATCTCAAGGCGAGCCCGGAAGACTAAGGAAGCAGCTCAATTAGTTAAGGAGGTAGTAGAGGCCGAGAAGCGGGCGTCCTATCTTCTCGACATGAAAGAAACACAAATCAAGCTCGCCGAGGAGCTAGTCGAGGTATGCGGGGATTCTTTGCTTGGTTACATGGGCGGAAATCCTTAACCTTACAGAGTCCCCTGCAGACTTGGAGTGGAGGCAACCGGAGAAAGTGTACTTCCACCCGGGAGATTCGCGAAGTCTCGGTTGCTTTCCTATCTCCCTCCGCCACTACTCCCGAGTCTTCAAAGTAGCCCTTAACTACTTAGGCTGCTCTCACCCTCCCCGAGGCTACGAAAGGACCCAACCAAGCTAGTGATCAAAGCCAAGGGGTTGAGGGGGCAAAAGACAAAGGAAATGATAAGGAGACAAAGCTCCCTATTGAAGTTAAGGACACTACAAAGGCCAAAATACAAGAGACTGAGGCTAGGAATAAAGAGATTGATCCCAAGGCCAAGGACGTCCCTCCCTCCAAGCCGAGCCAAAAGGAAAACCCCCCCAAGGCTAAGAAGTAGCTCTTATGATTCATTCCGTAGTTTCTTTTGTTATTTTGTTTGTTGTTTTTGTTTCTGCAATGATATTCTGTCATTGTATATAATGTACTTCCTCTTTGATTTAATGAAAATACCTCTCGTTCTATCTCATGCACTTTTACTTTATGTGCTTTGAGGAGTATTACTATTACAAATAGCATTGAACTGTTGCTACTTCATCTTTAATAAAATTTGACAATAATGCACTGCTAACAATTTAAGCAATTTAACCAAGTACCAGCAATAGAGAAGTTTACCACATATTTGTATTGTGAATTGACACTTCTGCAATGGAGGCTAAATCTAATAAAGATAAGTAATATACTTTGTAAAGAATAAAAGGGTAGATATCCTTCATTCTTCCCAACACTTAGATAAATAATTAAGGACTTTAACTTGCTCAAAGCCGCCTATCCGAGGAGTTGGATATAATCCTGAATCTGTTTTAACACTTAGTGAAAAATAAATAGATGTTATAGTGTTAATTTTTTCCCAAGTATATGATCCGAGGAGCCATGTATAACTAAGTTTTTGTTTAATACTTAGAAGGAATGAATAGATGTCTGAGAATGTTAATTTTCCCAAAGCATGTGGTCCGAGGAGCGGACATGACCAAGGTTTTGTTTAAATACTTAGAAAAAATGAATAGATGTCATTGAGTGTTAATTTCCCCAAAGTATGTGGTCCGAGGAGCCCGACATAACTAAGATTCTGTTCAACACTTAGAAAAGATGCCAATAAGTATTAATTTGGCTAAAGCATGTGGTCCGAGGAGCCAGGTATGACTAAGGTTCTGTTTAATATTTGGAAAAAATTAATAGATGTCATTGAGTGTTAATTTTACCAAAGTATGTGGTCCAAGGGACTAAGCATAGCTAAGGTTCTGTTTAACATTTATAAAAAATAAATAGATGTCATTGAGTGTTAATTTCCCCAAAGTATGCGGTCCGAGGAGTCTGACATAACTTAGATTATGTTTAACACTTATAAAGATGCCATTGAGTGTTAATTTTACCAAAGTATGTGATTTGAGGGATCAGGCATGACTAAGATTCTGTTTAACACTTATGAAGATGTCATTAAGTATTAATTTCTCCAAAGCATGTGGTCCGAGGACCAGGCATAGCTAAGGTTCTGTTTAACACTTATAAAAAATAAATAGATGTCATTGAGTATTAATTTCCTAAAGTATTTGTCGAGGAGCCTCGATATAACTTAGGTTCTATTTAACACTTATAAAGATGCCATTGAGTGTTAATTTTACCAAAATATGTGATCCGAGGGACCAGGCATGACTAAGGTTTTGTTTAACACTTACAAAGAACAAATAATGGGAAGTACAATACCTTTATACAACAAAAGAACATATTGATGTGAGAGACTGCGCCCTCGGCCCATTTTTATAGGATGTTGAGCCAAACCCACGTGAATGGGTGGAGTCGTGTTATTGCCTCTTAAAATGGAGGTTCGACTAGTTATATTTCCCACTCTAGATTAAGGGTTTTACAATGAAGTTACCATTTATTTAATTATTGGGATAAATAAGAAAACCAAAATTGAAAAATTTCTCATTTTATTAATTTTCAATTGAATTTACATTGATCATAGAAAAATTATATGGCTTTGGTCCTAGATACAATCTAAGATAAAGTACATAACTTTATTTCCTAGTTACAATCTAGAAATTGAAAATTACAATGATAAGTATTGGTCTATCAACCCTTGATCTAAGTTCGGAGGCTATGTTACAAAGTGGGGAAGGTGTTAGGCACCCACATTGCCCGGTGAAACTGGTTTTTTAGACTATAATGACCAACATTCAGATTACATCATCCAATATGTTATCCATCAATTTGCATGTTGAATTCATCGTGTGTGCATGTGATAAATCCTAATTCCATTTATTAAGCATGTCATTTGGATTGAAAAATAAATTCTAGTGAATGTGTGTGGATGGTGATATCCTAAATTCAAGGATTTGAAAGAATTATTAAACAAACATATTTTTCATATTTTTGATGTGGATTTAAGATTAAAATTAGTGTTATACATGAACATGTGATGAACAATCAAGAACATGTAAAGAACATATAAGAACAATTAAGAACATTCAAACATATTCAAGGGAATTTAAATGATTATTATCATGTTTTAATATTAAACTCTCATCATGTCAACACAAAAAATAATTAGGGAAAAGGATTATACTTTTATGCAAAATCCATATGGTAGAGGAGGAGGCTCTTGAGGGAGGTCCTAATGGTGGAGGAAAAGAAGAGTTAGGAGAGGGAGAGTGAGTCTTACTTAATATCTTGAGTCTTAGGAAGACCAAGATATGACAAGATTACTTAATTTCATTAAAACTCAAGAGAGGAGAAGAGGGAGGGGTTTTTTGTGTGCTCTGGAATGAAGGAGAGAAAGAGTTTATATAGTAGTGGTGGAGGAAATATGAATGGAAGGATATTTAATGAAGGTTGACAAAAAATCATTAACCTAAACCTTATTTTAGCCTTGGGGAAAATCTGGTGCATTAAATGGAGAGATTGGTGGGAGTAAAGAGCAAGTCAAATTTCGGTTTTCCCGTAACTGCTGCAACAACCTATAGAGCCAACTTTGAAAAATCATATCTAACTCAATTCTGATCGGAATTGTCTCGTTCTTGTGCTCAAATTGAAGCCCCAGATGTCTAGTTTTTGGGAAAATTAACCTCATTCATAGAATCAAAATATTTTGAGAGATATCGATGAAATGGTGAGCAAAAGTCATTTGTTAGAAAATTATTTCAGCACAATTAACATTATTAGGTCCCAAATTAACTCTCAATTAATATTAAATGGCTCTAATCACTCCTATTTTAGACTTAATTGGTTCCAAATTTACCCTAATTAAAAGATAATTGCACAAATTACTCGTTGAATAATTAATATTTAGCTATCTAATTAATTAGGTGTACGCAACCTCACCATAAAATGTAGTTCTAACCAATCAAATCATGATACATCATTAATCTCAAATTGATTATAATTATAATAAATTGGAATCAATTATTCATAATCACATATAGTCGAACTCAATTTGTGATAATGCATCTCGGCCATTAAAATTTGATTTGATGATAACTTTCAATCTGATGATCCGATTAGGGTTTATGATCGATTGATTTGATCGTTATAACATCAAGATCATTTTGGTGAAGTGAGATTAAGGACTAGTGACCAGAATCAAGATGCATATTTCCAAGACGAAATAACCATTTTACCCTCCATGTGAAGTTAAATGCAGGTTGCAAAATGGAGTGTCAACAATTGACAAAGGAAATTTTCATTAATAATAACACATTTTCGGGTTGTTTACATTCCAAGGGCGTGGTATTACATGCTCATCTAAGTCTTCCAGAAAATATGCTCCTATACCAGCCATCGAGGTGATGCGATATGGTCCTTCCCAATTGGGCCCTAACTTTCCCCACGTTGGGTTCTTTGCAGTACCTTAACCTTCCTTAACACTAAGTCACCAGGCACTAATGACCTTAGATTCACATTGGCATCATAACCTTGCTTGAGTTTGTGTTGGTAATATGCTAATCGAACCATTGCATTTTCTCTTTTTTCTTCAATAAGGTCCAAGCTTTTTTTCAAGCAACCCATTGTTACCACTCGGATTGAAAGAACTTTTCCTCGGTGTTGGGAATCCAATCTCTAAAGGAATGACAACCTCGACTCTATAGGTCATTGAAAATGGGGTCTCTCCTGTTGACCTACGAGGTGTAGTTCTATATGTCCAGAGGATATGTGATGACTCTTCTACCCATTTTCCTTCGCGTCATCTAGTCTCTTCTTGAGTCCATTCACTATGACCTTGTTTACAGCCTCGGCTTGTCCATTCCTTTGGGGATAAGTTAGGGTTGAATACTTGTTCATAATTCCAAGATCACAACAATATCTCCTAAAAGATTTGCTATCAAATTGAAGGCAATTGTCCGAGATGAGGGTACGAGGGACCCCGAACCGTGTGATAATGTTTTTCCAAACAAATTTCTTAGCATCCACGCCCCCGATATTTGCCAAAGGCTTAACTTCAACCCACTTGGTGAAGTAGTTTGTATCGACTAGCAAATATCTTTTGTTCCCTGCCGCTTTAGGGAAAGGACCAACAATATCTAAGCCCCATTGAGCAAATGACCATGGGTTAGACAGGGGATTAAGGACTCTTCTTGGTTGGTGTATGTTTGGTGCGAATCCTTGACATTGATCACACTTCTTCACATATTCCTGTGCTTCCTTTTGCATATTTGGCCACCAATAGCCCTGTGTGATGACTCTATGAGATAAAAATCTGCCTCCTGTGTGGCTTTCGTAAATCCTTTCATGCAACTCCTCAAGGAGTAATTCTGATAGCTCGGGGTATATGCAGAGTAGATATGGCCCAGAAAAGAAGCGTTTGTACAATTTTTGGTCCTCGGATAGCCAGAATCGAGGTGCTTGTCTCCGAACCTTGTCAGCCACTAATTTCTCCTCGGGCGGGATATCCTTTTTCAAGAATAGTACTACAGGGTCCATCCGCCTAGGCCCTATTCTAACTTGGTGATAGACCCCTCTTTCTTTACCTCTCGTGGGCTTGCACAAGTCTTCTACCGAGGATAACTCGAGGTAATCTTTGCGCCGAGGAGGTTGCAAGTGTGGCTAGGGAATTGGCATGTGTGTTTCCACTTCTAGGGATATGCAATAGACTGAAAGATTCGAACCCCGCTTGCAAACGCCTAACTTGAACTAGGTATCCTTGCATTCTCTCGTCTCTTGCTTCTAACTCCCCTTTCACTTGGCCAACAACCAATCTTGAGTCCGAGAACACCTCCATTGCTTGTCCACCCATTCTTTGGACCATGGCCATTCCCATCAATAGAGCTTCATACTCAACTTTGTTGTTTGTGGCTGAGAATCCCAATCTTAATGATTTCTCTATGGTGATTTTCTTGGGTGAGACCAGAACTAGCTCCACTCCGGACCCCCTTTGATTCGCCACACCATCAACATATACCTTTCAGACTAAGGGTTCTTGCAGGGAGATTATGCCAATTGATTTTTCATCCATGTGTTGTGTTTCCACCTCTTTCTCATACGAGGATTTAGCGAACTCAGCCATCAAATCTACAAGAACCTGGCCCTTGACAGAGGTACGAGGCATGTATTTGATGTCAAAAGCCCCTAGGATTATACCCCACTTGGCAATTCTCCCTGTGTAATCATCACTTCGGAGCAAATCCTTGAGCGGAAGTTGAGTTAGGACAATAACGGTGTGTGCTCGAAAGTAATGGGGAGTTTACATGTAGCATGTACTACCGCCAAAATAGCCTTTTTTAGTGGTAAGTAACGAACCTCGACCTTGTGCAGTAATTTGCTCACATAATAAACCGGCCTTTGCATGCAACTATCAACTCATATCAGCACCAAGCTCATAGCATGAGGGGCCACAACAATATAAGCAAATAGGACCCGTTCATCTCGGGACTAGACATGATAGGCGGCCGAGAGAGATATTCCTTAAGCTACTTGAAGGCCAAAGCACATTCCTCAGTCCACTTGAATCCCTTCCATTTATTCATTAACAGGAAGAAGGGTCTACATCTATCCGCTAATCGAGAGATAAATCGGTTCAAGGCAGCGGTCATTCCGGTTAGCTTCTGTACTTCCTTGGGAATCCGAGGTGGTTATAAATCGTTAATCGCCTTAATCTGGTTGAGATTAACCTCAATTCCCCGGTGAATTATCATGAAGCCCAAAAACTTGCCTGATCCCACTCTAAAAGAGCACTTAGAAGTATTAAGGCGCAATTTATGTTTCCTAAGAATTTCAAAAATGCTCCCGATGTCTCTCATATGCTCGGACACAACCTTACTTTTCACCACCATGTCATCTATATAGACTTCAATATTCTTGCCCAATTGTGGTTCAAACATTCTAGTCATCATTCTTTGATAGGTAGACCCAGCATTTTTCAAGCCAAAGGGCTTCACTTTGTAACGGTAGTTTCTAGTGGGAGTGACAAAAGCTGTCTTTTTCCGATCACTTAGGATTAGTGGTATCTAGTGGTATCCCCGAAAGGCGTCTAAAAAGCTCATTCGAGGATGGCCTACGGTTGCATCTACTAGCTGGTCTATCCTAAGTATAGGAAAGGGGTCTTTTGGGCAAGCCTTATTTAGATTTGTGAAGTCCACACACACTTGCCACTTCCCATTCTTCTTCTTAACTACTACAGTATTGATCAATCACTCAGGGTAAAAAACCTCCTTGATAGCCCCTGCCTACTTAAGCTTTGTCACCTTGTCTTTGACAGCATCAGAATGATCCTTGGATAAGTGCCAATGTGGTTGCTTTTTGAGGGTGACAGATGGATTAACATTTAGATGATGACAGATGAAGCTCGAATCGACCCTTGGGGCTTCCATGCAAACATGTCAGCATTTCTTCTAAGAAAATCTATTAGCTCTTCCTTCTCTTGAGGAGGCAATCGAGCTCCGATCTGAAAAAACTTCTCCGGATCATCGCCTACAACAACCTTCTTCAAATCTTCGCATTTCGCCTCCTCGGCTGATCCATTGATAGATAACTCCAGAGTTTTTAATTGTTATAAGCCCTTTTCAGCAGAGGCCAAGGATTTAGCTTCCGGGTGATGTAAGATGGCAGCTACTAGGCATTGCCTAGTCGTGGATTGACTCCCAACAATCTCTTCAATCGGCCCCCGCCAAATATTTCACCTTCTAGTGCAGAGTAGAAGAGATGGCTCCCAGGGCATGAAGAAGCCAGGGCCTGGTCACAATGGTCGTGTAGGGGGAATAAGCGTTCACCACGATGAAGTCCACCTCTACCACTTCTGAGCCCGCTTGCACGAGTAGTCTAATTTGACCCCTTGGAATGACAACTTTCCCATCAAAACTCACCAAAGGATAATTGTAGGCTGTTAAGTTTTCGGGTCTTAAGTTACGCCCCTTGTACAAGTTGGGGTACATAATCTCAATACCATTGCCTTGATCCACCATCACCCTCTTCACATCGTACCCCCAATCCTTAGGGTGATCACTAAAGTGTCATCATGGGGCTGTATGGTTCCAACCTTATCTTCATTTAAAAAGCTTAACGCCGGTTGGATACTTACTTTAGCCCTCTTAGGTTGGGAATTTGAGTCCTCGGCAGAAAGCAGAGCGACAGGAGTCGGTCCTCCCCGGAGCTGCGAAGATGACGTTTATCGTGCCTAAAGGAGATCTTGAAGAAGCATCTCTTCGTGGTTCCGAACCCGCCTGGCCCCCCCGGCCACTAGAATGGTGCAAAAGCTGCTTCAGTTTTCCCTCTCGGACCAATTTGGTTCAAATGGTCCCACAAATTCTTCTGATCTTCTATGGTAGATCCCTGGTCCTGGTGATATTAGCAATAAAGACTCTGGTTCCTCAGGGGGTTTCTTGCCATCTTATTTGACCATTTGAAGAATGGCTCATTCTTAATCTTCTCTAGAACTTGATGCACCGGTTCCCAGAACACCGCGTTAATCGCGCCGGGCATTGGCGGACCCTAACTACCAAAGAAAGTCCCTCCGAGGTCGATTGTTATTGTATCTGTCTGACTTGAAATCCCTAATCTCTTGAGGGATAACCTTAGCCTTTCCCTTCCCTTGCTGCTAGTCTTCCTCAACCCTCTTGTACTTATCAATCCGGCCCATGAGTTGGCGTACATTGGTGATAGGCTTGCTAGTCAAAGACTTCCTTAAACCGTGCTCGGCTAGGAGGCCGACCTTAAAGGTCTTGATGGCCACGTCATCAAAGTCACCATCAATCTTATTGAACATTTCCTAGTATCTGTCCGAGTATATCTTGAGTCCCCCTTCTCTCATGGATAAGGACAAGAGGGGAATCTATGGGCCGAGGACCCCCGGTACACATAAAAACAAGAGCCAAATGCCCGGGTGAGCTCCTTAAAGGAATTTATGGAATCTGCCCTTAAGTCGTAGAACCATCTTATCGTCATGGGTCCCAGATTGGATGGGAACACCTTGCACATCAAGGTTTCGTCCTTAGAATGGACAGCCATTCTCTCGATGAAATGACTCACATGCTTCACCGGGTCCGTTCGTCCATTGTAGATGGTGAATGCTGGCAAATGGAAATGCGGAGGAAGAGTTGCCCCTTCAATCCTCCGTGTGAAAGGAGACTTAGAAATCTGGTTCAACGCTTTGCTCATAGCATCGTTTCCTAGTCCTCTGCGAGTTGGGCTCTCGTATCTGCGTTCATGGTGGTGTTCTTCTTCATATGAGAAAGACTCACTAGGAGGAGTCTTTGATCTACGTAATAATTACCATCCTTCTCACCATCAGAAAAGGAGTCGGATCGGGAGGGAGTTCGTCTTCGTCGTGCATGGCGTAATTCCTTCTTTAGATGGTCAATTTCCCTTTGCATGGCTCTGTTGTTCTGCTCTTGAGAGACGTGACTCCCAACTCGAGAGTAACTTTTACTAGTATGTGTGGTGTGTACGCTACCTTCTCGATCCCGCCTGCGTTCGAGGTTGAGGAAATCATCTTGTTGTTGGGAACCCATGGATTCTTGTTGATGGGAACCTGATCTTACCATAGTTAACCATCACACTCACTATTACACAAGTTCTCCCCATAGACGGCGCCAATTGTAGGGACACGTTTTGCTGCCCAAGTCCAAAGTGTAAGAGATATTGGCCCAGTGAGCCCAATACAATAAATTTGTAGAGAGTGGGTCAAAGAACTAGGCCCTAATGAATTTGACAACGACTAGTATGGATTTAAAAAATGATCAAGCAAGAACAAGGGACATAAAACTGAATGAATTCACTGTCCAAGGAGGTAAGTTTTCATATAAATCAATTAAACATGTTACAAGTGCAATTTTGATGGCTACAGTGTTCTTCTCTCTTAATTTTTGGATCACTATCCATAAAGGACCTCTTACATTATATAGTTCCCTTTGGTCGATCTCGATCCTACATTTGTCGATCATTTGAGCCGCTACTTGAGTGCTTGTCCCATCGGACACCATTTTTGGTTTTTCGTGAGTTGTGGTAGCCAAAACAAGATTGTTCAGGGGGTCTTCTCCACATAAATGAGGCTAGAAGATTAGCTGCGGGGCATTCAATGCGGTAGTAGCAGCTTTCCCTTAGATATTTTTGAGTTCCCATCCTTCTTGTGTGTTCATGATTCACGTCCCTATCATTAGAGCTTCTTGAAAGGTCCCCTTGACTATCGGGACGTACATTTGAGCTGTACCTAGCATATCCGAGGAGTTATTCCTCCTCGGACCGCCTTCCTATTTGTATCTCACTCATTAGATTCTAAGCTTAACCCATCCAACACCATTCATTTGTTCTCAGATTACTATGCTCTCGGCCAAGGCCCAAGATCCAATATACAATTTGGGCTCTTAACTCTACAATTCACTTGGTATAAAAATTAAAAATTGCACTTGGTATAACTCTAAAGAGTTGCATCTTTTCAACACCATTAAATTTAAGTATATCTAACGGTAAAAAAAAAAACTCATTAATGCTGATTACAATAGCATTTATTTTGATTACTATTTCATTTATTATCGCTTATTTATTTATAAATTTCCATATTTATCTCTTCTCCCCAAAAATATTCTCTATGTTCTCTATCTATCCTCCATCATCTGCCCTTTCGGCCTTTCCTCCTATTCAACTCTCTACCCTCATTTTCTCTCTCCTCCACTTCCATGGCCAAAAGGTTCCATCATTTTTTACCATCGGCCACAGGATTCTACTACCATCGGCTACAAGGTTCCACCGTCGCCAGCCATCGACTTTCTACCTTTTAATTAAATTTGTGGGAAGTTTTTCTTAACCCGGAAAAATCTAAAATTAGTGACAGCCTTTTCCATTTGTAAGTGAATGATTGTATCGACAATTGAACATACAAGGTATTTCTATAGGATCAAGTACTTAAACTTAACACGAAGTCTAGATATGTGAAACAATACGTGTATACACACAACAATAAGTAAAGTACATGGTACAATGGCTAACAATGTCTCCTTTAAGCTTTTCTTCTACTCATCTACTCCTTAGTTCTAAGTGCACTAACAACACGATCATAGTGAAAATTAAAGTGTAGTAAACTGAAGGCATCTAGATTTTAATAATCAAAAAGCTCGTAGTTAACATATTTTGGAATGGATAAGATGAGATTAATTAGCAAAAAAATAAGAAAAGAGCATATGAGGTAGGGTAGATAGAGAACATGGTGAATGTTTTTGGGAATAAGAGATAAGTATGAAAATTTATAAATATGGAATAATAAATGAGATGGTAATCAAAATAGGTAATATTGTAATCAACATTAATGAGTTATTTTTTTTTGTTAGATCTACTCAAATTTAGTGGTATAGAAAATGTGTAACTGAACCTATATATAATATATATATATATATATATTATATATTCTAAATCGTATATATATATATATATATATATATATATATATATATATATATATATATATATACGATTTAGAATTTAATAAGATTTAGACTTTTCGATTTTTGTACCCAATAATTCACTTGTCACAAAAATTAACAAATTAGATGGATACGTGGCGCATAATTAGATTCAAATTGAAATATAATTTAAAATTTAATTAGATTTGGACTCTTAGATTTTTACACTTAATAATTCACTTAACACAAAAATTATAAATTAAATGAGATGCGTAGTGTGAAATTGAGAATCCAATTGAAATCTAATTTAATTTTCTCTGAACTTTGGTTCTTAACACACACACACACACACACACACACACACACACACACACACACACACACACACACACACACACACATATATATATATATATATATATATATATATATATAGAGAGAGAGAGAGAGAGAGAGAGAGAGAGAGAGAGAGAGAGAGAGAGAGAGAGTATGTTTTTTATTTCAAAATTATGTGAAAAATGAATAATGCTAAGATCATAACAAATCACACAATTTTTGCCACAATTTACCACGTAGGATCACAACATTATTCAGGAAGAATATAAAGAATAGAAAAGTAGTAATAAAGGAAAATAAAATTATTTGTATGTATTTAAAATAAAGATGAAAAATGTAGAAAATTTATTTATTTTAGTTGAGAGGAAAAATGGAACTTAAGAAATAAAAGTTGATATTAGTTATTATCGTACTCTAGAACGTAAGAAATAGTTTTTTTTTCCCCTAAGACTTAAATTTTTTATTTTAAAGATAAACTGTATGAACAAATAAATATTAGGATGAATGCTCAAAATTCATTATCAAATTAATCGGTGTACAAAGAAATATGTTGCATTCGCAAATATGAAGCTTAAAATTGCCAATTTATTATACTATAACGTGGATCATGTACAATATATTATTGCACGCACAAATGAATTTTTAAATTATGATTAAAATTATTTTTCACTTTTTGTAATATTCATTTGTGGATTTTATTGAAATGTAATATATACGAATCCAACTACTAAGTATTTTATGTACAAACTGGAGTATTGGACCTCCAAAAAAAGAACTTTTTTTTTTATTTGAGAAACACACACATATATGGTGGAAGGGGAGGATGAGTCCGAAAAAAGAACTTGATATCATTTTCCTATTATTTTGAATTATTGTCGTGAAGGAAAGAAAGCAATTAGTAATGATGTAATTGATCTTGCCATTAATTGTTTCAATGGCGGAGGCTGGTTTCAGCCCACTTATCATAATTAATTGTATTATTTGGAACTGTCATGGGGTGGGGAACCCACGCATAGCTCGTGAACTCATCAATATGGTGCATAGTAAAGACCCCAAATTTATTATGTTATTAATTGAAACTTGGCAAAACAAGGCTCAACTAGAATGGTTGAGAATGTGTTTAAAATTCCAGAGTAAATTGGTGTGTGTCTAAACGAGGATGGGGAGGAGGACTTGTTCTGTTTTGGAAGGCTGAAGATTAATGTAACGGTGAAGAGTTATTCATTACACCACGTACATAGATGTTGTAGTTGAACGGAATTCAGAGAGTGCTTAGTGCTTTACTGGATTCTATCATCTATGGAAACCCCGAAATGTCAAGATGGTGAAGATCAGAAACCTGAGACTTGTTACGGTTTCTTAACGGCCAGTGACAACTACCTTGGCTTTGAGTTGGAGATTTTAAAGAGATTGTGTGAGTGGAAGAGAAAGATGGCATGGGTTATGTCGTGCCGAATCGCAAATGCAGTATAAAGGCCACACACCTTTCCAAAATATTTTTCAAAATCTAAAACAGTCTGCACCGAAAGCTTATGCTGATATCTATATTTTATCTGCCAATAACCAAAACTGAGGAACAAATTAAAATAAAGCGTCAAGTGATAGGCGTCGTAAGGTGTCTAATACCCTCTCCATGTATAACCAAAATCCAAGAATCTAACTTCAGATTTTCTACCATTGTTTAGATTAGGAACTGTGACATTTCTGCCATCTAGGTTTGGTAATAAAATCAACTAGACATAGATACCAATCACACCTTAGCAATTCCAATGATTGGTGGTGACTCCCAAACTTAAACAAATCACTAATAACCCCTACCCACAGTGCATACATAGGGTTCACACACTTATCACGCACTTATTCCACACCGCCTTATTTCACCATGATAAGAGAGAAAGGGAAGGGGAGGTTGTTGTTGTCTTCCTTCGCCCCCACAATTTTCACACCTAGTTTTCATAGGTAGTCAAACCATCTTCCCACCGATGGGAGGGTGTCAACACTCATGATGAGCCATTGAATGAGCAAATGGCTATAGTTTTAAGATTGACAAAGATGACTTTGTGCAAGAATGGGCTTGTTCATGTTGACAACACCGAGGCATTAGCCTTAAAAAATGGATATATTCTTTATTAGATCTCATTATAATTTAGATATTCAAAATATTCGAGGGTAAGAATAAGATGATGCAAGTAATATGCAAGAAGAGTGGAATAGATTATAAGTTTTGATTTTAAATGATTGTCCATATGTATAGTACATCCACTATTTCACACATTATTTGTAATTGACATTAGTAGCAGCATCAAAAGAAAAGTTTCATGTTTATCAAATTTTTACTAAATTGACTTTGATTGTTAATATTATTGGTGCTTTATGCAAGTGTAACTGGAAATTGAAAGTTGTCAAAATTGCTGAAATTGCCCATATGATTGTTATTGATTAGCTTAAGACTAGAAGTGGACTTGATCTGATGGGCACTTTACAATGACCTAGAGATACTCGTTGGAGTTCTCACTTTAGATTGATTTTCTAGCTTGATAAAGATGTTTAGTCCAACCTATGTAGTTTTACTAAAAAAATACATTGATGAATAAACAATTTCTTCCCAACAAGGAGAAGCATACTTAGCTTATGAGATACTAACTTTGTTTGAATTTGTCTTTATCTTTCATCTTGTGAAAGAAATTATGAATATCATTGATTTATTTTGTTAAGCTTTCCAATGTCAAGCTCAAGACATTTTAAATCTCATGGGAATTGTTTCATCTACTAAAGTAATTGTCCACAAATTTTGAGATGATGGGTGAGATGGCTACTTACTATTGTGATATCAGTTTGTAAAGAGCATAGCATAGATGTCCCATATATTAATGGTTATTATGTTGAGAGACGAGGTTGAGCTTGTCATCAGAGAGATGTTATAATTGAGCATTATTATCAAGTAAATACTTTTTTGTGTTACATTTATTCTCAATTGCATGAACTAAATAATCATCAGTTTTGTGAGCATACAGTGGAGTTATTTATACTTACTTCAGCTCTAAATCCTTGGGGGACATGAATCTTTTAAAATAGATGATATTTGTTTGTTAGTAAATTTTTTTATCCACTAGACTTCATAGATTATGAAAAATAAATGTTGGAAGGGGGAATTTGATCTTATGAGCATAATTTATATAGTTTGACGCCTAAACTTCAAAATTTTGTATTTATGAATTGTGTCAATGGCTAGTGAGGACCCTAAAACAAGAGCCTACCAAGTTATTTATAGGGGGGTTATACTAGTGCTTTCTCTTTTAGTTTCTTTCTTTTTTGGTTGAGAAAACTAATTGCTAAACACACACACACATACACTTAATTACACCCTCTCACTAAACTCACACACATTGCTTAATCTAAAGTATCACTACAAAATGACCTAACTCTTGTAGTAGTAGAGTGGGGCTTTAAGCAATGAGAAAGAGTAACACTCAAGATATGGGACAACACCCACTTTTATTTTTTGAGAGACAAACTAACCGCTAAACAAACAAACACACACACACACATTTAATTACACTTTCTCACCAAACTCAAACACATTACTTAACCTAAAGTACCACTACAAAAGGGTCTAACTCTTGTAGTAGTAAAGTTGGGTTTTAAGTAATGGAAAAGAGTTACACTCAAGCGATGTGAAACAACACCCACTTATAGTTTCTAATACAACTATAAAGTGAGCATTTTCAGATATGAATATCGTCAAAACTAAGCTTTGCAACAAAAGGAAATATTTTTTAATAGGCCCCTTAATTTTATACATTAAAAGGGAAATTAATGTTACATTTACTAAGAAATCAATCATAGATGATTTTTGAGATTTAAAAGAATGTTGAGTTCTATTTTGATAAATAATTACAATGTAATATATTAAGAAACAATTATTTTTTATTTTTTATTTTTCATTTGTTAATAGCTTGTTAGTACTAAATGGATGCAATTTGGATTTTCATGAAAATTTGTTGGTTCATACTTTGACCCTTAGTTGAAATTTTGACTTCATCCTAGATTCCTGCCCTACCCTATCAGCCCCTATGTCTAATAAATAAATATAATCTAAACTACCAGAGCTATGAAGAAATATGCTGAGTATCTTTTTCTTCTTCTTAAGTTAGTGAGGTCCTAACTCCTAGCATTAAAGTGTGTGGGCCCATCTCTTACACAAACAAATGAACAATGAACCACAGCTGATCCATATATAATTCCGCCAAACCCTAATTTTCGAACAGCTTTTTTGTTTTTCATTCATTTATTTTATTTTGGAAAAAAGAAGCTGTACATTTATTTTCTTCTGTTTCTTCTGAATAAACCTTCATATTTCAAACAGTAGGAGAAAACAAAGCTAGAGGAACTAACTCCACCTATTTATAAACCTGGCCTGTAGCTGTATTCATAATTCATGTCCATCTTCATCTCCTTTTCTAGTGTTTTGCAGCTTTTGCTGAGGAGACGACA
Organism: Quercus dentata; assembly: GCA_028216015.1. NCBI lineage: Eukaryota > Viridiplantae > Streptophyta > Magnoliopsida > Fagales > Fagaceae > Quercus > Quercus dentata. The sequence goes on from CP116445.1 coordinate 72,229,660, forward strand.
ACTTATCTTTTCATTTGAGGCTGCATCGGAAGGCTCTTTTACTGTACTCTATATATATTCTTACCCTGCATTATTTTGTTGGATCTTGTGCACTGTTGACACTTGACACTCCTTTTCAAATCTTTCATACTTGTCTTAACGCAGCAAAAGCATTGTCTCCCTTCTTTCTTTTTCCCCTTCTCAGCAGTTTTTAAAGGGAGACAATGCTTTTGCTGCGTTAAGACATGTTTTTGAGGACTCAGTTTCTTGGTTAATGCAATTTCCTCTTTACCAAAAAAAAAAAAAAATAAAAGGCTCTTTTAGTTTTCGGATTGATCTTTCATATATTTGAGTAGTTTTGGGTCTTAAGGTCGGCTTCTTTACAAGGTCACTGCTTACTAGTCTATCTTTGATTAAGTTTATACTTTTGAGTTTTGAGAGTTTATTTGCTTACTTTTTTTTGAATGGTACTTTATTAGCTTTATTTTCTTATATATATAACTTTTTAAAATACCACTTTTTTTTTTTAAAGTACAATTCTACTTTCATCCATTTATAACAAATCAACAAAAAGTTAAACCAAATGCACATTGCAATATTAATTACCTCTCAAAATTATTTATAACAACATCTAGTAAATTATATATCATATCCATTGAATTTGTTCTTTTTTCCTTTTTGGAAAGGGCAAGGTCTATGTCTCACCATTCTTTCTTGGGACTGTTGAATTAAGTTAAGGAAAATATGAGGCGACCTCTAATTAAAAATTGAATACAAAAAAAAAAAAATCTATATATACCTTTTCTTTTCTCTATTTAAAAAAAGAAATAAAACTTTTTCCATCTTCTCGTCAATTTTCTCTCTTTCTCTCCCTTTAAAAAAAAAAAAAAAAAAACTCCTAATCTCAGGAGCTTTGTACATGTTTTCCTTCCTTAGGACAACCATAGTTCAAATTTTCCTATCCTTTTGTTGTAATTATCAAATTACCAAAATATAATAATAATAAATCTATTAACAATCAGTCACAATCAAACCATATATTTTTTTTTTTTTTGATTTTGTCTTAACTTATTCTTATGGGTCAACTTTAAGGAAAATAAATTTTTTTTATGACTCAAAAAAAAAAAAAAAAAAATTTATTATAAATCTTGCTTTATAGTACAACTGATGCAAAAGTCATATTGTTCATTTGATATTAGGTGAAGTATATGTTGAGACTATTAGGTGATTTTTGGTTAAGCGAAGCTACTATAATAGTGGATTTGATAACTTTAACTCCATTTTTCTGTACTTAATTTTTTTTTATTGTAATCATATTTAAAATTTTATATTGTACGAGTTTTTTTAAATACAATTTTTTATTAGAAAATATTAATTGGGATATGAAAACTTAAAAGAAAGAGAATAATAGAAAAATTATTGGCTGTCAACAAAGATTTCTTGATAATTTTTTCAATAGCAACAAACAAAAAATAATAAAACATTATTTAGGTGAAAATCACACTAATGAATAAGAAATTTATCAAAAGAGTTGGGAGATAATAAAATAATGTAATAGAGAGATAATAGTGAAAATAATCATAATAATTACAAATGTGAATATATAAAACAATTCTTGATGAACACACACACACACATATAAATATATATATATATATATATATATATTTTAAAAGAAAAATGTTAATAATGCATCTAATAAATATCTACAAGGAAAATAAAACATTTGAAACTGGTGCTTTAAGCGTCAAACCGTATCGAATCCTCCTAGCTAGCAAAGTTTTAGAAAACTTCTACTCCTACAATGTTTTTGGCCCCCCAAACTAGGGTTTTAAAATTTAAGTGCTGCTATTTTCCTTGAGAGAGAGAGAGAGAGAACCTTGCTATGAGATTGCAAACATGAAACTGAGTCCTCAAAAACATGTAGCAAAATTTTGAAAGACATAATATTATATATTATTTACCAATGATGAGATAGAGTCCTGTTTCTTTCACTTAAATCTTGATTAATTTAGGACAATGTGTTTTTAACATAAAGTGTACAATTTCAGATTCAACATCATATTTTTCTAGTTTCATGCACACATAACCTCGTATGTGGTCAATGAATTAAAAATACAAACGGTGGCCACTTCATACAAACGGTGGCCACTTCACTATGGTGTCTCACCAATATCAAACTCTTCCTTCATACGGCAGCAAATACATTGAATTCTTTGTTTACTATTGAAATTGAATTCAATTGCATATTTGAATACTAATTACCACCATGAGGCAAAACTAGGTAGGAAATCAAACATGAATTCATAATAAGAAATATATCCACACTAGATAAGTATAATGTCTTTAAAGTAATGCACCTTGCCTTCCTTACTGTTTAAGAAGATCTGAGGACTGCTTGTTTCTTGAAACGAACTGCATCTTTCGATGACCCTTTATTGTTTCTGTATCATTTTGAAGGAAACTCTTGGTCATTATTTGGCTGACATCCACTGCTGGTTGGAGAATGAAGAGGCTTAGGAGGAGTCAAATTGAAATTGAACGACCTTATTGTTTGGCTTGTAGGGTATACAGGTGGTGTAAGAGAATTTGGCAAATGGGTATGTGAACTTGAGCTCAACATTTGAAAATGGTTCACTTGTCTCATATCAGTCTCCCCTGAAGCCATGGCATGGGAAGGGAAGAAAGGTTGTGTTGTTCCTGGAGGACATACCAAAATTTGAGGCCCCCAGTTGATAAAGACAACGTGGAAGGCAATGACATGACACTATAGCTGGGCTGATCTTCTGTTTGGGATGTGAATCCATGGCTTCCAAAATGTGTTGGTGGAAAATTTGAAGGATCCCATTGATAATTATATGGTATGGAAGTATTCAACAAACCTGCAGGTAAGGAAGGGTGACTAGCTCTTGGCAAGAAATTATTAGATGAAACTTGTGCACCATGACTTTCATTACCTTCAACTTCATTCCTCTTTGTCCAATTTTCTTTTGGATTTGTTCCCCTTGCAGCTTCTTTAGATTTAGCCCTCCAAAAAGCATCTGAACTCCAAAGGTTTGATTTGGATAATGCACTTGAACCTTCCCATTCAAAATTGCTATTCATCTTAAACCCCTCATTACATTGAGAAACACCAACTTCAATGTTAGAAGGATCTAGGCTGAAGTTCCCAGGGGTATTGGCAGTGGTGGAAGCTCATTGATCTCATGCTTAGCTGCATTGAGTAACCAATCAACAACTTTGCTTGGCTGATTGAGCCCAAGCCTATCTTGAAGATCATACAATTGAATTGCAGTGGGTACTGAAAGCCTCACTCGCCTGTCTCTCAATCCTCTTATGGTGCAAACTTTGCTATGCCTGTCTTTTCCTCCAAAAGCACGCGACACCCGGACTATCCTTGGATCCTTCAGTCTCAACCATGTTGTTGAACTGGAGGAAGCCTTAGTGATTTTGTCATCAATTGAATTGCCTTCCTGTTTATCTGAAAAATCTGCTTCCTTTGACCTTGATATCATCTTATGTCTCTCATCATTGATTAACCAGGATATACTTAGATTTCCTTACTATTCCCTTAGAAGATGCCTGCCGCCACATAAAGTTTCATGTGGTTTTTTGTGACCATCTGCGTTCAGATCCATGAAGAAGAATTGTTAGATGCAAGAGGATTCAGTAGAAGAAAATGTTTTCCAACATGAATACTATATATATATTCCTTCTAATGAAAAAAGTGGTAGACAAGGTAGATCCCCTCCTCCAAATTCTTCCAAAGAAAAAGCACAAAACCATTATTTTTTTTTTTTTAAATTGCAACAAGCATGATGGATATGTACTGAATTGCATGTGGGGTAACTCTAAAAGCTATATATCTGACAAAAATTTCAATCAGAAATGAGATTCGTGAGACTGTTATAGCTTCCAGTGAAGTCAAAATAAAAACAACACAGCTACCTAATCCTTAATCATATATACAAAAAAAAAAAAAAAAAAAAAAAAAAAAAAACATTCCATGTTAAACAAGAACTTGAAGTAGTGAGAACTAAACATATATCACAAAAGTATAAAATATCATGCTCTAGTCAATTGTAAAGGTTCAAAGAACCCTAGGTTATATAGATCTTGTACCAAGTGAATACTTACATGTATGAACTCTAGGTTGCTAGTTCAAATTTTCTGCTTCTTGAGTGTGGCTTTACAATCTGACAATGAACTAAGACCAAGCAAAGTAGTAGAGTTCCTAAAGTTAGAATTTTGCTTTAATTGAAGAGATAGAAGGAGGAACAAACGTGTAGAAGAAGTTCAGCCGCGGATGAGAAGAATAAAAAAGAAGATGCCGGAATTCAACCGACCATGCTCCATGAAAAGATAAAGCAAAGGCACATACACAGCCACGTGGCACATCTCACCATCGGTTAAATCAATGTTCTTACTTTCATTACATATATCTTATCATTTTTTTTTTCTTTGTCATGCACAGTTATAAGCATTTAATCATTGCTTCAGTGAATTACAAAATTAGGGCTAATCCTGTACGGGCCAACGTCACAACAGGACATTTTAGTTATTAAGGAACATATATAATTATATATGTTAATATTTGCTTCTATATATAAAGTGTCTCTCACACACACATAGTTATTTATTTTTTAAACTTGGGGACCAGGCTGCACGTTTTAAAAAGTGGTGTGTGATGCTTTATCGACGACTACAAAAGGTAATGTGTCTGAATCTCTATCACGTGGTTTGATGAATGCACGCTTAGTACACCAAGGAAGAGTTGATTTGAAGAAAACTTTTGTAGCCGAAGTTTGCATCTCTACTCTTTAAATTCTGTGGCCCAATTCTCTTATTGTAGCATAATTAACATATGTGACATTGAATTTATGTTTCTTGGCATTCTTATTGACTTGTTTATTTATAAGAAGTAGTACAGGTTGCTTAATAATTAATCACTTTCTACTGAACTATTAATTAACATTTTTAGAATACTAAGTATTTTAACACATATGGGAAGAGAGGGAGAAAGCAGGGACGTAACTAGCTTTGGACTAGGGGGGCAATGGTTTCCCTAATTTTTTTTAAAAAATATTATTATATATATGTGTATACTAATTTTAGCAATTTTGTTCTATAAAATTATATATTTTTCTCTTAAATAGTATCATTGATTCTTTTAAGAGTAATGTTATACTCACAAATTTTTTTTTTACAGCATTTTTACAAACTTTTTTGGTTGCAAATTCTTATTAGTTCGCACATGGACCCATCACTTACATCATTTTTTTTTATTTACTAGTAACCATTTACTACATCAATAATTTATAAAAAAGTTTGTAGTGCTAGTATTTTCCTCATTTTAGTGACTATAAAAAAATTTATAGATCTAAAATCTAAAACAAAATATACAAGCCCCCAAAAAATAGCTCAACAACAAAAATTACCAATAGTAAAACTTAAAAAAAAATTAAGCTCAATTAACCAATTTTATTTTAAAATAAATAGCCTTGTCATTTAAAAATTTCTAAACAAAAATAATATTGTTCTTACCGACACACACACACACACACACACAAAAAAAAAAAAAAAAAATCTCAAAGAACTAGGGGGCAATGGTTTCCCTAATTTTTTTTAAAAAATATTATTATATATATGTGTGTATACTAATTTTAGCAATTTTGTTCTATAAAATTATATATTTTTCCCTTAAATAGTATCATTGATTCTTTTAAGAGTAATGTTATACTCACAAATTTTTTTTTTACAGCATTTTTACAAACTTTTTTGGTTGCAAATTCTTATTAGTTCGCACATGGACCCATCACTTACATCATTTTTTTTTTATTTACTAGTAACCATTTACTACATCAATAATTTATAAAAAAAGTTTGTAGTGCTAGTATTTTCCTCATTTTAGTGACTATAAAAAAAATTTATAGATCTAAAATCTAAAACAAAATATACAAGCCCCAAAAAATAGCTCAACAACAAAAATTACCAATAGTAAAACTTAAAAAAAAATTAAGCTCAATTAACCAATTTTATTTTAAAATAAATAGCCTTGCCATTTAAAAATTTCTAAACAAAAATAATATTGTTCTTACCGACACACACACACACACACACACAAAAAAAAAAAAAAAAAAATCTCAGCAACTAAGTAGTAGCAGAGTCAAAGGTTAAAACCGCCGCACACACACTATGAAGAAGGTCACCTCCCTTAACTCAAAGCTCTGACTCCGTCCTTGGGAGAAAGTCTTAACATGTTTACAATATAAAAAAGGCGTGAAATTAGAGAGTTGATGATTTTAAGGTTATGATTATATATTACAAATTTAAAGATGTATTATTCAATATCATGTCATTAAAAAATTTAAATGACATGATATTTTGTACACAATTAGATTCAAAAAAATAAAGTCAAATGATATATATATATATATATATATATATATATTTTCTAAAATGGTTTAAAGAAATCTCCTTTAAACTAGTTCTAAAAAAAGTGGTAATTAATAAAACCATTAAAGTTGATTAATTAAACAAGTTACATAGCTCATTAAAAAGTAAATGTGAAATGGTCATGTAGTGAATTGAAGGAATTTTCTTTCAAACATGTTTAGAGGTAATTTTTTTGCAATATAAACATTCTTCATTTTATTTCACCTGAAATTGAGAGGATTCAATTCCTTATAATCAAGTCTATTATAGCATTTGATATCATGCCTTGCAAGTCTGTTTTTAAAGTAATCGTGAATCGAATTGTGGTGCTAACAATCCCCCTCACAATGAGTCTCTCATGACTCAAACCCATGACCTTAACTCTAATATCACTTGTTGGACCATGATCTGTGCTACTACACCTCAAAACTAATTGGTAACGAGGAAGATATATTCAAATCTTTTATGACATTAGGCATCATATCTTACAAGTTTGTTTTTAGAGTGATTGTAAGGAGTTGAATTATGGTCCTCTCATTGATGCTACAAAATAAAGCTAGAAAGGAGAAAAGAAATGTTGGAAAAGTAACATAAATTATAGAGTGGATAATGTATAGTAAGATTTCACATGGGAGAAGATATTAAAGACAAGAAAGTAATTATCTTTGACAAGTCTATTCATGGCCTACAAAAGTTGTGGTCTATACCGTAAGTGCATTGCCATCTTGATGTGTATGACAGCTACTAGGAACAATAAGAAGCTACCTATAGGTGAGGGACCAATATATTTTCTTTTAAAAGACCCCACTGATCGAATAGATAGAGGACCACACAACTTTTCCTGCAGAGAGATATGCATGGAGCAAGTTGAAGTTCAGAACCTAATAGCTTAGTACTCGCAAATGGATTAGTCAAAAGAAGTCATTAAAACTATTTGAGAGATACAGAGACGTACTCAAGTTTCTTTCTCATCTTTGGGAATTTGGAAATGTGCATAATTCTCACCCGTAAAAATGATTAGGTTTTCACGCTTTGGGCGGTGGATTTCAACTTCAAAACCCTAGCATTTGTCTGAGGACACCTTGGCTTCTGAGTCAAGTGCAGATATATTCATCCTATCAACAAAAAAATAGTGCAGATATTCATCAGAAGTTTGCTTCCTTATTTACTATTGGTGTTAGTAATTAGTGCATTCTACTAAACAAGCAAAACCCTTATTTTAATTTACATAGAGATCATGATTTCTAATCTAGCCCCTATGAGCTTTACCTAGTACATTTGTCCTGCAATGGCAACAAATATAAAGAGAGACAGTTTCCCTAGCATTTTATACACAGACATAAACAATTAATTACTCCATCTCTGTAATGACTTCATAATTTTTTTTATTATAAAAAAAGTAACTTTTGAATTCCTCCCGCATTTTACACACACAGACACACACAAAATGACTTTTAAAGAGAACATAGAGCAAGATTGAAAACCCTAAAACATATTATTTTTTATTTCTTCCTCAAGGAAGGTAAGGAGTTAGCTTTCATGGAACCACGTGAAGTTGCACCAATCTATCAGATACAGATCTATATACAACATACAGAAGCAAGAATTCTGAAACCCCAAACCTTAATTTCCTCTAAAGCCCCAAAAAAAAAATAAAAATGAACAAAACAAGATGTGTTGCTTATATCTAGTAGGACTTTGCAGTAAAATAAAAAATCTAATTAGTGTAAATATTTTTTTTTTATTCCACACTTCCTAAAGGGGAAAAAAACAAGGGAAGAAGAAGAAAGAAAGGGCCAAAAAACAAGGGAAGCAGCAGAAGAAGAAGAAAGAATGAGAGAAAAGCCTAAGATCTCTATCACTGCTTTTTGAAAGAGTTATTATAAAGAATTTTCAAGAAGCTATGAACCATGAGTGGTCAGGGGTTCTTCAATTTTTCTTGAATGACAGCATAATTGATTCACAGAACAGAGAGAAGGAGAAGACAATTCACTGGTTTAATTATTAGAAGGAAGTAAACGGATGGGAGGGAAAATCGTTAGGGTTCTCATCTCTCTGTCTAAACAAGCAGTGGCGCGCATCCCTAGAAGGACACAGTGAGGTTCAGACACTGGCCTGAGTGACTGACTACAAAAGAGGCACCATTATTGTCTAATAAATGGTCCCTAGATTCCAGACACAAAGCCTTTGATCACCTTACGACTAATCCTTCTCAACTTTCTGAATACTAGCAGACAGAGCAGGAGCAGAAGAAACAGCCCATTAGGGTCATCTATATTGGACTATCTACCAAATGAATGAACTCTAAGTTAATTAGCTTTAGGGTTAGACTAAGCAAAACTTAAATATAATATTTAGGTGTAATTTCTTAGATTCTCCTCATAAAACTAAGCTGTAGGGACACGTTCCGCAACGAACCGTAATAGTGATGGGTTCGCACGTGAATGGGCCAGACAATATCATTTGTAGAGAGTGGGTTCGAAAGGCTAGGTCGTGGTTACCCGGCGGTGTTTTTTTCCGTGGAATTCATGCATGTTTTGGTGTATTCACTCGGAGTCTTTCTCCTCTTTCTCCTCTAGGACTGGAGAGGCCCCCTTATTTACTTTTACTTTCTCTTTTATATCCGCCACGTTCGCTTTCCTTCGCCCACGTGTAGGGTCGACCTTTCCAAGATCGATACTTGTCCCGTCGGTCCCAATCCAAAGTTGTTGGGAGCGGTTGATAAAGCCCAAGAATCCGGCTCTAATGGGTGCAGAGTCTTGTAGGAAAAAGTCGTAAGAGCGACTTTTCTTGGACATTTTAGATTTTCTTTCAAGTTTATTCTTATTCCGTTTTTGCCCCTCTTCTTGGGGGAATTCTAGGTCTGCCGAGGACTAAACCGTCCTCGGCGGCATCTCTGGACCTTTTTGGGTTTTATACTATTATTGGGCTTGGGCTGTGGCTTTCTTTAGCTTGGGCCTTGGACTCCTCATGAGCAAGTGGGCCTGGCCCGTGAGTTATTGGGCCCCACAATAGCCCCTCAAAACCCTATTTGTCCGACCTCCTGGTTGGAGAGGGGGGTTTTTGTAATACCGAGCCTTTATTATGGCTCATTTATTTCAACCCTTGAATGACACGGGCGACCCTTCACCGCCGGGGAAGGTACCGGTCTACGGGAATTTCCCCTTAATTTGCGCACGACGCCCTTATGCCGTTTGGGTATCCGAAGCACGTCTTTAATATCTTCCCTTTACGAGACCTCCCGGATCTAACGGTTATTGATGGCGTGGGGGAACGAAACGGGCGTGTCTTTATTTGCAGATTTCCCTGGAGATCCGAACGTATTATGAACCCCTTTCCTCGTCCCTATATAAAGAGAGAAGACAAAAGTCGATTCTCTCATACACCAGAATCCCTCGATTTCTCTCGGAATTCACTTCTTCTCTTTGGTTATACCTTATTCAATAATACGTTCACCATAGTAGTGAGCCATGAAGGAACCGTTCCATTCCCAAAAACACCATGTCCTAATAAAGCTCAAGATGGCTCGGTCGGGGCAAGGATGGCTGAGACTCAAGATTTGTCTCCCCTTCCTTTTAGCCAAAATCCAAGCGGGGACTCGTCACATCTCAATTTCGGCGTGACTCGAGTCGGGATATCCATTATCACCACCACCCACTCTCTCATGAGCATATCTAACATGGCACCAAAGTGTGCTAGGAGTCGGGGACAGGGCGGGGACTAAATGCCTCTCGCTTCTTCCTCTCTTTGCTCACCGGCGCCTCCCTTTGCTCCTCTTTCTTCCCTTTCGTCTCTTCTCTCTTCTTCTCCTCCTTCTTTTACTCATGTCCTCCATCTTCCTCATTCATCTCCTCCATCTTCATCATTCATCTCCTCCATCTTCATCATTCATCTCCAACATCCTCTTCTTCCTTCTCCTTCATCTTCTTCTTCCTTGTCCTTCATATTTTTCTAAAGAAGGTTCTTCTTTCAATATGAGCAATCTTGAGGCAGAGATTGGAGATACTTTAAAGACGAGTTCAAAAGACACCCGATTGTTTACTTATCTGTATTGCGGTTGTTATTGCTTTGCCTGATTCACCTTTTGTATAGGCTTGTTTAAGCCCCTCTTTGTACGTTGTAATAATTTTTCATATTAATAAAAGTTTCTGTTATTTTACTTCGCATGTTCTGTCTCTATGTTTTTATAAATTTACAAGCGCTGCTCGGCGCAATTGTGTAGCATTTGAATCAATGACAACTAAGGTCAACATACTTGCTAATAAAAAGATGCCACCATAACTTTAATAGAATTATTTGACATAGCAATGCCGACCAATGAGGGACGACACTTACCTCAAAATTAGCCGAGAGGAGGATCGAGTGTTTGATACGGTGTAAAAAGTAACTATCCGAGGACATGTCGCCCGCAAAAATAAAAATAAACAGTTTCCTTAGGCTCTTGAATAGGGGGTCATTTCGCCATCTTAACACACTTGGCCTTAACATTTTACGATATTTGAGTCGAGGACTTTCCCATCCGAGTAGTTGGCGTTCCAATAGGCTTGAGTCCGAGAACCATGCAAGGCCTAGGTTCCGTCCAAAACTTATGTTTTTTCTTTTGTGTACTTGGTTTCCCCATAGGTTTGAGTCCGAGGACCATGCAATATCTTGGTTCTGCCCAAAACTTTTTCCAAGACTTGGTTTCCCATAGGCTTGAGTCTGAGGACCATGCAATGCCTTGGTTCTGTCCAAAACTTTTTGAGTTCAATTTCTCCCTTTCATCAAGTATTTCCCGAGGCGCCGAGCGTGAGGTTGTCCTCGGCAACGGCTATTCCTCGGCGTGGGCCATAGTCCCCGGGCCCTCATGCGGGACGGGCCTAGGCCGTGAACTCACTAGGCCCACGAATTAAGAGGTATTTCTGCAGCCTTTGGCCACGCGTACTCTCCGACGTCCCAATGTTCGAGGTGCGCCTTTACGAGGCTCCTTTAATCTTGTGGTTGCGGTTGACGTTGGAAATTGAGCCAGGGCCATTTTGTCTGTAGTGTCCCTTGGGATGCTGCGTGAATTAAATGCCACCGCCTTATTCCCTTAAATAAATAAGAGAGACAGTTGCTTTACCTACACACAACTCCTTTAGTTTCCTCCCAAGTCACGACTCCTATATTCGAGGTCTTTGTCCTCCCTTACCATAACATGTTTGAGGCGAGGGTTGGGAAGAAGGAACTCTCTCCGCCACGGAAGCGCCGTGTCCTCCGAGACTCAAAATAGTGAGGTATGGGCACGGGAAGCACAAGTTCAAGAGAATACTCCATTTCGACCGAGGGGAAAGGGTGTCTCTCCCTCTTTTAGTCAAAATCCAAGCGGGTTCTGTTCATGCAGAATTTTGGTGTGTCGAAGAAAGATTCTCCGCCATCGCGCCTTTGCCTTGTTGCAGGCAAATATTTAGAGAAAGCTCCTCAACTTCCGGCTCCTCGCACCTTTCCTTCGGCGGTGTCGGGCTTAAGTTGGGTTTCTTTTGCTGCCTGAGTCATGGGCATGTAAAAGCATTGAGGAAGAATAAGGTCTTGGAGCAAGAGCCAACCTCTCCTCCGATCCACCTCCTCGGCTTTCTCTTATTCTCTTGTCTCTTTTTTTTCGATTATGTAGTGAGTTTTGACATAGGCTGATTCCAGCTTTTCATTGTCTGTTGTACTATCTCTTTGTTTTAGTAAAAATGGGAATTTATTTACTTGTTTTGAGTCTTGTTCTTTTGGCAACACCACTTCGTGAATGGGCGTGCTCCCCGCATGTGTTTTTCCTCAGCGATACTTAGAGCAAGAGCCCTTGAAACACAATCCAACTAGTTCTAATTTACCTATACTACCAGGCATAATAATAATAATTGATAGTAAGTTAAACTTAGGAAACTAACCGAGATAACGGTTGAACGTTACGTGATATGTACGAGAATACTGTCCGAGAACGATAAACTCTAAATAATTCACCCGAGGGGGTGACCGAGCATTGAGTGACTTCGATTATGTTTTTGGAAACATGTTGCTCCATTCCGTCATGGCCCCTTTGGCGTTGAGGATCCGAGGGCAAACTAGAGAATCTATGTATTTCAGGAACTAACCCAATTGTTAATGGAGAGTTTTCCTCGGGAGATTCTAAGGTCCACGTAACGTAGTCTTTCCTTTCAAGTAATTGGTTTCCCCAAAGGCTTGGGTCCAAGGACCATACAAGGCCTGGGTTTTGTCCAAAACTTGTATTTTCTTCGTAAGTAGTTGGTTTCCCAGAGGCTTGGGTCCGAGGACTATACAAGGCCTTGGTTCCGTCCAAAACTTGTATTTTCTTCGTAAGTCGTTGGTTTCCCCAGAGGCTTGGGTCCGAGGACTATACAAGGCCTTGGTTCTGTCCAAAACTTGTATTTTCTTTGTAAGTAGTTGGTTTCCCTGGAGGCTTGGGTCCGAGGACCATACAAGGCCTTGGTTCTGACCAAAACTTGTATTTTCTTTGTAAGTAGTTGGTTTCCCCAGAGGCCTGGGTCCGAGAACCATACAAAGCCTTGGTTCTGTCCAAAACTTGTATTTTCTTTGTCTTTGGGTCCGAGGACCATACAAGGCCTTGGTTCTGTCCAAAACTTGTATTTTCTTTGTAAGTAGTTGGTTTCCCCAGAGGCTTGAGTCCGAAGACCATGCAAGGCCTTGGTTCTGTCCAAAACTTGTATTTTCTTTGTAAGTAGTTGGTTTCCCCCCAGGCTTGAGTCGAAGACCATGCAAGGCCTTGGTTCTGTCCAAAACTTGTATTTTCTTAGTAAGTAGTTGGTTCCCCCCAGAGGCTTGGGTCCGAAGACCATGCAAGGCCTTGGTTCATCCAAAACTTGTATTTTCTTTGTAAGTAGTTGGTTTCCCCAGCAGGCTTGGGTCCGAGGACCATGCAAGGCCTTGGTTCTGTCCAAAACTTGTATTTTCTTTGTAAGTAGTTGGTTTCCTGCAGGCTTGAGTCCGAAGACCATGCAAGGCCTTGGTTCTGTCCAAAACTTGTATTTTCTTTGTAAGTAGTTGGTTTCCCCCCAGGCTTGAGTCCGAGGACCATGCAAGGCCTTGGTTCTGTCCAAAACTTGTATTTTCTTTGTAAGTAGTTGGTTTCCCAGCAGGCTTGAGTCCGAAGACCATGCAAGGCCTTGGTTCTGTCCAAAACTTGTATTTTCTTTGTAAGTAGTTGGTTTCCCAGGAGGCTTGGGTCCGAGGACCATACAAGGCCTTGGTTCTCATCCAAAACTTGTATTTTCTTTGTAAGTAGTTGGTTTCCCCAGAGGCTTGGGTCCGAGGACCATACAAGGCCTTGGTTTGCATCCAAAACTTGTATTTTCTTTGTAAGTAGTTGGTTTCCCCGCAGGCTTGGGTCCGAGGACCATACAAGGTCTTGGTTCTGTCCAAAACTTGTATTTTCTTTGTAAGTAGTTGGTTTCCGCAGAGGCTTGAGTCCGAAGACCATGCAAGGCCTTGGTTCTGTCCAAAACTTGTATTTTCTTTGTAAGTAGTTGGTTTCCCCTGAGGCTTGAGTCCGAAGACCATGCAAGGCCTTGGTTCTGTCCAAAACTTGTATTTTCTTTGTAAGTAGTTGGTTTCCCCAGAGGCTTGAGTCCGAGGACCATGCAAGGCCTTGGTTCTGTCCAAAACTTGTATTTTCTTTGTAAGTAGTTGGTTTCCCCTGGAGGCTTGGGTCCGAGGACCATGCAAGGCCTTGGTTCATCCAAAACTTGTATTTCTTTGTAAGTAGTTGGTTTCCCTGGAGGCTTGAGTCCGAAGACCATGCAAGGCCTTGGTTCTGTCCAAAACTTGTATTTTCTTTGTAAGTAGTTGGTTTCCCCCAGGCTTGAGTCCGAGGACCATGCAAGGCCTTGGTTCTGTCCAAAACTTGTATTTTCTTTGTAAGTAGTTGGTTTCCCTGGAGGCTTGAGTCCGAAGACCATGCAAGGCCTTGGTTCTGTCCAAAACTTGTATTTTCTTTGTAAGTAGTTGGTTTCCCAGCAGGCTTGAGTCCGAAGACCATGCAAGGCCTTGGTTCTGTCCAAAACTTGTATTTTCTTTGTAAGTAGTTGGTTTCCCCAGCAGGCTTGAGTCCGAGGACCATGCAAGGCCTTGGTTCTGTCCAAAACTTGTATTTTCTTTGTAAGTAGTTGGTTTCCCCAGAGGCTTGGGTCCGAGGACCATGCAAGGCCTTGGTTCTGTCCAAAACTTGTATTTTCATTGTAAGTAGTTGGTTTCCCCAGAGGCTTGGGTCCGAGGACCATGCAAGGCCTTGGTTCTATCCAAAACTTGTATTTTCTTTGTAAGTAGTTGGTTTCCCCAGAGGCTTGGGTTACAAGGTCTTGGTTCTGTCCAAAACTTGTATTTTCTTTGTAAGTAGTTGGTTTCCCCAGAGGCTTGGGTCCGAGGACCATGCAAGGCCTTGGTTCTGTCCAAAACTTGTATTTTCTTTGTAAGTAGTTGGTTTCCCCAGAGGTTTGGGTCCGAGGACCATGCAAGGCCTTGGTTCTGTCCAAAACTTGTATTTTCTTTGTAAGTAGTTGGTTTCCCCAGAGGCTTGGGTTACAAGGCCTTGGTTCATCCAAAACTTGTATTTTCTTTGTAAGTAGTTGGTTTCCCCAGCAGGCTTGGGTCCGAGGACCATGCAAGGCCTTGGTTCTGTCCAAAACTTGTATTTTCTTTGTAAGTAGTTGGTTTCCCCAGGAGACTTGGGTCCGAGGACCATGCAAGGCCTTGGTTACATTTCAAAACTTGTATTTTCTTTGTAAGTAGTTGGTTTCCGCTTGAGAGGCTTGGGTTACAAGGCCTTGGTTCTGTCCAAAACTTGTATTTTCTTTGTAAGTAGTTGGTTTCCCTGCAGGCTTGGGTCCGAGGACCATGCAAGGCCTTGGTTCTGTCCAAAACTTGTATTTTCTTTGTAAGTAGTTGGTTTCCCTAGAGGCTTGGGTCCGAGGACCATGCAAGGCCTTGGTTCTGTCCAAAACTTGTATTTTCTTTGTAAGTAGTTGGTTTCCCCAGAGGCTTGGGTTACAAGGCCTTGGTTCTCATCCAAAACTTGTATTTTCTTTGTAAGTAGTTGGTTTCCTGCAGGCTTGGGTCCGAGGACCATGCAAGGCCTTGGTTCTCCCAAAACTTGTATTTTCTTTGTAAGTAGTTGGTTTCCCCAGAGGCTTGGGTCCGAGGACCATGCAAGGCCTTGGTTCTGTTCAAAACTTGTATTTTCTTTTTAAGTAGTTGGTTTCCCCACAGGCTTGGGTTACAAGGCCTTGATTCTGTCCAAAACTTGTATTTTCTTTGTAAGTAGTTGGTTTCCCTGGAGGCTTGGGTCCGAGGACCATGCAAGGCCTTGGTTCATGTCCAAAACTTGTATTTTCTTTATAAGTAGTTGGTTTCCCCTGCAGGCTTGGGTCCGAGGACCATACAAGGCCTTGGTTCATCCAAAACTTGTATTTTCTTTGTAAGTAGTTGGTTTCTCCAGAGGCTTGGGTCCGAGGACCATGCAAGGCCTTGGTTCTGTCCAAAACTTGTATTTTCTTTGTAAGTAGTTGGTTTCCCCAAAAGCTTGGGTCCGAGGACCATGCAAGGCCTTGGTTCTGTCCAAAACTTGTATTTTCTTGTTCATTTATCCGCTTCCTAAAGGTTAGCTCCTCGAATAAGGTGGGGGAAGCTAGCTTGATGTTTGAAGCCCCTAGACTTGCCATGCCACTGGCATTATGAGGCGTAGCCCCTGGTGGGAACTTGTGTCGGAACAACAACAAGGTGTCGCCGGTCATAAAGGCATCCTCGTAGACCCTTGTTCAACTGAAGCTCAACTCCATCACCGCTCGAGCTCACGCGTAAGCCTTTCCCACAGACGGCGCCAATTGTAGGGACACGTTCCGCAACGAACTGTAGTAGTGATGGGTTCGCACGTGAATGGGCCGAGACAATATCATTTGTAGAGAGTGGGTTCGAAAGGCTAGGTCGTGGTTACCCGGCGGTGGTTTTTCCGTGGAATTCATGCATGTTTCAGGTGTATTCACCCGGAGTCTTTCTCCTCTTTCTCCTCTAGGACTGGAGAGGCCCCCTTATTTACTTTTACTTTCTCTTTTATATCCGCCACGTTCGCTTTCCTTCGTCCACGTGTAGGGTCGACCTTTCCAAGGCGATACTTGTCCCGTCGGTCCCAATCCAAAGTTGTTGGGGGCGGTTGATAAAGCCCAAGAATCCGACTCTAATGGGTGCAGAGTCTTGTAGGAAAAAGTCGTAAGAGCAGCTTTTCTTGGACAATTTATATTTTCTTTCAAGTTTATTCTTATTCCGTTTTTGCCCCTCTTCTTGGGGGAAGTTCAGGTCTGCCGAGGACTAAACTGTCCTCGGCGGCATCTCTGGACCTTTTTGGGTTTTATACTATTATTGGGCTTAGGCCATGGCTTTCTTTAGCTTGGGCCTTGGACTCCCCATGAGCGAGTGGGCCTGGCCCGTGAGTTATTGGGCCCCACATAAGCTATGTGGGTAAACTTAACCTAAAATACATTTTTATTTCATGATAAAAAAATTACATGACTGAATTTAAAAAAAAAAAAAATATATATATATATATATATAAGGAATAACAACTAAGTATTGTATATATATCTAAATTTTGTCCAAAAAAAATGTATGTTAGACATAAAATTATTGTTTTAAATTTATTAGTAATATGCATCGTCCATTTCATTGTAAAACATTATATCTTATTTAATTATTACAAATATTAATTTTTATTAGTTTGTAAATGAAAATTGGCATTTCTAATTAACTCAAAAATTAATCTAACTACTGTAATTAAGTAACTACTAATTATCATGGGTTTATGAAAGGGGTACAAAATTTTAGTTATAGTATTTATTCTATTCAAGGAAATAATATATTAATCAAGTTACTAGTTAGCAAGTTCAACTTGTTTGGAATCTAAATCAACAAAGATTAAACATTATATCTGTCTAAGTGATTGGCTCAAGTTAATAAGTTGCAAACAAATTTTAGTTGGAATTATATCTAGATTAAACATGTATCTAGTTGGTAAATTTAATTTTAGTTATGGCTGAGCTTTTCATAGGCTTCTCATTTATTTTTGCCTCACTTGCACCATTCTGTTTCTACTTCATTCGTTAATTTTCTTCAGTTTGATTTGAAGTAGAAGTTGGACTTAAAAATATGTCTGCGCGTGAGAACTATATATGCATCCAAAAATAGGCTCTCTCTCTCTCTCTCTCTCTCCATTAGTCCGCACAAATTAACTTGGGTTACAATTGCTTATTGACAAGCTAAACCAAAGGGAGAAAAACAGCTGTAAATGGTAAGAATCAATTTGTGAGTATTTTTAATGTGATCATGTGATGGTCATGCATTTTTCCGTTATAAGAGCTACCGGAAGTAAATGCCAAGGATCATCTTGGCGAATATGAAAATCTTAGAGAATTATAAGGAAGAATCGAAATTCCAAGGGAGTTTTTGCAACTGACCCATACCTCAAAGGATTTTATTATATATATATATATAATCAAGTTTCGTTGACAGTACAATTTTTCACATCAGCACAACATAATATTTAAAAAAATAAATAAAATAAAACACTATTTTTCTCTCCAAAACAAAATTATTAGTTTTAAAACAAAATTAACAAAGAGTGAAACTCTATATCTCTAACAAGTATAACTTAAACTCAAATTCAAACATTGATAATTTATCTCCAAATTTGCAAGGTTAATCATGAACGCTATAAAAGTAGTGCAAACTTGTTTTTAATCCAACTCTAAAATCAATGCAAAAAAAAAAAAAAAAAAAAAAACTATTTCTCCCCATCCTCTCTCTTCTCTAACTTTTCCTTCTCCATCCTTACAAAACTTCTATGACTTACTTTGGACCGAACTGAAGAAGGGGACTATGTGCAGCAATCTTCAAAGTAATGTGACTTTTCTTTTTATCCTCAAAAATTACAATATCACGCATCTGCAATTAACTCTGCCCATCTGTGACTCTATTCTTAGTTTCTTCCTCTCTCTGCGTTCTAACTTCAAACTCACTAATCACTATGTTAAAGTTAAGTTTGATTTACTATTCTTTTTCCCCTTTTCTTTACTCATTAGCCATTTATGAAGTAGACAACTAGTCTGCATTGCTCCAATTTTTGAGAGAACGTGCACCATGTGTGGTTAAAATTTGATGTTTTCATCAATTGAAGTGGTGGCCCGGTATGACTCCTCTTTCTCCTTTAATTCTTATTAAAATAATATATATTATACTACATAACATTATTATTATTATATATATATATATATATATATATATAACTATTATTAAACTATTGTACATCATATAATATATAATAAAAAATAGATATAACATGATTTTTTGGGCTAAGCAAAACAATTGATCATTTTTTCTTATAGTAATTGATTATTTGATTAGATTTTTCATATATTGAGATTTGTCTACTTTCTAGTAAATCTTTAATTTATTATTATTTTTTTATGAATGAATAATTTGTTATCTTCTTCTTTGTCACCCTTATATTTTCTTCTCCTTTACTTTGATTAAAAAATATATATTTATTTTATGGTTTTTTATGTATTTTTTAAATAGTGATTTTCATACATGAACCATTAAACCCTATGTTTGTGACTATGTATAATTTTATTTAAAGTTTAGACCCGTTAAAATTTAAAATTTATTACTTTATGGGTTCATGTACTTTTTTCTTTTTCTTATATTTCTCTTTTGAATAGTCATATATTTTTTTAATTGTTTCAATAACTTATTATTTAATTATATATCTTTTTTGGCATTTTGGAAGATTTAACATCTGAATTTATGTTAGTTTTTGCAATATTTGAACATGTTTAGCAGATTTCAATGACCATACCATGTATTATTTTTTTGAAGGTAATCAATTTTTCTTTTATATTTCTCTATTGTATAATTATATACATTTTTTTTTTGTTTCAAAAATTTATAGGAAGTAAATCTTATGATTCTTTAATTTTTTTGGTCTTTCAAAAGTTTTAATATCTGAATTATTCTTTTGATGGTAACACATCTTTCTCTTATATTTCTCAGTTGTGTAGTCACACACACACACACACACACACACACACACACACACACACATATATATATATATATATTATCTAATTTGTAGGCTCTAAATCTTTTGATTAATTTTAATAGTTATAGCCATGAATTATTCTTTTGAATATCTTTTTCTATTGTTTAGTCATACATATTTTGTTTTGTTTCAATAATTTCTAAGCCATAAATCATCTGATTTTTTTAATATTTTTTGGTCTTTCAAAATTTTTAATATCTGAAATTTCATCATTGAAAATAAAAAAATCCATGCAAATGTTATAACATTAAAATTAGATGATATAACATTTTTTAATATTTATATAACATTAAAATAAAAGATGTTATATAAATATTAAAAATTTATTATGGGCCAGAAAATTCATGGCCCAGGCCCGCCCTATATCAAGGCCCAAGGCCTAACTGGGAAGACCTATTGCCAAGAAAGAGTTTAATGCACGGATAGGATAAGTGAAAAGACTACTCATACTGTAAGAGAGAACTCTGTGCCCGACAAAGCCCCTATTCTTGACCAAGCTATTCAACCTTTACGTCTACTCCCGACCACCGGAGGTAGGGGCGGATAGGACAAGTCTTCGCCCAAAGAAAAACTCTCACACGTGGACCTTAAAGGGAGGAATACGAGTATAAAAGGAAACGAAAGCTTTAAGGAAGGAAGGAGAGGAGGGCCAAAAAGTAGAGCCTCCCATCTCACCTCCGGAGAAAAACCCGGGGTGAGAACACCTTGATGATGTATGCACACCACCACAAAAACCCACCGCCGGGTAACCGAGGAAAGACCTTAATGCTCCTCGGACCGAGTCCGAGGAGTCCAATCCCTCAGGCTACTGGTTGTAGGGCTTGGATGTCCAGGCCGAAACCCTTTTTTACATGAGTTCCCCTAGAATCAGATCCGGATCATCGCCCCGTGATCAAAAGCCAGCCTTTTAAGCCCACTCTCTACAAATCATATTGTGAGGGATCTTTCATGTGCGAGCCCAACGTCACTCTTGGGCCGTTAAATAATCGTGTCCCTACAATTGGCGCCGTCTGTGGGGAAGGCTTGCACATTGGCACAGGTGGCGTTTGAGTCAACTCTCTAGCAAGCAGAGATTCGCGGGTTTTCCCCGTCTCCGATGACATGCAAATTGTTCCAACATAAACTTATGTCGGGGGCTCGTCTGCGGCGCCAACGGCACGGGCAGCTCTAGGGGCTTCCGACCTCAAGCCAACTCTCCACGCCATGGTCAAGGGGTGACTGCGAAAAAAGCAAATAAGTACAAAAAAGTACTCAAAAAAGTTTTGGACAGAACCAAGACCTTGCATGGTCCTCGGACTCAAGCCTATGGGGAAACCAAGTACACAAGAAAAAAACGCAAGTTTTGGACAGAACCAAGGCCTTGCATGGTCCTCGGACTCAAGCCTATGGGGAAACCTACTACTCCAAAGAAAAAATTACCTTGCATGGACCTTAGAATCCCTCCAAGGAGAACTCTCCATTAACAATTGGGCTAATTCCTAAACCGCATGGATTCTCAAGTCTGCTCTCGGATCCTCAATACCCAAGGGATTGATACGATATGGAGCAATATGTTACCAAAAACACAACCGGAGTCCCCATCGCTTTCGGTTGCCCCCTCCGATGAATTATTTAGAGTCTATCGTTCTCGGATGGTTTCCTCACACTTATTACATGATATTCATTTGTTATCTCGGTTAGTTTCCTAAATTTAACTTACTGTGAATTATCGTTATTATGTCTGGTAATGTCGGTAAATTAAAAATTAGTTAAATCCTGTTTTAAAGTTTTTCTGCTCTAAGTGTCATTGGAGAAAAACACACATGGAGCACACCCATTCACAAAGTAATATTGCAAAAAAGAAAAATATTCAAAACAAATAAATAAATTTTCCTTTTATTAAAACAAAGAAATAGTACAGCTTACAATGAAAAGCTAAAATTAGCTTCTATTAAAGCCAAGTACATAATCGAAAAGAAAGATACAAGAGAATAAGATAAAACCGAGGAGGTAGTACAAGAGAGTAAGATAAAGCCGAGGAGGTAGTATAGATGAGAGGTTGGCTGCTGCTTCAAGACTTTGTTCTTCCTCAATACTTTTGCATGCCCATAACTCAGGCAACAAAAGAATCCAAGCAGGGACCCGCACCGTTGAAGAAAAGGTGCAGAGAGCGCCCTGACTTTAGGTTAGCGCAGCCGAAGAAAAGGTGGTGGGAACCCAACTTAAGGCCCACACCGTTGAAGAGAAGGTGCCGGGAACCGGAAGTTGAGAAGCCTACACCAAAATTTGCCTGCGACAAGGCAGACGGCGCTGATGGCGGAAAATCTTTCCTCTGACACACCAAAAATCTGGCGTGACTTAACCCGCTCTTGATTTTGACTAAAAGAGGGGATAATACCGTCCCCACCATGTCTAAGCGGGAAGACACCTTAAATCTGTGCCTCCCCTGCCCAGGCCACATCACTTTGCGTTTCGGAAGGGTCCGGTGTCTCTGTGAAGGGTGAAGTTCCTCCATTTCCGCCCAAGCCTCGAACATACGGCACAAAAAGAAGATGACACCGGAGGAGGGAACTGGATATGGACAAAGGGTGATGATTTCAAGTGAGCCGGAAGGGTTTATGTGTTAGGAGAACAACCACTTGTCCTATTTATATAAAAGGTAAGGAGGGGCCATATAGCTTTATTTGAGCAGATTTCCAAGACGCACTGCAGACAAGACAGCTCCGGCTCAATTTCCCACACCATCCACAACCGTAGGATCTCAAGATCCTCGGGAAGACGCGCTCGATCGCTGAAACTCCAGGGTACTCACGAACCAAGGGATGACTCTTGACTTGGCACGTCTCCCATGCAGAATTTGAACGAGTCATGATGTGGGCCCCGAAGTCACCAAAACCCTCCTCCCCAATTAAAAGTCGGGCAGCAGGATTTTGAGGGGCTATTGTGGGCCAGAAAATTCATGGCCCAGGCCCGCCTATATCAAGGCCCAAGGCCTAACTGGGAAGACCTATTGCCAAGAAAGAGTTTAATGCATGGATAGGATAAGTGAAAAGACTACTCATATTTGTAAGAGAGAACTCGTGCTCGATAAAGCCCCTATTCTTGACCAAGCTATTCAACCTTTACGTCTACTCCCAGCCACTGGAGGTAGGGGCGGATAGGACAAGTCTTCTACCCAAAGAAAAAGCTCACACGTGGACCCTAAAGGGAGGAATACGAGTATAAAAGGAAACGAAAGCCGGAAGGAAGGAGAGGAGGGCCAAAAAAGTAGAGCCTCCCATCTCACCTCCAGGAGAAAAACTCCAAGGGTGAGAACACCTTGACGATGTATGCACACCACCACAAAAAACCCACCACCGGGTAACCGGGAAAGACCTTAATGCTCTTCGGACCGAGTCCGAGGAGTCCAATCCCTCAGTGCTACGGTTGTAAGGCTTGGATGTCCAGACCGAAACCCTTTTTTACATGAGTTCCCTTAGAATCAGATCCGGATCATCGCCCCGTGATCAAAAGCCAGCCTTTTAAGCCCACTCTCTACAAATCATATTGTGAGGGATCTTTCATGTGCGAGCCCAACGTCACTCTTGGGCGTTAAATAATCGTGTCCCTACATTTATAAATTAGAATAGTATTCCTAAATACAGATTTACTTTATGTGAATAAAATATAGGATATTTTTTCTCTTAATGTTTAAATGTGCATTTTTATACAAGTATTCTGAGTAATTAATGTAAATCCGTGCAATATATTAAAATCTCTATGTTATTTTACAATTTTTTTTGTAAGTTATTGCACGTTCAAACAATTGTTTTTTCATCAAATTGTAAAACAAATTAAAGTCATACAAAAGCAAATCGTACAATAATATAGTTTTTTAATCAATTTAGGATTTTATAAAATTATTTTAGTCTACCTCACAAATAAATAGGTTTCCGTGCATAGCACAGGTTAGTGATTTGTTGTTGTTGTTATTATTATTATTATTATTTTTACCTTGATTTTTAAATACCATATATCTTACATCTAAATAAAAATTGGAGGACTCAATCAAAAGGGATCTCTTTCAGGCAGCTTTTGGTGGGCTTTCAATCCTATTCAACATGCTAACATATATACATCAAGGTTCTATTGGGATATGTTACTACTTTTAAGTAAAGACGTTTACTGCTTGATCCCCTTTGCTACCCTCAAATTCCCTGTATCCATAAAAATTTTATGTCAATTACAATTACGGAAAAACTCAATTGAACAAATACATGAAAAATAAAATAGATCTGGTAACTGTTAGAATAATCAACCAATACTAAGAATCCAAAAACAAAACTGAGATAGTTCTAAATTAATTCCAAACAAATAATCTATAGCATTGATATTAGTTTATTGCGACTTTGATATAGTGTAAAAGGGTTTAATCATAATGGGTTTATGCAAAATAAAAATAGAAAAATTGAACACATATTCACACACGTAACATAAGGATTTACATGGTTTGGTCTTAAACATAAGATTATGGTGTTATTGAGAAAAAAGTTTCACTAACAAAATAAGGAAATTGCAACAATAGCACTAAACTTTTAGAAAACCGAAATATAAGGTATATCCAAAAAGTTCTCTCTCACAAATAGCACATATAATATGTTAACGAGAAAATAAGGAGCTAGACGTATCTCTAATCTATATAAAATCAAATACATCTGATTTTAATTGATCTTATAATATTTTTTCCCTTAAGTTTTTGTTGTCTCACAATTTTATATGTCATTATTTTAAGGACAAAGTTTAGTTACAAAATTGGTTATAACCTAAATCTACAACCTTACTCAACAAAAAAAAATACTACATAATTTGAAAATCTAACTGTTGAATTGCATATTCTTTACACTCTTAACACACATATCAAATTTTGTGTCAATCGGATATTATTTACTATATGATTTATATGCTTATATTTTATGCATAATTTTAAATTACAAAAACTTGCAATTTAAACAATTTATTGATACCATAACTATTGATTTTTAATTTTTTAGAAAATTTGCAAGCATGAAGGATATAAGAAGATATAATCCAATGGTAGATTTGTCAAAATTCACTTCTAATAAAAAGATATTAAAATAGGGTTGTAATCTAAGGCAACAACTAATTTTGTAATTAAACTTTGTCCTTATTTTAATAACTAGTTTTACACCATATTTTTAGGATTTTTTTCATATTAGAATTTTTAAAGATAAGAGTTATGTTTATAATATTTTTACAACACTTTCACAATAATAAATAATTTCATATATAAATACAATTATAATAAATAATGAGATTAAATTATATAAGGATGTAGTGTAAAACGCAAGTTTTATCTCTCTAATCCCAACATACTATATCATCATATTACATATTATAGAATAGGTACAACCACACTCAATCAATTCTAATATCCATTTGAAAAATTAACTTAATTGTGATTTTATTGAAATGTTATTATGTGTAGTAGGATGTATTGAAATTTGAGTCCGAATTTGGTAAGAATGTGATTTGAAAATTAATATTTTGAGAATTTTAAAATCTAAATTAATTATCATAATTTATGGATCTAACATCTTACTTAAAAATCATAGTTATTAAAACCGAAAAAAGAATTAAACCATCAAGAAAATGGTATGATGGTTCAATCTTCTGGTCATTGGTTCAACCATTGAATTAATATTTGAGTTAGTCTAAAAAAATATTTGTAAAGAAGTTAAACAATTTCTTAAAAAAAAAAAAAATTTGAGATGACATTAAATTTAAATATAAATATAAATATGCAAGCATACCAAAAATAAAAATTAGTAGGATGTATTATTGTTTAGAAAATTTATTCAAATATATAATTTTGTATATAAAAATGACTAAAAATAAGAAGTTTGAATTGATCAGTTGACTCCTTTCCTCAATTTCTAAAGCAAAAGACTTAAAGCCCATAGAGAAAAGTTCAAATTGAAGGAAAGTGTGATTGGTTCAAATAATAAGACTGTAGAAACCATTGGTTTTGCAGAGTTTAAATGATTTTTTTTTTTTTTTTTTTTTGCAAATCCAATATTTCTTTCATGTCAAACCGTAGTTTTGTACGGTTCACCAGTTTACCTGGTTCAGTACAAATCTGAATTGCTAATAGCTATGCTGAAAACTATAAATTTTAATATCTATGTCTTGCATTTAATTAAAATTGTCATAAATCATGGCTAAAACTAATAAATGATCCTTATTAGGTTTCATCACCAACCATAATGGCCATCATGGGTTGCTTTCTATTTCCATTAAACGTACATTCAAATCTACGGATCACTGAAATCCAATTTATCAAGAATTCATACAAGAGTAAGAGTCTCTTTGTGAATAACTTATTTAATTGAAATTGAAATTTTTTTGGTAAAAGTATGGTAGATAAAAATAAAAGAGAGCTGAAATAATACAGTGAGATCCATGAATAGTAACAAAAATAAACTAAATGGTAAAAAAAAACTGGTTTTTTAAGTCAATGTTAAACGCAACCTATGTATATCATACATATTTGCAATGGAACCAAGTGCATTCACTATAGAGTTAGAGTTTCTGATGGTTGAATAAGAAATCAGTAGTTCAATTCTTGTTTATACTAAAAATTAATTGGTGTCTTGGTGTTCGTTTGACATGAATAATTTTGTCAACTTATTTTACTATTCAGCTTATTTTTGTTACTATTTATGGGTCTCACTGCACTTTTTGATACTATTCATGAGTCTCACTATATTATTTTAATTAACTTTTACTTTTATTTATAGTACTTTCAGTAAAAAATTTTCAAATTTAGAAAAATAAACGAATTATAAACAAACCCTTGGCCCGATAATAAAGAACAAAATCATAAAAATTAACGTCATAAATCGAATTTCTATAAAATAAAAAACTATATAGTCTATCTTGGAAATTTATTTAATAGTTTGGGAGCCATACTTATTTCTCTCACGTCATTCTTAACATGAATTTAATTAATAGGTTTACTTGCGGATTACTCGATAATTACTCTATAATCTTTTACTTTCAACCTTTCAGGCAATGGGTTGGGGACACGTACATATATGATGGCACACTGAACAAACGACTTACAAAAGCAGCATCCATTCCGCTGAGACAACAAATCATTTCATTATTTAATTTATTTTTACTATTATTTATAAATTTTATTGTATTTTTGACACTATTTAAAATTCTCACTATACTATTTTAACTAATCCGTCATATCCTCTTCTACATGCACTATTCACTGTACGCATTTATTTTGCTCTGTCACCTACTTTTAACATTTCCTTCTTTTCTTTAAAGTTTTTATTTATTGTATCAAAAAAAAAAGTTTTTATTTATATACTTTTTTAAGGGTTATGTTAGCGTGTAAGGTGCAATTTTTTAGGGTTATGTTAACGTGTAAGGTGCAATTTTTTCGCTTTTTTATTTTTTATTTTTAAAATATTGTCTTTTTTTAAAAGTGTAGAGTCAACTTTATAGAGAGAAAAAAATATAAGTCAGGTTAACATGTGCTTTTAAGGTAATAGTAACAATCTATTTTAAAAAAATTTTGACACTACTTTTATGAAAAATAAAAAAAAAAACTGTTAAAATATTAATTATTTTATTTTTTTCCTATAAAAACTTTCTTTAAATAAATTATTAACCATTATTTTAAAGTATCCGTTTGCATTTTCCAAAATAATATTAAAATAATAACCAGTTTAATGTTTTTTTCTTTTATTTATCTAATTTTTTTATTAAATGAAACCACAAGCACTGGTGCATTGCTTGTTAACCTTTGCATCTTTTTTTTTTTTACATGCTCTAAGTACTGCTGCTTCAACAGAACAGAAGAGACGCAGAAAGAAAGCTGCAGTTAATAGAATGAATGCAGAAAAAAATAATAAATAAAAACCCAGTGTAACTCTCACT
Source organism: Quercus dentata (assembly GCA_028216015.1). NCBI lineage: Eukaryota > Viridiplantae > Streptophyta > Magnoliopsida > Fagales > Fagaceae > Quercus > Quercus dentata. The sequence continues at coordinate 72,257,132 of CP116445.1, forward strand.
ACACTATTTTTCATAATTTGCTGAGTATTGTGGTTAATATGAAGCGGTGAGTTACACAAAATAGAAAATATCGATCACTAGCAGTCATACAAATCGGCAAATTGTGAATTGTATGTATAATTGATGGTGTCTCTAGAAATTTTCAAATTTTTACTGTTACAACTGCAGAAGATGAATCTCTTTTTCTCTCTCTGCCATAAATTGGACTTGATGATCATGTGTTTTTACTTTTCTTCCTGTTTCGTACATGTCATGATGGTAATGATAGACATTGTAAGACTGATGGTGACAGTAAGCAGGCAGAATGATAGATGCATTTGTTTGGTCTGCTTGATGGGGAGTACCGAGTACTGCAATCAATTTTATGGAGCAACTCAAATGTAATTTGGATTTCATGGAAGTCTGTGTACTATATATGCATTCTCCTTGATTGTGAAGGGAAAAAAAATTCCAAACTTTTGCTTGATAGAGATCGTAATACTACTTTAAATACTACCATTAAGTGTAATTTAGAAAAAAGAAAAGGAAACCATTAAGTGTGGCTTTCCTATATTTGCAAGTGCAAATTTCTCAATGATATGTATTACTGTATTAGCATCAACCAGGAGAAAATGTGACATCTTTTGCTATATCCTTTCACTTCAAGAGCAACACTATGGGTTGTACTGACAAGGCGATGAGGAATCAGTAATCACACAGCTGACAAAAGAGTGGACATAACAAAGTGCATATGCATGTGAAAATGGCAAAGCAACTTATATAAAGAATTGGTTTGGTAAAAAAGGGCATATAGATACGACATGACAACATGATTGCACAAGACTCAGCGCGTGCTAGAGGACAGTGTATGTGGATCATTGCTACCAATCAGTATATATACGGATGATGTCTTCATGTGCCTTTTCTACAACTTTTTGTCATCTTATATTGGTATGTAGTTTTATTGCTAAATATCAAACTAGCAGTGATCAATTAACCAATTAATACACGAAACTCCACACCTAGCACTAAGAATACTTCTAAATAGCTTCCTAATCCTGTGAAATAATATCTCCCCAAGGTCATACAATTATAGTTGCTTGGACACCACATTGATGGAAGTGTATTTGGAAATCCTGGTAAGGCAAGAGGAGGGGATTTTTAGAGATAGGTATTGGGTAATAGAATTTTTGTTGAATATTGGTGTTACAAGGAATAATCTGACTGAATTATGGGTTGTCAAATATGGATTAAGCTTAATTAGCATGGAGATTAGGCTATAAACTTATTATATTAGAAGTAGATTCAAAACTTGTGATTAATTGACTAACAGCCAACAGTATGTTGGCCTCGCTGGTTTATGATTGCGGGTTTTTGTTGGAACGGGACTGCACCATTTATCCACATCATGTATTCAGAGAAACTAAAGAATTTGCAAATGGACTAGTGAAAAGAGAAAGAAAGCAATTAAGCAACGTGAAAAAATTTGATAGTTGCACATCTTTTATTTATCACTATTATGTATGAGAGGGAATCCTAGGGAGTGCCCAAAAGACTGCTAATTTTGTTTAGACTCTCTAATATTTATAAATAATTCCCCCCTTTCTATAATTTAAAAAATTATTTCCATCAAATTTGAAGAAAAAAAATGTTTGTTGGTATAGATTAATTTATTGGTATGATGTTATACGAAGATAATATAATACAATAGTCGATTTGTTAAAATTCACATCTAATTAAAAAATATTGAGTGGTGTAACATTACTTAAAATTGCACTTGGTGTAATTCTAAGTTATATTACATCATTTAATATTTCTTTATTGAATGCGAATTTTAACAAATTTACTGTTGGATTAAATTCTATTTTTATACTCTGCATGCTTGCAAAATTTCAAGATAATCTGAGATCAATAACTATATCATTGATCATATGTTTAAATCTAAAGTTTTTGCATTTTAAATTGTGCATAAAATATGGGCTTCTAGAACAAATGGTAAATGACATTTGATTGACATGAAACTTGGTGTGCGTGTTAAGAAAATATAATTCAATGCTTTAATTTTTTAAAGGTTAATCCAATAAAAAGTTATTAAGTGGTGTAACATTACTTAGAGTTACACTAGGTATAACTTGAACTCTACCCTCTATATATATATATATATATATATATATATAGAATGGGCCTCATGCTTTGCTTAACAATACCATATGCTTGGACGTTTAAGGTTTTTGCATAATTTGAAAAGATTATCATGCAATGTTGAAGCGAATGATGGCATGAAATTTTGGCTGCCCTTCTCTTGGAAGTTGGTTGTGTAACAAGGAAGAGAACACTTTACTTTTATTTATCTTCATTGCTTACAGATGACAAATGCATGACGTCATATATAGCCCCATTTTTTTTTTTTTGAGATAGTTAAAATTTTACTCTAACTTAATCTAAGTGTATATATATGTGAAACTCTCTTCTAGAAACTTGTACCTCGACCTTTACTCTCCATACCTCACAAGCACTTATATTTGTGGAATGATCATCGTGCTAATAATGAGCAGTAGTATCATATATAGCCCCTTTTTTTATACAAGACAAAAATTCTATTCTACCCTAATCTAAGTGTATATGTGTGTGAAGTTCTCTTCTAGAGACTTGAATTCCGGCTCTTATCTCCCCTAGCTACAACCCAAAAACACTTATACTTGTGGAGTGACCATTGCACCAAGGATGTGCAATGGTGTCATATATAACCCTTAAGTACTCTCATAACGTTCATCATATTTATTACATTTATTATATAACTTAATTGATTTAATTTAACTTGGGGTTTTAGCCTCTTTAGTTCATAAACTCCTCTTATCAATAACGAGAAAGGCCAACGCGTACCCTAGGTGCGGTGGTCACTCCATAAGTATAAATGCTTATGGGGAGTGAGAGGTAAGGGCCAGAGTTCAAGTCTCTAGAAGAGAGTTTCATACACATATACACTTAAATTATGTTAGAATAGAAATTCTATCTTGTATAAATAAATAAATAAATAAAATACCGAGAAAGGTGGAGCAAGGGGGTGGAAGGGAAGGAGGAAAGGCGGCAATTGCCTCAGACCCACCTAAACCATCCCAACAAATCAATTTCTACAATGTTGTATACTTTTAAAGGATTTATACAATAACCCCACCTTTTTATAGTTGAAAACAAAACGTAAGATAAAAGAAATAAACATTAATACTAAGTTAATTAAAAATAAATAAAACGTTATATAATCAAAACCAAGATACACTTAAAAACCTTTTTAAAAATCATAAGTATCATCGTACTTCTATGCTTAATTATGTGTTATTTTCATTTTACTTCTAAGTAAACAAATGACTTGTTCGAATATCTTATACTTATATGTGTTAATCTTTTAACTTCATATATTAATGACTATATTAATTATTTTTATTTTTAAAAAATATATATTTATATCCATTTTAAATTATCAAGCACCTTAAAATAAACAATAATTATACTAAAATACTAGACACGTAATAAATAAATAAAATAAGCTAAAAATAAGAAGTTATACATTTTAAGAAGTTGTATATAAAAAAAATAAGCTAAAAATTAAACAAAAAAAATATTTTATATGTTAATCAAATTTTTTGATTAATTAATTAATAATTACTTATATTAAATAATATTTTTAGCAATAACTTTGTCTTCAATCTTTGATTTAATCTTGTTCTTGTTAATCAAAATCTTGAGTCCACTTAACTGGTAAAATCTCTGATAGTTGAATAAGAGATTTGAGATTCAATCTCCGCCTAAACCAAAAACCTATTGATGTCTTAGTTTGATAATAAAGAACAATCATCAGGAGCATACCTGTTGGAAACTCAAAAAAAAAAAAAAAAAAAATCTTAAGTCTCAGAATCGATCAATGTGGTAAAATGAAAGGAAATAGTTAGACAAGACAGAAATATGAAGATGAAATAATATATAAGCTTCTATATCCAAGGGATCCTCCATATATATGATATCTTTGAATGAATGTAATTGTATTATGGCCAAAATAGGAAATTAACATTAATTTTTAAACAATATAATTAGTAGTGTGAGTTTTCAAACTATATTTTTTACTAGTATCTTGAGTTTAATAGATTCGATTTAGGGCCTATAAATCGAGTCTTTGAGACTCGATTTTCATGGGTTGATCACGTCTGATGTGACATTTTTTCCACGTGACGTCCACATGAAAATCAAGTCTCTAACACTCGATTTATAAACCCTTTATGTATTTTTTTAAGGCCTTTACACCTCTCATCTCATCAGAGAGAGATGGAAAAAAAAAAAAAAAAAAAAAAAAAAAAAAAAAAAAAAAAACCAAAGATTAGATTGATGTAGGCAATGTGTGGTCGTGGGGCGTGGGTGGCTGTCGGTGGTCGTTAGTGCTCGTGGCTAGCCGTGGGTTGGGTTCAGATCATCGTCGAAACTTAACCAACCATCAAAAAATCACCCACTGCCATGCCAATCTCGCCGCCACCGTCGCCACCCAAATCCAACCCAAACGCCAGAAACCCATGCCCAACGGCGATCTCCACATCCCATGCCCAACGCCAATCTCCACCCCACACCGATCCGCAACGAGAGAGAGAAGAGAAATAATGAGTTTGCTTGGTTTAACCTCTCGATGTGTTTTGCTTGGTGAGTTTTTTCTCTGTAACTTTGTTTGCTTGGTTTCTCTCAGAACTTTGTTTTTTTCAAAATTTTTCTTTTGAGTTTTTTGGGTGTTGTGCGTGTTGTAAATGGTTTATAAATCGAGTCTTAGAGACTTGATTTCTAGGTGGTCGTCATGTGGAAAAAATGCCACATCGGACATGATCATCCCTAAGACTCGATTTCTAGGTGGTCGTCATGTGGAAAAAATGCCACATCGGACATGATCATCCCATGAAAATCTAATTTTAAAGACTCGATTTAAAGGCCCTAAATCGAGTTTCTTAAACTCGAGATGCTAGTAAAAAATATAGTTTGAAAACTGTTACTACTAATTATATTGTTTAAAAATTAATGTTAATTTCCCATTTTGACCTTGTATTATTTTACAACTGATCACTTTTACATATACATACATCTCAAAGTCGGTTTAGGGAAGAAAATTAGAAAAACCTCACTATAATAGATGATTGGCTAGTTGACTGCCGTATAAGACAAAGGACACCGCCGATAATATTGTAAGTTTTTTTTTTTTTTGAATATAATATTATATTATAATAATATTGTAAGTTTGTAAAACGTTCATAGCTCATGTGTCAAATGTGGCATGAATCATTGAAGGTCAAGTGCATCACAATAGTTTTGCTTGTTTAGCATGCTTATGTTGTTAATTCCTATGTCACCAACTTATACAAATTTCCAGCCTAAGAATTCTATCAAATTAAATTATTTTTTTAAAGGACTATCAAAATTAATTAGATTCATCAATCCGCGAAAACTGAAAAGATGTTAGAATACTGTTTTTCTATCCATTCTTCAAGTATATATATAATCTGACCCCCCCCAATAAATCATCAACTTTAAACATGGTAGATGCAAATGCATAATGGTTGTACGTCTGATGGAAACGAAGATTATTGCTGTAAACATATATTTCTAAAGAAATTCAAAGAAATTGAAAAGCTAAAAGAAAAGCGCATCATGGTTAAAAAGTTTTAGTAGGACCACTACCATATCTAACACATTTAAATCAGTGTCACCACTTATATCTATATTTCCAACAATCCTGTAAACACAACAACAACCTCATTATAATAATAAAAAAAAAGTAAAAAAATAAAAAAGTGGAAGAATGTGACAGCACTTAACCATATATCATAAACACTAAATAAGAATATAAAATCGATGGAAAGAGTTATTAGAATAAATGACTATTACCTAGCATATATTTGGGTGAAAAATGCATTGATCAATTTTTTTTTTTTTTTTTTGAAAGTTTTAATTTATGGCGTCTACTTTGAATGATAACTCTTTATCATCAAACTAAGATACCAATTGATTTTTGGTGTAGGCGGGAATCCAAATCTAAATCTCTTATTCAACTATCAAAAATTTTAACAGTTGAGCTAATTTTTACTTATAGACTTTCTAAAAAAAAACCCTTGTACTTATAGTATTAATGGTTATATTAGTTTGTATTAGACTACTTGCAAAAAAGGAAAGAAAAAAAAGCCCATATCTAGTGCCCATAGTTGAATCTGGGTTCGAGTACATAAGCAATATAAACAAATATTGGATGCCCACCAGAACAAAAGGCCCGGCCCATAATACGACAATTAATTTAGGTAGCTATGGACAGGTGTGATTAAAAAGGAGCCCAAATTATAGGCTCCCAAAAGTAAGCTAGCCACCTTAAAAAAAAAAAAAAGGTAAGCCAGAAATTTGCTAGTATTTAGTGTGGGGTTGTTTTGTGCTGGGGTGTTAGTTGCAATGTGTGGCCAACTTTTAAGGAAATGGAAATTTGCTGATACTGTTGTTTGTATATTAAATTGCATATGATTTCAAAATCGCACTGGGTTGTTACATTGTTGTAATTTTAGATCAAAATTAAAGATACAGAAGAGTGATTAATACAAAAGATGTAAATAGATGAGCTAGCATGTACATCAAATCTTTTGAAATTTTGGGCGAATGTTAAAGACCCATAACGGTAGAAAGAAAGCACAACCTAAGAATTGAGCTTAGAATATTAACTCACACGCTTACAAAGAACTATTGGCAAAGCTTGGTATTAGTATTTTACAAGAGTAATTATTAGTGCACACCTTATTGCACACTGCACACTCAATTTATTTTTTGAAGTAAAATTTTGCTTTCAAATCATGATTTCAGTGTGTACGATGTGTAATAAACGGTGTTTAATAAACGTTGCATTTTGTGCAAACCATTTAATACTCTTCTCAATTACATTATAAAAGATTCAGAGAGGCATCACTGATCTTACCTCCCTCCCTCTCTCTCTCTCTCTCTCTCTCTCTCTCTCATGGCAACACAAAATTCGATGAAACTGTTGGAAGTTTGCAGAGTCTCTCCGCTCTTTGACTCCCCAAACATAGCCACTGAGTTCTCACTCCCACTCACTCTCTTTGACCTCTTTTTCTTCAAATCCACACCAATTGAGTATCTTTCCTTCTACTCACATACTCACTTAGACGACCATCTTTACTTTGACTCAATCCTCTCCAAACTCAAGCACTCACTCTCCCTCACTCTCCCACACTTTCTCCCACTTGTTGGGAAACTAATATGGCCTCCTAATTCTCAAAAACCCATAATCCATTACACTCCCGGTGATTCCATTTCACTCACTATAGCTGAATCTGATGCCAATTTTGACAATCTATCTGGACACCACGTAACTGAAGCTAGAGACTTTTGTCCTCTCGTACCCCACTTGGAAACATCAGACTCAGAAGCTTCAATTTTGACATTGCAAGTCACTCTCTTTCCAAACAAAGGGTTTTGCCTTGGCATTGTTGCAGACCATGCGGTTCTTGATGGGAAAGCCATGTCATTGTTCTTGGACTCATGGGTTTATATAAGCAAACTCGAAAAACTGATCACCAAGAACAACGCAACTTTATTACCAGAACTAACACCATTCTTTGACAGAACCGTTGTCAAATACCCAGCTACACTCGACTCGATGTTCTCAAACCGTTTGTTAGCAATGAATAGCCGTCGAAGCCTGAAGTCATTCGATTTTGAGGTTCCAGCAGACATTGTTCGAGCCACATTCGAGTTAAGCCGTACAGATATAGAAAAAATCAGGAAAAGGGTTTTGTCATGGGGTGATAAGAATGGTGAAACTAAAACAAACACATCGGAACCACTCCATTTATCAACCTTTGTCCTCACATTTGCATATACAGTGGTTTGTGTGGCAAAAGCCAAAGAAGTAGAAAGTAACAAAATGATCTACCTATATATCATAGCTAATTTCCGGTCTCGTTTAGACCCTCCGATTCCAGCCAATTATTTTGGTAATTGTGTTGGAGTAGGTGGTATAGGTGCCGAAGCCAGAGAGTTAATGGAGGAATCTGGGCTGGCCATTGCTGCTTATAGGATCATTGATGGCATCAAAAAGATGAAGGGATTTCTTAATGAAGCAGATAAATTGATTGAAATGGTGACGAGAGAGAAGGAAGTTGGAGGAACCCAACCGGAAGTGATTTCGGTTGCCTGGTCAAACAAATTCAGGGATTATGAGAGGGATTTTGGTTGGGGAAGACCTAAGAAAGTGGAGCTCACGAACATACACAGAACTAAAGCAACTTCTATGGTGGATAGCAAAAATGGGAATGGAGGAGTTGAAGTTGGTATGGTCTTAAAGAAGCATGAAATGGACCGATTTGCTTCTCTCTTTGTTACTGGCTTACAAAGCCTTTAAGATCATCTTCTTGTTTTTACAAGGTGCTTTAGAGAGAGAAAAATAGGAGCTCTGTTTTCATTACTCACTAAATTATTAAATAAAGACGACTTATGTTATACTTGTCTCAAGTGGTATGACTCAATTTTATTTGGATAAATAAATAATAATGATTACTTTTTCTATATTTATTTTAGTTTATATGTATGTGAGTATGTATGTGTGTGTATATATATATATATATATATGTGAGGATTTTTTTTTTTTTTTTGGGTATAGTATCATAATGTTTAAAACAATTGTGTGTATTTTTTTTTTTTTAAGAAAGAGATAAGATAATTTGAAATAATATTTAAAAGTGAGATAGAAATAATATCCTAATTTTTAGGCAGAATAGAGAAAAAAAAAAAACTTAAAAACAGTAAATTACTCTTTTGTTCAGCCTAAAACTTAAGAACAATAAATTACTCTTTTAACCTTTTTTTATTTAAAATTATTTAATTAAAAGATAGAGGTATTTTAGAAAGTTTAAGAATTTGTATAAGAATATTTTAGTACGCAAAATGGTGAAACCCAAAGGGAATCCTGTTATTAGTACGTATTTAGTAGTATAAATATGTATATGTTACAGATAAATTAAAAATATTAATAATGTGTTACACATCTAAAATATGGAGTTAATAGCCAAAAACCTTGTAGTTGAATTGGCACCTCCCCATGCGCAAAGTGCTTTGGGGTCTAGGAGGGAAAGGGTTCGAGCTGCGGGGTTAGCTGCATGTTGTTATTATTTCTAAAAAAAAAAATATGGAGTTAATATGTGCTTTATTTTTCGGCACCTACCTTCTTTGAAATTAGTGTTGTGGAAATTTTAAAGTCCTTGCAAGTGCAAGAACCATGCCGAAGTATAGTTTGACAAGAACGAAATTGAACTCATAGGAACTTGTATGAATGTAGGAAAATTAATCAAACCTTACAAGATAATCCTAATCTAGTTTATAAAAATTGGTTTTTTGAAATTAAATAAACTAGACAAGAATTTAATCTAAGCAAAAGATATAAAATATAGCAATAAAGAGAATAAACAATCTATTGAAAATAATTAAGATTTTGGACTCTACCTTGTTAATTCATACCAGTAAATATTCATTATCATTAATTTTACATAGATAAAGAACTAATCTTGAATCCAAGATCTAAGCCCAGGTGCTATTTTGCAAAATGAGAATTTATTGAGCATACATGTTATAGACAAACATACATTCAATCCAAAAACATGTCATCATCATTCAACCATATTATGCATCATACTTAAAGAAAATTTTAACACTTTTCAAATAAGAATCATGGGTGTGGAGTGATTACTCCACTATATATATATATGTTACCCCTTAAATTGAGAGTGTTAGGTTAAGATAGCTTGACCCCAGTTAATTAATTCAATTATCCAAGTTGATTAATTAGGTTCAATTGCATGCAAATCATGAAGACACCAACAAATTACTAAATAAACTAAATGCATCGGAAATTAAATTGACACGGTAATTTGTTGACAAATGGGAAAAACCTTTAACAAGGCAAAAACCCCACCGGGTGAATTAAGGTCACCACTCCTAAGAATCCACTAATCAATAATTAACCAGTTACAAATATAAGGAATTTTACCACTATCCTGGCCTATCTCAAAATACCAACCTACAGTTGAACTTTCGCTCTAATACCCAATTGGACTTGATCTTGTTGTAACCTTCTTTCCTTGGTTGAACAAATCTCCAATCTATGACTAACTCCTTTGCACGGATCCTAGTACGTGACTAAGTCCTTAGCAACTCTTTGATTGTTGTAGTTGACTTGCAATGACTTCACATAGAAACACTAATAAGATCTTCAATGTTGGGGCTAAAGAATTTACTTGGTTATGGAACCCAAAGGCGTACAAGAAACACAGTAAGAACTCTTTCTTCTATAAGAGGAGGCTAGAGTTTCAAAAAGAAAACCTTATGAAGCTTTTTAGGGTTAGGGTTTTCTTTCTCCACCTCCTTATTTAAATAGGAGTTTAATGGGCCTTTTGAATAGGCTCTCCTATTCCAATTAAGTGTACACAAACCTTGGGCTTTCCTAGTCCTATAAGGATTATGCAAACTCATAAACAAATAGCTTTCAAGAATCAAAACGTTGCAAGCTATATCAGAAATCTTGTAAGCTCAATAGATCGAGACAGGTATCAAGCTTGAGTAAACCTCGAGAGATCAACAGGTATCGAGGAGGTATCGAAACCCGCAGATTCAGCTTTTCTTGAGCAGTTCTTGAGTAATCTTCATGTCTTCAATATAACCACTTGTAATGATCATCTTGAACCTACTTAAATTTACCCAAATACAAGTAAGATATGTTTTGTCATAGGATATGTCAATTACATAAAAATATAAACCTAACAAAGAGTTTTACAATTGAGTTGCTACTTATTTTATTTAGAAGGTAAAAATAATAAAACTTTCATGAAATAAATCTTTATTGAATAACTTTGAAATTACATCACAAAGAAGAAAAGTTACATGACTTTGGTTCTAGTTAAAATCTTGAAATAAAAAAGTACATTGTTTTGATCCTATATATAATATAAGAATCAAACAGTACATTACTTTGGTGCTAAATACATCTAACAATAAAAAGTACATTGCTTTGGTTTCTAGTTATAATATGGAGAAAAAGAAAATTATATTGGTAAAGAATGGGTTGCGGGCTCAAGAGTGGGTGACGAAAATGAGAAGGTGTTAGCGGGGGACTGACCCATGATTTCAAGTTAGGAGGGCTAGAGTATAAATGAAAAAAAAAAAAAAATGTGGGCAAGTCCAAATTGTATTATGTTAAATTTGTGTGACATTTTAATTAAAAGGAAAATTGCGAGTAAGCCCATAATTTTAAAAATCAGATAATCAAAGAATTGAAAAATGAACTGATTATCGATTTTATGGTTCGATTGATGTCATAAATAATTTAATTAGTAATTTTTAAATTATAAAAATAAATAATAAGCTTTTTTTTCATATACTAATAAACTAATAGTAATAAATATGTATGCTTAAAAATATATATATGTGGGGCCAGAGAATTTGTGACCCTGACCCATTTCATGTTAAGGCCCAAGGCCTGCGCCGAAGAGATATAGGGCCGAGGATGCACCATGAGAGTCGAGGACGGCCTAAGGAAATGGCCGAGGACGAGCTTCTGCTCAGCATGCCATAAATGTCCCTAAAAGGAAGAGTGATCACGGTGTGGAAACAAGAGACAAATAAAGGGTCCAAGATCGCAATAAAACATTCTCCACACTTTGTGAGCCATGCGCTTCAACTTTTACAACCACTCCCAACCACTTTGGGTATGGGCTGATGGGACAAGTATCGGCCTTGGAAAGTCGATCCTACACGTGGACGAAGGATAAGGAATACAGGCTAATATAAAAAGAGAAACAAGCGATCCGGAAAAGGGGACTGGGAAAAATGGCCAAGAACCAGAGCCTCCCGATCCGCCTCCAGGAGAAAGACTCCTCGAGCGAACACGATTTAATTCTATATAAACACCACGACAAACCACTGCCTGGTGACCAAGGCCTAGCCTTTCAAACCCACGCTCTACAAATGATATTGTTTGGGCCTTTTTTACGTGCGAACCTAATATCATTTTGAGTCATTACAAATTGAGTCTTTACAATATATAAATATATATATATATATATATATAATTTTTAAAAAGAATTTATGTAATTTTTTAGCATTTTACATCTTATATTTAGAAAGTATAAAAACCAAAATATAACAAAGAGGATCTTATTTCTAGAAAATTAAAATAACAAATCCACATACGTAATAATAAATTTATACTAAAATTAATTATTATTTAATATTTTTAAATTATATATTAAATATTATTGTACATTTCTTATATATAATATTATACTATGGAAGTCACGTAACTATGTAAGTCCTTCCCAAAAAAAAAAAAAAAAAAAGTATGTCATGTTAGACTTTATGTGGCTCTCTACTCTCTAGTACCAAAAAGACTCTACAAGACTACAACTAAAAACATTTGAATTGAAACGAAGTAGACTCTCGGGGATGCAGTTCCAAGAGTAGTTTCTCTGTGTCTAGGAAATTAGTGTCTCAACTCTAATTTCTCTTGCACAGTAGAATTGGTTGTCCCTTCATCGAAGGTGTTGTCAGTCTCCGTGGAATAACAAGTTTATTCCTCGGCTTTGTTGGGTTTTTCTTTCAGGGAATTTGGGAAACACTAGAGTTCAAGATTTATGGACGACCTTGCTCAGTCTTGGAATCGACTTACTCTTTCTGATAGAGAAGGGCCGGATTGTTGCCTCACAGGAGAAGATACTGTCAAGGATTACTCCATTGCAGCAAAATTCTTGACCAAAAGAGCTCTCAATGTCAATGTCATAGCCAGAACTTTCACACCGTTATGGAGAGCTCACAATGGTTTTAAGATTTAGAATTTTGGTGAATTCAAAATTCTTTTCATTTTTGATAATAAGGAAGATGTTGACAGAATTTCGAGAAGTGAACCATGGAGTTTCAACAAGAATTTGGTGGTCATGCAGCGCTATGAAGGTGAGACACCTTTAAAAGATATCAAGTTCAAACGAACCACTCTGTGGGTGCAGGTTCATGGAATTCCGACCAGGTATATGAACATTGGAGCGATTAAGAAGATATGTGGTGTTGTGGGAGATGTGTTTAGGCAATCAGACCCTAGCTTGTTCGACGGAGGCAATTTCATTCGGGTTCAGGTTTCCATTGATGTCTCTCTTCCATTATGCAGGGGTAGACTTGTTTCTCTTAACAAAGAAACCGAAGTGTGGGTTTCGTTCAAATACAAAAGATTGCCGAATATTTGCTATTGGTGTGGTCGTCTCACTCATGACAACAGGGACTACGATCTCTGGGTTGAGAGTGAGGGAACCTTGAAAGCAAATCAGAGGGAATTCAAACCAAACCTTCGAGCACCTCCGTTCGTAGCTTCAAGGAGGAATGTTATCACTATACCAAGGTATTACGCAGCAAAGAAAAATGCAAGTTCGAAGACTACCACAGCAGGTCCAAGCTCAGGCCAGTCCCAATGGCAAAGGAGTCCAACTGTGCCGGAGCACCCACAAGCTGAGACAGAGCGTAACGTAAACACTAATAATTCTCCATTAAGTTGCGAGGTAAATGTTGGAATAAACTCCTCTGAAGTAAATGATACAATCTCTCCAAATCCAGTTAATTCCGTGATTGATGAGGCAATCAAGTCTCCTAACTCATTTGAAAAGGCATTGAATGATAATGATGAGGAATCATGCTGAGTTAGGGAAGTTGGTTCAAATGATGTGGTACCAGGATCACATGCCAACTTAAGTGAAACGAATGCAAGCCAACTCAAGAAGTCACACGCAAGTCAGTCGCTCCTTAGGGCTTCCAATCCAAATGATAACAGGCGTGTTCTCCCTAGCTGGACCTGCCGAAGCAAACCTCTTCCCAGTAGTGCTCCCACACAGTTGAAACAAATTACGGGGGAAAAAAGAGAGATTGAAACATTAGAAGATCATACGGAGTTGCCTCATAAGCGTTACTAGGCTACTCAAGATGATGATATGGTGTCATTTGTATTAGTGGAGGCTGAGAGTCAGCCCTGCTAGCACCCATGAGTTGCTTAACATGGAACTGTCGTGGGCTTGGGAACCTACGTACGGGACAAGAGCTCGGTGAAATCATTCGGACGAAAGATCCCTCTGTAGTGTTTTTAGCTGAGACACTTATAGATGAAGCAAGGCTAGAGTTTATTTAAAGTAGTATTGGTTTCGACCATCGGTGGGTGGTTCCAAGGGTAGGCAGAGGTGGTGGATTGGTTCTTTTTTGGAGGTCTTCAATTAATTTGATAGTAGAGGGATCAAACAAATATTATATTAATGCCGTTGTTGACAAAGGTATGGATGGTGAATAGCGACTGACCGGATTTTATGGTGATTCTCTTGGAGTGATTCAAGCTTTGAAGTCAGAGGAGTGTAGCTTATCACCAACGGGTTTGCCAATTGAAGATGTGAAAATGTTTGCTAACAATTTTGTAAGATTGTTGTATTCTCACATTAAGAGAAACGACAATAGGATTGCTTATAGTCCGGCTAAAATTACATTATGCATACCAGATTTTCAAGTATGGATGAAAGATGTCTCATCACATATTGTTTCGATTTTACAATTGAATGTAGTTGAATTTCATTAATAAAATCCATCAGTTTCTTTCTCAAAAAAAAAAAAAAAAAAAAAAAAAAAAAAACTACAAACTTGTCCAATAAATAAAGAACTCCATTAACCAGTGGCAAATCATTAAATACCCGCCTATCCCCACTTAACCACTTATGTCCATTTTTACCACCCTTTCTTCTTCCGAAGTTACAAACTTGTCCAGTAAATTCATGTACTCTTTTTTTTTTTTTTTTTGGAGAAACGTAAATTCATGTACTCAGCTGCCCTATTTTCAATTAATTTAATGGTGCTTAGGATGTTGATCAGAGTACCACAGTGTTCCACTTGATTCCTTACATTCCATATAGATTCTAAAGTAAAAGCTATGTAAGCAGAGGATTGATCTTTTAATATACTTGTAAACGTCTGTAAGGGCATTTAAAGAATGATGTTAAAAATACTTTGAGGAAAAACACAATTATTAACCAAACAATCACCCATAGTTTCCCCCATATGCAAAATTCTCACTGAGACCCAGCATCAAAATCCTTATAGGCACTATAGAGACTTGTTATCATTTTGTCAAATAACTAATAAGTAACATTTTTTTTTTCAAACGATAAGTAATACATTTTTAATAATGATTATCTCTACAATATGGTTTATTTACAAAAGAACTAGAATTGAGTTTTTTTTTTTTTTTTCAAACAAAGCTTATAATTTTATTGGAATTTTATAAAACTCTATATTAACTTCATTAATTCAAATCAATACTTATTTTTTAATTAAAATTTTATATCATTCACTATATATATATATATATATATATATATATATATATAGCTGGTGTGTAACTCCGAAACGGCACACCGGTACACACGGATATTGAGTTATGTCATTCTTTGGCCAAACCAAAACAACATCCGGTACGAAATTGACTCCCTTGATAATAGTACTTCATTAACATTTTGGTCAATTCCTTTGTTTTTTAAAAGCCATGGTCAGATGCTTAATAATAATTGAATATGTATGTGTTATTAAAAAAAAATTGGTGGATTCCGGTTAGCTCAACTGGTAAAGTCTCTGATGGTTGTATAAGAGATCCGGGGTTCAATCCCCGCCTACACCAAAAACTGATTGGTGTCTTGGTCTGATAATAAAGAGTTATTATCGGGAGCGGACGCCATAGGTTAAAACTCTCTCAAAAAAAAAAAAAAATTGAATACGTGTGGCTAACAAAAGCAAAATTCAATTTTGATTCTGTACGTAAATAGGCTAACTTGGCCGAAACCAGCGACCTAAGGTTAGGCCCAAGTTGGTAGCCCAAAGGAGGACACGAATGGGTCAGCCCAGCCTTAGTGAGGGATGAATATGGCCTTCGAAGAAATGTATAACGGCCCAACACAAGCCTATTCGGCTTCTGGCCCAAATCCACCTTAGCGACAATGTAGGACACAAGTCAGCGAATCACGAAATCGATAATTGACACCAAAAACTGGACAGCACATTGTTCTAAGAAGAGAAACTTGTCAAAAGGGCTAGTCAGTGGGGACCATCGGTCCAATTTTCACGTCATGCCACATTCAACGTAAAACATATAAATAGGTAAAGATGAAATTGGAGTGGGTGGGAGAAAAAGGGGACCAGTAGTTGGGAAGCACATAAGCCACACCAGCGGAGAGTACACCAAACATCTCACCCAAAGGGGAAGGTACCAAAGGGAAGACACCAAAGGGAAGATACCACGAAAACTCACGCATACTCACTCACACAAACCCACTTTTACATACAGTTTATTCTGATCTCTAGAGGGTACAATCTAACTTAGGCATCGGAGGGTCTCTCGGGGACCCCAACCTGGTGTCTTTACATTGTTTCTTTGGAATAGGCTACCAAGGTCTTCTAACATTACTGACGAGGATCATGCTAGCAAGCTTCGCAACCATGGGCCCTACCAGGATAGGAAATCCATATCCCACTAATCACTAAATTAACTGTCTGCATCCACAAACTGATCACGTGCCAGTCTTGGTTGGACTCGCCACAAATTCTAATTGAATTTTCTCTCAATTTTGATGTGTGTGTGTGTGTGTATTACCAGTTAGTAATTAATCGTACATAGTCATGTTATATTACATAAAAATTTGAATTATTTTTAGTTACACAAAAAAAATGGCTCATAAATATAAAATCATTCAAACTCTCTTTTCCTCAAATTTTATTTATAGAGTTAAATATATGATTAGATTTTTTATTATGGTTTATTTATATTGGATTCATTGTTTTCTACACTAAATTAACTCACTTGGTACAAAAATTTAAAAACTTAGACTAGATGGGACATGTAGTGCAAAATTATACTCTAATTGAAACCTAATTTTTACACTGAATTAACTCACTTAATACAAAATTTTAAAAGTTTAGATTAGAAGGGATACGTGGTGCAAAATTATAATGATAGTAAAATTTTAAAAATACATATTTTAAATTTTATCAAGTTAAGCTAATTGACACTTTTGATGTCTCTAAATATGCTCAATGTTTGAATTCACCGTCCTCGTTGTCATAAGTTATCCGAAATACCCCCTAAACCTAAAAAGCAACTAAAATACTCCTAAACCTTAAAAATGACCAAAAATGTTCAAAAACCATTAAAAATGACCAAAATACTCCCAAAACCTAAAAAATGATCAAAATACACAGAAAACCTAAAAATTGACCAAAATAGTCCTGAAACCTAAAAATTACCAAAATAGCCCCTACACCTGAAAAATGAACGAAATACCCCCTCGATCTAAAAAATAACCAAAATACCCTTGAAACCTAAAAATGACCAAATTACCCTCGAAACTTAAAAAACAGTTTGAAATACCCCCGAAACCTAAAAATTAACCAAAATACCACATAAGCTTAGAAAATGACCAAAATACCCCGGAAACCTAAAAAATGTCCAAAATGCCCCCGAGATCTAAAAATGACTAAAATACTCTCGAAACCTAAAAATTATCAAAATACCATCTAAATCTAAAAAATGACCAAAATATCTCCAAAACCTAAAAATTACCCGAAATACCATTTAAACCTGTAAAATACCCCTAAACCTTAAAAAAGACCAAAGATTATCAAAAACCATTAAAAATGACCAAAATATTTTAAAACCTAAAAAATGACCAAAATATCTCTAAAACCTAAAAATGATCAAAATGCACTGAAAACCTAAAAAATGACCAAAATAGTCCTGAAACCTAAAAATTACCAAAATAACCCCTATACCTGAAAAATGACCGAAATACCCCCTAGACCTAAAAAATAACCAAATAACCCCCCAAAACATAAAAATTAACCAAAATACACCTCAAACCAATAAAATGATGAAAATACCCTAAACCATTAAAATGACCCAAATATACCAAAAACCTCTAAAATGACCACAAATAACTTTGAAACCTCTAAAATTACCAAAAATACCCTAAAACCTCTAATACGACCAAAATAGCTATAAACCTCTAAAACAACCAAAATACCCCCTCAAAATATCTTAAATGACCAAAATACCACTAATCTTATATGATGAACAAAATACACCTGAAGCCTCCAAAATTACCAAAAAGGAGGTTTGGGGTGTATTTTTATCGTCCTATTGGTTTAAGTGGCATTTTTGTCATTTTATAGGTTTCGGGGTATTTTAGTTAATTTTTAGATTTCTATGGTATTTTGGTCATTTTTTAGGTTTAGGGGGTATTTCGGTCATTTTTTATGTTTGGAGGTATTTTGGTCATTTTCTAGGTTTCAAGGGTACATTGGAAAATTTTCAAGTTTTGGCGGTATTTTGGTCAATTTTTAGGTTTCATGGTATTTTGGTCATTTTTAGGTTTAAGGGGTATTTCGATCATTTTTAAGTTTGGGGTATTTTGGTCATTTTTTTAGGTTTGGGGGTATTTTGGTCAATTTTTAGGTTTCAGAATATTTCGGTCATTTTTAGGTTTAGGGTATTTTGGTCATTTTTAGGTTCAAGGGGTATTTCAGTCACTTTTTAGGTTTAGGGATATTTAGATAACTTTTTATGTTTAGGGGGTATTTTGGTAAATTTTTAGGTTTTGGGAGTATTTCGGCCATTTTTTAGGTTTAGGGGGTATTTTGGTCATTTTTATGTTTCAAGAGTATTTTGGTCATTTTTTAGGATTTGGGTTATTTCGTACCTTTTTTAGGTTTCAAGGTTATTTTGTTCATTTTTTAGGTTTCGTGGGTATTTAGGTCATTTTATAAGTTTCGAGGATATTTTGGTCATTTTATAGGTTTATGTGATATTTCGGACATTTTTTTTAAGGCGTATTTCAGTCATTTTTTAGGTTTCAGGAGTATTTTGGTCATTTTTTACGTTTCGGAAGTTTTGGTCATTTTTTACGTTTCAAGGGTATTTTGGTCATTTTTAGGTTTTGGGGTATTTTGGTCAATTTTTAGGTTCAGGGTATTACGGTTAATTTTTAGGTTTCTAGGGTATTTTGGTCATTTTTCAAGTTTAGGGGTATTTTGGTAATTTTTAGGTTTTGGGGGCTTTTTGGTCATTTTTAGGTTTCGGGGTACTTTGGTCTTTTTAGGTTTCAAGAGTATTTTTTTTTCGTTCATTTTATAAGTTTTGGGGTATTTCAATTGATTTTTAGGTTTCGAGGGTATTTTGGTCATTTTTTAGGTTTAAAAAGTATATCAGTCATTTTTTTTAAAGTTTATGGGCGTATTTTGGAAGTTTTTAGCTTTCAAGGGTATTTTGGTTTTGGGGGTATTTTGCTATTTTTTAGGTTTTGGGGGTATTTTGCTCTTTTTTAGGTTTCAGTGGTATTTTGGTAAATTCTTAGGTTTAGGGGTGTTGTGGTCAATTTTTAGATTTCTAGGGTATTTTGGTCATTTTAAAGGTTTATGGGTTATTTCAGTCATTTTTAAGGTTTAGGGGGTATTTTGGTCATTTTTTCAGGTTTTGGGGGTATTTTGGTCATTTTTAGGTTTCAAGGTTACATTGGTCTATTCTTTGGTTTTGGGGGTATTTTGGTCAATTTTTAGGTTTCATGGGTATTTTTTGTCCTATTTTAGGTTTAAGGGGTATTTCGGTAATTTTTTATGTTTAGGGTGCTATTTTGGTTAATTTTTTATATTTCAGAGGTATTTCAATTAATTTTTAAGTTTTTAGGGTATTTTGGTCATTTTTCGATTTAAGGGGTATTTTAGTCATTTGTTAGGTTTAGGGGGTATTTTTGTAATTTTCAAGGTTCTAGTTATTTCGTACATTTTTTAGGTTTTAAGAGTATTTTGGTCATATTTTAGGTTTTGGGGATATTTCGATCATTTTATAAGTTTTGGGGGTATTTTAGTTAATTTTTAGGTTTCAAGGGTATTTTGGTCATTTTTAGGTTTCATGAATATTTTGGTCATTTTTAGGTTTCCGGTGTATTTTGATAATTTTTAGAATTCGAGAGAATTTTGGTAATTTTCAGTAGTTTTAGGGTATTTTATGATTAGGTGATTTGTAGAAATGGTACTGGATTATAATTGGGTCTTATTGGGTACCCAATTAAAACCCAATAAGCATTTTTTTTTAATACAAAGGGTATGTAGTGGTAAAACCCAATAAACATTAATATTAGTTAGTTTAATTGGGTTGATACCCATTTAACCTAATTGATAATTTGGTGGTTTGGGTCATATTTAAGCGGGCGGGTTTAGGTAGGCAAATGGGTTTGGTTCATTTTGCCCTCCATAGTCATACCTATTAATCTTTTGAAAGTATATAAAAAAATATGTGTATTTTTTTTAACACTTGAAATATCTACTATTTTTAGAATAAATAATTTCATATTCCATATAAATAGAACACATTGTGCAACAATCTACTCGTTGGGTTTTAGGTGGAATAACTCTTGCTCATGGGTTCAATCCCTCTAGTTGTGCTTAACTATTTTTTCATCATGACCTGTAGTGACGAAATAAATATTTTGTTACCAATTTGAACATCTTTAGTCACCCATTTTAAATTTTCGAGGGCGAAATCTTCTTTTCCTCACCAAATGCTAACATTCAAAGTGTGTGAAATTGTTTATCCTCACTAGATTTCGTCACAATAGCCCACTTTTGTTGTAATTTTGTGGACCCAAATAATATGTGGCAAATTTTAATCCACCAATGTGACATGTGACATTATTTGATCTAATTAATTTAATGACACATAAATTTGGAAATTGTCACTAAATTTTGACGTGACATAAATGGGTTAATTAATTTTTTGCCTCGTACAAACACTTAAAAATAATTTTATGGTTTACTACTTCAAACCATGTTCAAGTGGGCATTTTAGGAGTTAATTTCTTATTCACTCTTTAAATGGTTTTGGGTGAGTGACCATTATTGTTATTTTGTTTTCCTTTTGAAACTCAAAACTGAGAAAAGCATGAAAATGGAGAAAACCCTAATTTCACTCAAATAACTCATGCCTAAAACCCACTCAAAACACTCACATTCAAACTACTTGGACCAAATACAGTAGTCTTGGAACCATTATTCGAAGTTCGACCAAGTTTGAATTTTTATTGAGTTTTACCAACTTTGACTAATTTTCACAAATTTTGGCCACACTGTTCTCTCAATCCAACTAACTAGTAAGCTCAAATTCCACCAAAACTAACATCTCACCACATTATTCAAATACTATAGTCAAATTTTGATCTAAGTATGCCATGTGTGCATCACATTTTGTGTTCCTACCCTCAAGGAAACCTTGTATAACCATGTTCTCATAATCCAACTATCTAATTGACCTCAAATTTTATTAGCACCCACATTTTACCTCACTCTTTTAATCCAATGGTTAAATTTTGTATCTAAGTCTAATGCTTGAAGGAAATGTGTTGTGTACCCACTTATTTTTATTACCTCTATCTGATCTTCTATAAGTTTGATCCGAGTCAACCCAATATAGCCTGTAATTTTTTTCACCAAAAAAGTGTTTTTTTACCGGAGAAAAAAAAAAAACTTTAAAATAACGAAACATCTTAGGCCACAAGATTCATTTCCTATCTAAGATTTATCTTTTTATTGACCCCTCTAAAAAAAAATCCTAGAGCCACCACTAGATGTGACACATCCTTATTGAATTCACTCTCTAATAATAAATATTTATGAATAAAACAAAAGAGGGGTTTCTATAACTTTGTATAACCTTTTATATAATGCCACCCCTATTTTATATATATATATATATATATATATATATATATATATATATATATATATATCTCAAAAGTCAGTTTAGGGAAGAAAAACTTCACTAAGAACCCAACAAATGATTGGCTAAATGAATGGAATGTTCTCATAATCCAACTATTTGATTGACCTCAAATTTCATCAACACCCACATTTTACCCCACTCTTTTAATCCAATGGTTAACTTCTTTTGTATCTAAGTCTAACGCTTGAAGGAAATGTGTTGTGTACTCACTTGTTTTTATTACCTATATCGGATTTTCTATAGGTTTGATTTGTGTCAACCCAATATAGCCTGTAATTTTTTTTGCCAAAAAAAGTATATTTTTATGGAAAAAAAAAAATTAAAATAGCGAAACATCTTAGACCACAGATTCATTTCTTATCTAAGATTTATCTTTTTATTGACCCTTCTAAAAAAAATCCTAGAGCCACCGCTGAATGTGGCACATCCTTATTGAATTCACTCTCTAATAATATATAGGTATGAATAGAATAAAAATCTGATGATGCGGCACATCCTTATTGAATTCACTCTCTAATAATAAATATGTATGAATAAAACAAAAGCGGGGTTTCTAGAACTTTGTATAACCTTTTATATAATACCACCCCTATTATTACTCTCTCTCTCTCTCTCTCTCTCTCTCTCTCTCTCTATATATATATATATATATAAAAGTCAATCAGTTTAGGGAAGAAAAACTTCACTATGAGCCCAATAGATGATTGGCTAGATGAATGGAATGGCAATTGATTGCCGTATAAGATAGATGATACCGCCAACAACAACAATAATAATAATAATAATATATATATATATATATGATAAAATCCAATAATAATATTATAACCTTCATAACTCAAGTCAAACCTCGCTTGAATCATTGAAGGTCAAGTGCATCACAGGTGTGCCTTTGTGTTAGAACCTCTTTCCCTCTTCCTTATGTGTGTGTGTTTGTTTCTCAAAAAAAAAAAAAGTGCATCACAATAGTTTTACTTGTAAAGCATGCTTATGTTGTTAATATCTATGTCACCAACACATACAAATTTCTAGCCTAAGAGTATTCTCATCAAACATGTCAAAAAATATAGCATTTAGCATCTCAAAACCCAATTTTATAACATATAACACATCACTTTACAATACAACCTATATCAAAACTTTTTTTTTTTTGGCCATTTCATTTAAATAATGTTTCTTTATTATTTTTCAATAATCTTTTATTTTTCTCTCTCTTCTCTGTCTCTCTCTTTCTCACAACACTACTGGCACCACACTACCAACCACCCACCAAAACCCACCACCCATACCACAACCACCACTAACAAAAAAAGAAAAACAAAATCACAATGAAAGAAACCTCCACATCCACATCCACCCACAACCACCACATCCACTCACCACCAACAACCACAAAAAAAAAAAAAAAAAAAAAATTGAAGAAGAAGAAGTAACCTCCACCATCACCGCCACCAACAAACCCATTAGCGGACCCATCACGCCGAACCAAAACCCACAAGACACGGACACCACTTCCCCTCCCGTTGTCATCTTCTTCCACGGCATGGCTTAACGTCCTCCTTCACACTTGTAAATCAAATCAAGACCCACCCCAACCAAATCAAGACCCAAAATCAAATCAAAGATTTGATAGCATGTCATTTTGTGTCAGCCTTGCACAATCGGAGCCCAATTAGACCCAAGGAGAACCACGCAGAACAAAAAAAAAAAAAAAAAAAAAAAAAAAAACTCTGTGCCGCCATCGGACCCACGATCCATGACCACAATCATTGGACCACAGCCATTGGCATCCCACAATCGTCAGAGCACAATCATTGGCGAAGCCCACTCATCGGCGAACCACAGAGAGAGAAGAGAGAAGATAGAAGTGAGAGAGGAAAGAGAAAGATAGAGCAAAGAGAGAGCGTTGAGTGAATGAAAAAAAAAAAAATCAACTTGGCTTGATGCTCTAGCCCGGGTTTCATCAGAGAGGGAGGCAGAGATGTCGAGCAGAGGGAGAGAGAGAGAGCAGAGAAATGGTGAGACAGGGAAGAAATGGAAATGAGATAGACAAAGAAGAAAAGAAAGTGGGCTCCATCTAAATAAAAAAATATTATAAATTTTACAATTGGTGAACAATGCTGTCTCAAATATAAGATTGTACTGTTCATCAATATAAAAAATTATAGCATTTAAAACCCTTGATGGAGCAAGCTTTTGGGTAAAAAATGCTAAAAAAAATCATCTTTTAGCATATACAAGGCTTAATGGGAATACTCTAAGAATTCTATCAAATTAAAAAAAAAAAAAAAAAAAAAAAAAAAACTATCAGATTTAATTAAATTCATCAATGCGTGAAGGCCGAAAACTGAAAAGATGTTAGAATACTGTTTCTCTCTCTCTCTCTCTCTCCCTCTCTCTCTTCAAAGCTATTTTTATATCCAAACTTCAAGTATATAATCTGACCCAACGAAACATCAACTTTAAATATGGTAGAAGCAAATGAATGAAGGTTAGATGAATGGAATGTTCTCATAATTCAACCATTTGATTGACCTCAAATTTCATTAGCACCCACATTTTACCTCACTCTTTTAATTTTGTATTTAAGTCTAACACTTGAAGGAAATGTGTTGTGTACCCACTTGTTTTTATTACCTCTATCTGATCTTCTATAGGTTTGATCTGTGTCAACCCAAAATAGCCTGTAATTTTTTTCACCAAAAAAAGTGAAAAAAGAAAAAGAAAAAAGTGCATCACAATAGTTTTGCTTGTAAAGCATGCTTATGTTGTTAATATCTTTGTCACCAACATATACAAATTTCCAGGCTAAGAATTCTATCAAATAAAAAAAAAAAAAAAATTAGAGGACTATCAAATTTAATTAGAGTACAACTGATTTTTTTTTTTTAGATAATATAGACAAAAGACACAAGAGAAAAGGAAGGAGAGAGTGAAAAGACAAGACTTACAATACAAGCACTTACAAAAACTCATTCACTAACTAACCGATGTGATACTTTAGACCATTTTTTTTTTTTTTAGATAATATAGACAGAAGATGGAGGAGGAGGGAATAAGAGTACAACTGATTGAAACAAAAATTATTGCTGTAAACATATATTTCCAAAGAAATCAAAAGAAATTGAACACTAGAAGAAAAGTATACCAGGGACTTTTTTTATAAAAGAGAAAAGACAAAGCATATCTACTCTCCATTGCAATGTATCACTGGTTACAAAGGACCAAAACTTATGTAACTATGTATCCCTCTAGGATGCCTCCACATGTTCCCATCAGTTGTATCAAACATGACTACCATATATTTCATGAATTCCTTTAATTGAAT
This sequence comes from Quercus dentata, assembly GCA_028216015.1. Taxonomy (NCBI): domain Eukaryota; kingdom Viridiplantae; phylum Streptophyta; class Magnoliopsida; order Fagales; family Fagaceae; genus Quercus; species Quercus dentata. The sequence goes on from CP116445.1 coordinate 72,282,346, forward strand.
TCTAATTCACACTCTTGCAAGCTTAGTTTACTTTGTTAATTAAGAGAACATTCTTGAGCATTCTCTATTTCCTATTCTTCATCATTTACAAAAATCAAATTCTTGAAATAAACCTTCAATGATATTTTGCACTTTCTAAAAAAATTTCGTATCTTTCTCATCAAATTCTATTAGTACCACGTCTACCCCATGTGAATTGGCTTCACCACCCATATCTATATTTCCAATAATCCTGTAAACACGACAACAACAACCTCATTATAATAAAAATAAATAATAAATAATTAAAATAATAAAAAAAAAAAAAGTGAAAGAATCTGACAACACTTAAATATAGAATGGAAGATTATTGTCTCCATCATAAGCGTCTTGCGCGGCTCACCTTCTTGTGCAAGTAATGATAAAAGTAAATGGGATAATTACAGTAAACCCCCACGGGGTTAGGCCCGATTACACTATGCCTACCCGTGGTTCAAAACTTATCACTTTGCCCACCTGAGGTGCCTTCCGTTAGGGATCTGTTACCCACCTCTCTGTTTGCCGTTAGAAAAACACATTTTTAAAGAAAAACAAACATAACAAAGATCAAAAAGTAGGGTTTTTATTTCTTAAGAACTTCTATAAGAACAAAACACAAAACACAGGAATAGCACAGATCAAATGCTTAATGAAATCCCTTTTAATCGGGAGGATCACGCAGAGGTGGGAATATAGGACAATTCCTTCAATAAAGACTTCATCAAATAGTTCCTAACAATCCAATTACATGCTCCACACTTGGAAAACCCATTGAAATGTGGATTAGGAAGCAATTCTGAGAACCCAAAAAAGAATTCACAAAAGGGTTTATTCACAAAAGAATTCTCAAAAGAACCCCAACGTGGAAAACCCAATATTTTCTGGTGTTTGGAAAAGAAGAAGGAAAACACAAATCCAGAAAAACACAAGCCACAACCCAGAAAAATACATTAACGATCGCGATCCCGGATCGCGATCTCGCCGGCGCGATCTCGCGAAGGCGAGATCGCGATCAACGTTGCGATCTCGCGACGACGCGATCTCGCGTTCGCGAGATCGCGCCGTCGATCGCGGACACAAGCCACAACCCAAAAAAAATCATCAACGATCGCGATCCCGGATCGCGATCTCGATCCGGCGCGATCTCGCGAATGCGAGATCGCGATCGACGACGCGATCTCGCGAACACGAGATCGCGGTCGTCGGACTAGTCTGAGAGAATGGATTTGGAATGGAGGACAAGGATCAACGACAAAATATATTTACGGTAATTTGTTTTTTGGGATTTGGAATTTTTTTTTTTTGGGTTTGGTTTGGTTTGAATAAAATTTGGAGAGATCTATAAAAAAAAAAACAAAAATAAAAAAACAAGTGCTCAATGAAATCACTTTTAATCGGGAATAGCATTTGATCTGTGCTATTCCTGTGTTTTGTGTTTTGTTCTTATAGAAGTTCTTAAGAAATAAAAACCCTACTTTTTGATCTTTCTTATGTTTGTATTTCTTTAAAAATGTGTTTTTCTAACGGCAAACGGAGAGGTGGGTAACAGATCCCTAACGGAAGGCACCTTAGGTGGGCAAAGTGATAAGTTTTGAACCACGGGTAGACACAGTGTAATTGGGCCTAACCCCAGGTGGGTTTCTTGTAATTATCCCAAAGTAAATAGCATATATAATTGGGTTAACACAATGAATTTAATAACTTGTATATATTGACGGTAATATTTGATAGGATGGTTATATTAGTTTTTTTTTAAAGAGAGTCTCAACTAATCGTTATATTAGTTTGTATTAAACCATTTGCACCAAAAAAAAAAAAAAGGAAGAAGAACGAAAAAAGCCCCATATCTAGTGCCAATATATATAGTAGAATCGGGGTTGAATGTACAGAAGCAATACAAACAAATATTGGATGTGACCACCTCTGCAAAGTATACTTCAATGAGGCCATTTTTGAGACTTGACTCCAGTCACCTTGCAAGTATACTTCAAGGTTCTTCGATAGGTTATTTCTCCGTGGAGACGATCTGTGAGAGCATTATTCTACAAGCGGAAAGTTTTCGATCCGTAGGTTTTTCCTATGTTAACAGGAAAGGTAACAAGCCTGCCCATATTTTAGCCGAAGTTGCTAAACAAATTGGTGACTTTAATTTGTAGTTTGGTTGGAGGAAATTGCTAGCCTTATTGAGCACTCGTGCACTCAGGATGTAATTTCTCTTCCTTGATTTTTGAAGAATAATATCCCTCATGGGCTTCCAATCAATATATTTATATATTTATTGGATGCCCAGCAGTAACATTAGGATTTAGGCCGACCCCTACATAATACTACATTTAATTCAGGTAGGCGATGCTATATATTGGCTTAATTGTTGTTGTGCAGATAACACCCCAGGACTCAAATCAATAACAGTAAATAAGTGGAAATTAAATAACAAGCACACACAAAGAACATAAGAATTTACGTGGTTCAAAAACCGCCTACCTCCACAAAGATGACAGAGAAATTTCACTATAAAAAAATAGGGAAATACAATAGTGCACAAAAACACTCTCAAGAAACCCAAATCCCACTACACCCTAATTAACTCTCTCTCACCCACAAGACAAGAAAACACTATTCTTCTTCTTATGTGGTCATTACTAGGGTTTTAGGAATTACTCTAATTCTCTCTATGTATTTTTTCTCCACAAACCTAATATATATATTATAGGTTGGTTGTACTAGGAATTATATTCCTAGTTGAATTGATTTACTTGTGTGACTTTGGGCTTGTGGCAATTCAAGACACACACAGCCCACTTCAACAAATCTCCACCTTGGCTTGAATTGATCAAGATACACGAGCAAACTCCTCTATCACCTCCATCTTAGCCCTTAAGGGCTTACAAGCTACAAACACCAATCAAGTCCAAGTAACTCTTGAACTTATCTGTTGGAACCGACTTTGTCAACATACTAGAGGATTCCTAAGTCTTATTCTTCTGTAGTGACCCCATCTCTTCTACATCCCTGTAAGACAATGGATCTCCATTGCTAGTTATGATCTTCAAAGCCATATCTCTATAGTGCTTTGTGAACCCGCTTCTATCTACCTTTAGCAATTGAATAAGACTCTTTTTGTTGCTGTTGTGAATCAATCTCAACATCACTCTTATCACTGGATGAACTATTCTCGTCAAGCTCCACCTCAATAGTTAATTTCTCCTATAGACTATCATCACGTATCTCTATTTCATTCTGTTTCAACATAAAGGCTTCATCAAATATGACATCTTTGCTAGTCACCGTTTTCTTTGAGATTGGATCTCAAAGCCTGTAGCCTTTAACACCTTTTTCAAAACCAAGAAATATACATTTTCTTGACTTTGAATCCAATTTAGAACGCTCTCCACTCTGCACATGCACATAAGTTGGACAACCAAAGATTTTTAGACTCGAATAATCAACTGGTTTACCTAACCAAACCTCTACTGGAATCTTGAAATCAATGGGTGATGATGGAGATCTATTAATAATGAAGCTTGCTGTGTTAACTATCTCTACCCAAAACACCTTAGGCAACCCCGCATTCAATCTCATGCATCCGGCTCTTTTTGCTAAGGTACTGTTCATTCTCTCTGCAACCCCATTCTGCTGTGGAGTTTCTTTAAGCGTGAAGTGACGAGTAATACCTTCCAATTCACAAAATCTTATGAATTCTTTATCTCTATACTCTAGTCCATTATCTGTTATAAGGTATTTTATTTTTCTGCCATCGATTCTCAACTTGTGCTTTCCACTTTTTAAATATGTCAAACACATCAAACTTATGCTTCATAAAATAAATCCATACCTTTCTAGAGTAGTCATCAATGAAAGTGACGAAGCACTGAGTAATTGCTATGAGAAGAAAGCGATCATTGGGCCTCAAACATCTCGAATGAATGTAGTCAAGAACAACCTTACTTGTATGAGAGTCTATCTTGAAACCGACTCTATCTTGCTTCCCATACATACAATACTTGCAGAAGTCTAGCTTGCATGTCTTCACCCCTTTCAATAAATTTCTCTTGTGCAACTCTAACATACCACGTTCACCAATATAGCCAAGTCGCATATGCCATAATTTTGTGTCGTCGGTCTTTGGACTCTACCGAAATGGTGATTGCAACTCTTCCTACAAGTGTGTTCCCAATCAATCTGTAAAGTGTGTTTATTTTCTGTCCCTTCATTACCATCAAAGCACCTTTGGTAATCTTCATGATTCCACCCTTTGATGAGTATGAATAGCCCAAATCATCCAATACTCCGAAAGAAATTAAATTCTTTCTAAGATCTTGAACATGTCCGACATTACTAAGAACTCTCACAACTCCATCAAACATCTTGATCTTCACGGTACCAATTCCAATAACCGGGCATGTAACATCATTACCCATTTGGACCATACCACCATTGTAAGGCTTATACGTGTCAAACCAATCTTTCTTTGGAGTCATATGATATGAGCATGCTGAATCTAAAACCCAAGATTCCAATAGAACATTGTTACTTGATGAAACTAAAGTAAATTTGCACCAACTTCACTTTGTCATCCGATGTTTCTTCAGCAACACTAGCTAATTCTAGGGGCTTCTTTCCATTCTTCTTCTCCTCTAAATGCTTTTTCAACTTTTTACACTGATTCTTGTAGTGCCCTTTCTTGTGACAATAAAAGCACTCTACATCTTTCTTTGCACGTGATTTAGATTGTGATCTATTCCTGTTGGAGTTCCGTCCTTTTAACTTGCTTCTACCCCTATTGCTTGACTCGGACTTTACAATAAGTCCATCAACCTGAGAACCATTACCATCTTGCTTCATCTTTATATGTGACAAGAGAGCACTAGTCACCTCCTCAAGTACTATAGTCTCTTTCCCGTACATCAACGTAGCCACTAGATGATCAAAAGAAGTAGGAAGCGATGCTAATAAAAGTAACGCTTTATCTTCGTCCTCATAATTCACCCCAAAGTTTGACAGTTGGGTGTTCAACATGTTAAACGTGTTGAGATACTCCAACAAATCTAAACCTTCCTTAATATGCAAACTATATAGTTGCTTCTTCACGTACAACTTGTTCGTCCGATTCTTTCTCATATAAAGACCTTCTAGTTTTTCCCAAACCTCCTTTGCGGTCTTTGCTTCTAGGATGTTGTGAATGACCTTATCACCTAGGTTGAGACGAATAGCGCTAGCTGCTTTCTCATCCATCTCTACCCATTCTACATCCTTCATCATTTCTGGTTTCTTCTCCTTCCCAAGCAAGGCCTTGTGAACTCCTTGTTGAATTAGGAGATCCTTCATCCGCCTTTGCCAAAGAGAAAAATTTCCCTTACCACAAAACTTTTCTACATCATACTTTGTGCTTGACATCTTTAATGTATTCAAAGGATTGAATCCTAACCTTGCTCTGATACCACTTGTTGTGCAGATAGCACCCCAAAACTTAAATCAATAACAGTAAATAAGCGGAAATTAAATAATAAGCACACACAAAGAACACAAGAATTTACGTGGTTCGGCAAACTGTCTACCTCCACAAAGACGACGTAGAAATTTCACTATAAAAAAATAGGGAGATACAATAGTGCACAAGAACACTCTCAAGAAACCCAAATCCCAATACACCCTAACTCTCTCTCACCCACGAGATAAGAAAACACTATTCTTCTTCTTATGCGGTTGCTACTAGGGTTTTAGGAATTACTCTAATTCTCTCTATGTATTTTTTCTCCACAAACCTAATATATATATATATATATATATATATATATATATATATTATATAGGTCGGTTGTACTAGGAATTATATTCCTAGTTGAATTCGATTTACTTGTGACTAACTTTGGGCTTGTGGCAATTTAAGCCACACACACAGCCCACTTCAACAATTGTCATAATCTTGCTGATTTTTTATCATAACTTCAAGGGATCAGCATTATAATCTGGAATGAACAAGGATTAGTTATGGCTATTCTCTCACAACAAATTCCACTGCCTACTTTGGTGGAGATGGTGGAAGTGTTAGTAGCTCGCCAGGCTTTGGTTTTTGCTAAGGAACTTGGTTTTGACAGGGTGATTGTGGAAGGAGATTCTACAAACACTATTACCTCTATTAATGGAGGTCACATGGATTACTCGGCTTTGGGTCATGTCTTGATGGATATCAAATGTTTATTTTCTAGTTTTTCTTACATTTCAGTTAAGCATATTAATAGAGAAGGGAACTGTGTGGCACATAAGCTTGCTAGGCAGGGTGCCAGGTACCCTTTTTTGGTTTGGATGGAATCTGTTCTACTAGACATTCTTGAGGTGTACCAACTTGATTTGTTGAGAATGCAATAATATGATCTCTACCCCCGAGGGGATTTTTCTCAAAAAAAAAAAAAAAAAAAAAAAAAATCAAGGGCACATTGGGTACATTAAATATAAATTACAACTGAAATGATAATCCTTATTTTTGGGAACAAAAGATGTTGTAAGGAAATAATTGAACTTATTCATAGGGTTTTTTTCTTTTTCTCTTTTTCTTAAGAGAAAACTTATTCATAACTAAGTTTGGTTGTAACATTAGGATATAGGGTATGGCTTATGTCCAATACTTTTTTAAATGGACATGTCTTTTGTTTTAAATATACAATGATAAGTTGTAGTAGATTTAAATCTTTACCTTTTATTTAGTTAATGGATGACGTGGCAGTCTCTCATTAAAATAAAAAGATATTATAGTTTAAAAAGTACTGGAGGTAAGCCAAACCCTATAATATAAGAGAAATGATATATCTATAACATTTTTACAACAAATCCTAAATAGCAAGTTGTTACTAGTTGTTATTGTTAGGGCAAAAAAGTAATCTTAGTGTTAGTTTGAAATTTGAACTAATAACAACTAACCACCTGTAATTTGTTGTAAAAATGTTGTAGGTGTAGCATTTCTCATAATATAATACTCAAGATCTTCTTAAAAAAAATAATAATAACACTCAAGATCGTACTTAAGAAATATCTTACTTATACATTCTTTAAAATGATTTTTTTTTTTTTAAGTGAAATCTATATGTACATAACAATTATAAATATAAATAATTGGAGTAACGAATTATACTCCTACTGGACGTCAGGCCTAGCTAGGATTTCTATACATAACAATTATTATTATTATTAGAAGAAATACTAGAAACTTTATTGAAAAAAAACTAAGCCATTATCAGCTAGAAGAACATCATGAAGATGTAAAGGAATATCCTCCATCTATACCGATAAACCTCTAGAATGTTTAGTTAGGTTGTGAGCTGCAAAATTGCCAAGTCTACGAGTATGTAAAAAACAAGTATGCTTAAAAGCCTCTAAGGATGGTTTCACTGAATCAATAAGATGACTAAAGGAAGCTAGGGAACTTTCAGTACTCTTCAAAACATTTATAACCACTTCAGAATCTCCCTCCAAAATGATCGAGGACAAACCAAGCTCCCTTGCAAACCGAATTGCTCGAACCGCTACCATGGACCCCACATTGTTAGAAGAAGGAAGGATTGGAACATTCTTAGAAAAAGAAGCTCGCACCCTACCCTGGTTATCTCGAACAATCACCCCGAGACTTGATTCATTTGTTTCTCTGAATATAGCTCCATCAAAATTGACCTTCAAGCTAGGAGCTGGAGGTGGTCTCCATCTAACCCGAGTGGAGCAAGCTTAAGTGACGAACATAAATAGGTAAGTAATGAACATAGTCCGAAAGTGCCTCAGAGGCCGATGGAAGTACTTGGGCAATCAGAAATTCCTTGGAGGAAGTTCGTATAATAACTTCTAAATTTCATATATTTTTAAATATATAAACTTTTCATATGTACATAACATTAAAATAAAACTCAAGATCATACTTAAGAAATATCTTACTTATACAACATATTTCTTTAAAAGGAATATTTTTAAAATTTAAGTGAATTCCATATGTACATAGCAATTATAAATATAAGTAATTTGTGTAACGAGTTATACTTCTACTAAACGTCAAGCCTAGGATTTCTATACATAACAATTATTTCTATGGGTGTTGAGTTAGGATTTCCGCTGTACGAATATACTTCTCTAGGAGTTATGCTGGACAAATTGTACTTCTCAATACCAGGTTTTATTCTATTATTGTTATCTTCCTTAATCATTTTCATTTTATTTGTTCTAGAAATAATATTTGAAGTTTTCTTTGTCTACTACATTGTTTTTGTAAAAATGCTAATTAATTTCTTGAATAATACTTCTGTATATGTCATGTATTTTGTGCTGTTGAATTTCACAAATGAAGTCACAAGTTTGGAATCATTTAGAGTTGGCTAAAAAAAAAGCTTAAGAGTATGTTTTGTATACTGTAAATAACCTATAATGAAATTGTTATTCTGTGGAACAATTATTTTATTATTTAGTATCTTAATTACAAAAAATAGTTATTGCTTAAAAATAATTATTTCATAAATTGGGGAATAACTATTTCTCTCATAATTGCATGAAATTTGTGGGCTAAAGAGAAACGGTCTTTTGGTCAAAACTCAGGTTCGCCTTAATTCTAGTAAATTTCTTCGTTAAGGCCTAATAAATAGTAGTTTTTTCATTTTTAGTAATATTTATTTTCCTTAACAGCCTTTAGTTTAATTTGTTTTGGGAAGTCTCTTAGAAACATTAGTTTCAATTTTTGTATTTATCTCAAATTTTCTATTTTTGATCAAATTTATTAATTGGTCATCTAATTATATGATTAGCGTGAACTAAGGTTTTTTGGACCTTTTTTTAGCCGCCCAAAGTTTTCTTTTTTATTATTTAAATACGTTGTAACCTCCAAAGCAACTTTCTCCAAAAAAAAAAAAAAAAAAAAAAAAAAAAAAAACCTCCAAAGCAATTTAGTTATTAAATTGACAAAAATTCAAACTTTTGTCTATTACTTCTCTTGGATTTCAAAAACCTACCACCTTATAGATTCAAAAAACAATGTGTTTGTAATATTATAATTACATTCTAAAATATTCACAGAGGCATCACTTTGATCTTATCTCTCTCTCTCTCTCTCTCTCTCTCTCATGGCGGCACAAAGCTCGTTGAAAATATTGGAGGTCAGTACAATCTCTCCGTCCTCAGGCTCCCCAAACACAGCCACTGAGATCTCTCTCCCACTCACTATCTTTGATCTCTTTTTCTTAAAAGCCGCACCGATTGAGGTTCTTTCCTTCTACTCACAAGCTAACTTAGACTATTTTTCCTTTGACTCAATCCTCTCCAAACTCAAGCACTCACTCTCTCTCACTCTCCCGCACTTTCTCCCACTTGTAGGGAAACTAACATGGCCTCCTGATTCTCAAAAACCCATCATTCATTACATCCCTGGTGATTCCATTTCACTCACTATAGCTGAATCCGATGCCAACTTTGACAATCTATCTGGAGACCATGTAACTGAAGCTAGAAACTTTTGTCATCTCATACCCCACTTGGAAACATCGGACTCAAAAGCTTCAATTTTGACATTGCAAGTCACTCTCTTTTCAAACAAAGGGTTTTGCCTTGGCGTTGTTGCGAACCATGCGGTTCTTGATGGGAAAGCCATGTCATTGTTCTTGGACTCATGGGCTTATATAAGCAAACTTGATAAAGACTCAACTTTATTGCCAGAACTAACGCCATTCATCGACAGAACTGCTGTCAAATACCCGGCTACACTCGACTCTATGTTCTCAGACGGTTTGTTAGCGACAAATAGCCGAAGCCTTAAGCCACACAATTTCGAGGATCCAACAGAAGACATCGTTCGAGGCACATTCGAGTTAAGCCGTGCAGACATAGAAAAACTCAAGAAAAGGGTTTTTTCATGGGGGGACAAGGTTGTTGATGAAGCTAAAACAAAGACAGTGGAACCATTTCAGTTATCAACCTTTGTCCTTACATTTGCATATATAATGGTTTGTGTGGCAAAAGCCAAAGAATTAGAAAGTAACAAATTGATCTGCCTATATATCCCAGCTAATTATCGGTCTCGTTTAGACCCTCCAGTTCCAACAAATTATTTCGGTAATTGTGCTGGAGCAGGTGGTATAGTTGCCCAAGCAAGAGAGTTAATGGAGGAAATTGGGTTGGCCATTGCTGCTTATAGGATCATTGATGGCATCAAAAGATTGAGGGATTTCTTGATGAAGCAGAGAAATGGATTAAACTGGCGACAGGACAGATGGGAGCTGAAGGAACCCAAAACCTACCGGAAATTATTACGGTTGCATGGTCAAACAAATTTAAGGATTATGAGAGGGATTTCGGGTGGGGGAGACCTCAGAAAGTGGCACTCACGAACATACACAGAACTAGAGCAACTACTATAGCGGAAAGCAAAAATGGGAATGGAGGAGTTGAAGTTGGTGTGCTCTTAAAGAAGCATGAAATGGACCTATTTGCTTCTCTTTTTGTTACTGGTTTACAAAGCCTTTAAGATCATATCATTATGTTTTTACCAGGTGCTTTAGAGAGAGAAAAATAAGAATTTTGTTTTCATTACTCGCTAAATATTAAATAAAGACGACTTATATAGTCATCTCTAAGTATGACTCAAATTTATTTGTTTGAGAGAGTTTTAATTTATAGCGTCCGCTTCTGATAATAGCTCTTTATCATCAAATTAAGGCACTAATTAGCAGGGACGGAGTCGGGACTTGAAATTAGAAGGACAGACTTTGTTGTTAGTTGTATGCGATGAATCTAGCTTCGGCTCGGTTGCTTAACAGCTAATGGTTTTTTTTTTTTTTTTATGTTTTTTATGTGTGCATCCAAGTATGAACAAAATTATTTTGTTTAAAATTATTTAAAGGGTCAGGTTGTTTATTTTGGGTAAAATTGATTGATTGAATTTAATTGTTTTTAGCTTTACTATTGATAATTTTTGTTGTTGAATAATTTTTTTGGGCTTGTTTATTTTGCTTTAGATTTTAGATCTGGCCTTTAAAATGAGGAAAATACTAGAATTACAAATTTTTTTACAAATTATTAATGTGGTGAGTAATTATTAGTAATTAAAAATGTGATGCAAGTGATAGGCTCAAACGCAAACCAATAAAATTTTACTACCTCAACAGTTTGTAAAAATGTTATAAAAAAATTTGTGGCTAAAGTAGTACTCTTAAAAGAATCAATGATAATGTTAAGGGAGGCAAAGTGTGATTTTATAGAACAAAATTACTAAAATTGGGGTCTATGTATATATTAATTTTAAAAAAAAATATTTAGGGAGGGCCATTGCCCCCCGGTCCAAATCTCCCTCCATTTGCCAATCAGTTTTTAATGTAGGCGGTGATTAAACTCCAAATTTTTTATTCAACCATCCGAGATTTTACCAGTTAAGCTAACTGGAACCCACTCATGAATTGTATTTAGATTTTATAAAAATAAAAGTATTTAGACAAATAAATAAAAATGTTTACTTTTTTTATATATATTTATTTCAATTTCTATATAATTAAAGTTAAAGGAAATGGCTCAAAGAGCTAATCACAAAGAAAGTAGGTGTCCAAAATAAAGCACATATTAGCTCTGTGAGGTATTTCCATTAACTTTAATTGAATTTGATAATGTTATTAGTGCCAACATCACCTACTAAGAAAGTCATTCTATACTAAAATGCTACATTGTCATGGTGCATATAAGGAGATAATGTAATCCAAGAATGTAGTTTTCACACACATACACACACCCATCTATATATATATACTAGTTGCTAACCTGTGCGATGCACAGGATAGTTAAACAAAATTTATACACATTCACTTTTATTGGTACAATCATTTGAAAATAATTCTATCTAATACCCAAATGTAAGAGACATTGACTTACTATTTAAAGTAGCATTTTGAAGAATTTAGACATATTGTGCAACTGAGCCTTAATTTCTTATCAACGGTTAAAAATATAAGCGCAAATATATAAATAAAGACCATGACTTGAGAAGGACACATTAAACTTCAAATTAGAGTAGTAATGTTACTTTCTCAATCTTTGCCTAGTTATAATAATAATATAGAGGAAATTCAAAACATGGAAAGAAAATAAAAATTACAACAATTAATTCCATTATCTTTCATACTATACTTTGTAATTGTACGGAATTAATTCAACTCAATTTAAGAAGTTGTAATAAAATTGGCTTCTACTATTCTCTATTCTATAGAGATATGAACATATTGGATTTCTCAAACAATTACCGGTATTGTAATAAAATGATTTATTATTGAGAATAAGAAACAAAGAAAATCTCTCTAAAGCTTAAGAAACACAATATACTAAAATTAAAGAGAGAAAATTTTCGGAAGACAAAATATTATAGATAATTTAAAAGAATTTTGGTTTAATTCCTGAACATTGTAACTCCATAAAATTCATACTAATAATAATATTTTATGATAGCGCAGTTAGAATTTTGGTTTAATTCTTGAACACTAAATTGGAAATTGATTATATGAGTATTCAATGGTGAACAAAAATGAAGTTAAAATTTGAGCATTGTAACAACTTCTTCACACAAGTATTCTACGGGTAGCAATGAATTTAATTTGATTGTGTTACTATATAATCCAAACTTATATCAGAACTTTGAATTAACTCAATAAAACTAACAAAGCCTTTCTACTACAAGAACATGTGAAGATTCTGTTAATTTGAGCAAACTTAAACCCCTCCATCCACTTAAATTTTAGAAACAGATTATACACTTAAAAGGGTTAGTAATTTATAGCACTTACCCCCCACTATTAGTATACAAACACCAAGTGCGGTCATCGTAACCCTTTGAAAGAACCTTCCCCAATTGGACCCTATCAACCAAATAAAAAAATAAAAAACCTAATTAACAAAATTGATCCAAAAGGGTCTAAAAAGCACACAAAATCAATTCAGAAAACAAAAATATGAGACAAAGTAATTACTTTCACGCCAATAAAATCGTCAGTATTGCTATTCCAAATCGCAACACTTATCTCTCTAAGGCCTTCAATTAACGAAAACACAAACTTCTCTTGGAATACCGTGAATTTGATATTTACGTTTGGAAAGAGAGAGTTTGCAGAAATCGTGGTTTTATATTTCTTAACTTGAGAGAGGGGTAAGGTTGCTAGGGTTTTGAGGAGTTATAATGTTTTTATTTTTATTTTTATTTTTTATTTTTTAAATATTGTGTTGACGTGGAAATTTTGAGAGAGGGGTAAGATTGCTAGGGTTTTGAGGAGTTATAATGTTTTTATTTTTATTTTTTAATTTTTAAATATTATGCTGACGTGGAAAATTGTGGCGCACAGAGGCTTTTGGTTTTATATATATATATATAGATGAGTTTGACTGGACATGTCCTTATATATATATATATATGAGTTTGACTAGACATGTCTTTTTGTTTTAAATATACAATGATAAGTGGTAGTGAGTTTTAATCCCGCCTTTTATTTAGTTAGTGGGTAATACGATAGTCTCTCATTAAAACAAAAAGAAATTCATTTAAAAAAAGTTCTTGAGGTAAGTCAATCTTTCTGTATATATATATATTCCCCATTGGGATTACAATGCCTCTTATACCCTTAACAATTGCAAAATATCATGATGTCAGAAATTAATAGCATCTCATTTCAAGTTAAACTTAAGGTGTAACTCTAAGCTATATTACACTGTTCAATATTTTTGTATTGGATACAAATTTTAACAAATCCTTTGTGAGATTAGAATTTCTTCCTATATTCTACATGCTTCTAAAATTTCAAGATGATTTGAGACCAGATATTTTTAATTTCGAGTTTTTATATTAAAAATGTGCATAAAAGGTGAGCTTCTAAATCAAATAGTAAATAACATCCGATTCACATGAAACTTGGTATATGCATTAAGAAAATAGAGGAAATGTAATCCAATGGTAAGTTTTTGAAATAATAATCCAATAAAAAGTTATCAGATGATATACCATAACTTAGAGTTACAATATGTGTAATTTAAACCCAACACATCATTTATATAATATTTAAATTTCAAGTTTTATGTACTTTAAAATTATACACAGAACATGAGTTTATAGATTGAATATAGTAAATAATACCTCATTAGTACAAATTTGTCGTGCTTTAAGAATAAAAATAATATGTAATAAATTAAAACAATTAAGATTTTCAAAATTAAAACCATAAAAAGTTATTAAGTGGTTGCGTAAAAGTGGAGGATTTACAAAGAAAATCATAGCACGACATATATGTTACCTCTTTTGCTATTACCCCAAAACATGGCCGAAACAACTTATTCTTTTGTAAGCCCTAGGCCAGAAAATTATAGAACATGAAAATTTTTAAATGCTTAAAAGCCCACTTCTTAGAGCACTAGCATATGAGAATACGAAGATATGATTACCAAAATTTTTTTGGTAATAATGTAACATTACCAAAAGTCTTGTAACTCAACTGATATATATCTTTTAGAGTTTCCAATAAAGACATCTAAAGTTCAATTCTTCTTTTCTTATTGTTGTAACTATCAAATAAATAAATAATGTTACTCTTAATTAATAGTTACATAAGATATCAACACTTACGCACCCAATTAAGTTGATCTAGTTAGCCATATTCTTGCATCTAATTAAACTCTCGTTTTGTTTTTAGAGAAAAAATTACCGCATTTAAATCTAGTTGGCCGTATTTTTTTTTTTTCCTTTCCTTTTGTAATGACTAATATGACAAAAACAAATTAACTTTGCAATTAAATCGCATGGTCCACACATTTAATTTAATTTTTTCAAAAAAATAATGATAGGGAAATGTGGGATTTCACATAAATTTCACTTAAACACATTTTAAGACGAGATCTAGGAACCAAATTGCTTAATCAACCCATCTCGGACTTTGAATTGGGAGTCTATCCATAAATAAGCAACTCCTCTTTTCAAGATACGAGATCCACTGTGAGCAAGGAAGTTGTCTTTTAAATATTGGAAAATGAGTCAGATGTAGACACCCTATTTTGTGTCAATAAACTTATGCCTTTAGTCTCGATGAGAAATAATCCCAACACATTGAGAAGGCTTAACCAAAAAATAATATTTATTTTACAAACATTAAAGCGATCTTGGTTGAAGCGTAACACCACTTCCTAGCAAAAACCCCTAATTTTTCAAATCCTTTCTTTTATACTTATTGTGAGGATCCTAGTCATTTCCATTGTTTTTGGTCCTATATACAATTTAAGAATCAAAAAGTACATTGCTTTGGTTCTAAATACAATCTAAAATTAAAAAAAAAAAAATACATTGCTTTGGATTCTAGTTACAATATGGAGAAAAATAAATATTACATTGATAAGGAATGGTCTACGAGCTCAAGGTCTAAATTTGGAGGCTACGTCACAAAAATGGGAAAAGTGTTAGGCAACCATTTCACCCAAATCAAAGATTGATGCTTGAAATTAATAGCCATATTATGCTATGAACTTATCCAATCATATTATCATGCTATGCATTGTGAGAAATTCAATATCCTCAACATGTGAATTGAACAAAAAAAAAACTTGTGAATTTAACATAAATTAAAATCTAGGCTTATATGCTTGAACATGTTAATCAACCCATATTGTTAAAAACTATGATTTCATACAATCAATGATGATGAGAATTAAATTAATTTTGGATCCTTACTGACATGCACGGCCTCTTGCAAATGATATGATGGTGGATCATCTAGCAAATATAAAATAAGTTGGTTGATCAACGTCTCCGATTGCAAAATGGAAAGTCTATACGTATATAATCTCATCATATTGCATTTCATCATGTTTGAGTTTTACTCTAAGAAGCATGTTAATTATTCAACCCATGTCATCAATGTGAAGCATGTTATGTGTAATTAATTAAAAAATAAATAAAGAGTTTAGAGATATACATGCTTGCACTACCTCTTGCAAAAGACTTGGGGACAGATTACCTTTGGTTTCTCTCGCTGCCTCTCTCCCTTGGTTAACTGTTCCCTTGCTTGGGTGAAAGGGAGTTGCGCCTTGACTGTCTTTGATTGTTGGTTAGATGAATGTAACCGCATACTCTTTAGATTTTGATGATTGGAATTCTCTGAGAACTAAATTGTGTTTCTTAATTATTTTGTGGTTCATGATATGTGATTTTTATATGGTGGAAAAGAAAGAATTGTGTGAAGTGTGAAAATGCTCTCTCTCTCTCTCTCTCTCTCTCTCTCTCTCTCTCTCTCTCTCTCTCTCTCTCTCTCTCTCTCTCTCTCTCTCTCTCTCTCAATGTTTAACTTTCCATCCCCTTGAATCCCCCTTTCTCAGTTGATTAAAGTTAGGTCGTTCAAATAAGTGTGCAAATAAAAAAATAGGCCAAAAACTTGAAGTTGTGCAAAACTGGATTTAAATGTTATCTGGGTTTTCGAAGTGTTGTTTGGCACTCTACCCTTTGGTGATCAAAGTGTTCAATCTTTATCTTGTTTTAAATTTATATTATTTTCTAATAAATTTTTGGGAAAAATACGAGTTTTGATATAATTTTTAGCTACTTTTTAGTCATATAATGCTACAGATTATATAGGATTTTTAAAGTTTAGCTAACCAATTAGTTTTTAAAGATAATAATCAATTAATAATCCTAAAACCCCAGTTATCTGTTGGAATTATCTTGCAATTCTTATGTTAAAAGTTGAGTCAATGAGATTTTGACTTGTAATTAATTTTTTTTATAAGTAATAAAGATGTATATTCAAGAAAACCGCCTTATGCAGAAAAACATAAGGCAGAGAAAAATTACAAAGAGAGAAGAAAAAAAAAAGGAAAGAAAGAAAGAGAGAAAGAAAGAAAGAAAGAAAAGATATTAATTACAAAGAAGAGAGCTAAGAAATATAGGGAGAGAATCACTAGTGGTGAGTCCCAAAGCCCTAAACCAGTCATAAAAGGAGCCACTGAAAAAATCCAATAGCTGGTCATCAGAACTTTTCATATCCTCAAACGCCCTCCAATTAAGTTCCCTCCAAAGACATCACATTAAGCACAACGAAACTAAATTCCAAATGCTAAACGAATGCTTTCCAGGCCAATTCCACCAACTAAAGAGAGTGTTTGCAACCAATCTTGGCAAGACCCATAAAATCCCAAACGATCTAAAAACTAAACTCCACAACCGGTAAGCCTTACCATAATGAAGTTGCAAATGATCTACCGTCTTCTCATTATAATGACACATAATGCACCAATCAACAAAATCCCTTCCTTTACCCCTCAAATTGTCACCTGTAAGGATCTTATCCCATACAACAATCCATACAAGGAAAGAAACACGCTGAGGAGCCTTCACCTTCCAAACACCTTTCCAAGGAAAGATAATGGGCAAGGGACTTCTTAACTTATTATAAAACGATCGGATATCGAAATCCCCATTCTTCGTTAACTTCCATCGCATACAATCTCCATTCTTAGTATGAGGTAAATTAGAACCCAAAGTACAGAAAAATTCATCCACACCACCCATCTCCTAGTCATTTGGTCTCGAATGAAGCAAACATCCCAACTTCTCCGATCCTCTATCCCTAATCATTCAAGAGAGGAGGCCACTAATGCCTCTTTATTGGAAGTAATCCCATACACACCCAGATAGGTCAATTGAAGTGGAGAATCCCTACACCATTGATCTATCCAAAGTTTCACTCTATCCCCCGCCCTATACTTTAAACCAAATATTTTTGCTAAAAGCCACCCAACCCATTCGAATACTTCTCCACAACCCACACCCATGTACCCCTCTATCTAGCTTGGAAGTCCATCCCCCCACTCTTCCCCAAACTTAAGAGCTACAACCCTTCTCCAAAGTCTTGTCTCTTCAACCCCAAACCACCATAACCATTTTCCTAGTAGAGCTTTATTAAAAGTAGTTAATTTCCTTACTCCTAATCCACCATTTTCCAAAGGTGCACACACCTTGTCTCATCCCACTAAATGTGTCTTGGAATCCCCCCACAAGAAATCCCTTTGCAACCTCTCAATTTTATTAGCCACATACGTAGGGATAGTAAAAAGGGATAAAAAGTAAGTAGGAAAACTAGATAATGTACTCTTAAGAAATGTCAGTCTTCCACCTTTTGACAAGTACATCTTTTTCTACCTAGCCAACTTACGCTCAAGTTTCTCCAAAATAGGATTCCAAATAGTAGGTGACTTGTGGGACGCCCCCAATGCCATACCAAGATAAGTCATAGGCAAAGATCCAATCCGACATGGACATTAGGAACCTCCCCTATGGGAACCATCTCATTCTTCAAAGCATTAACCCTTAAACCTGTCACAACCTAAAAACAAAGAAGAAGCATTCGAACATGTAGAATTTGTTCTCACCGCATCGCAAAACAGAATCGTATCATCTGCAAACAAAAGATGTGAGACATATACCTCTCCACCCTATCTACCATCAGCCCTAAAACCTCAAAGTAAACCAGCCCCTTCAACTCTTTTCATCATCCCCATCAAGACCTCCATCATAACCAGAAACAACGTAGGTAAAAGCGGGTCCCCTTGTCTCAATCCCTTCAAACTCCCAAAAAAGTTAGGTTGGGGACCCATTAAACAAGACAGAGAATTGGACTGTAGATATACATGTACGGATCCACCGACACCACCTCACCCCAAATCCCATTCTCTTCAACAAATCTAGAACTGTCTTCCAATTCACATGATCATAAGCTTTCTCAATGTCCAACTTACAAATAACCCCGAAATCTTACTCTTCACCCTACTATCAACACACTCATTAGCAATAAGAACTAAATTAAGTATCTGTCTACCACCCACAAAACTATTTTGAGACTCGGATATCGCCTAATCCAAAACCTCTTTCAGGCGGTTTGCCAAAACCTTAGCCAAGATCTTGTATACACTCCCCACCAAGCTAATAGGTTTGAAATCTCGAATATTGGAAGCATTGTTCTTCTTAGGGATTAAGGCTATGAAAGTTGCATTAAAAGATTTTTCAAACGTCATTGTATTGATAAAACTCTTCAAACACAACTAAGACATCTCTTTCCACAACTCCCTAATAATGGTGATAGAAAGTCATAGTAAAACCATCAAGACCTGGAGCTTTATCTCCTTCCAACTCTTTGACAACTCGAAGAATCTCCTCCTTTTCAAACCTTCGTTCAAGCCAGTCCCTCTCCATCTCCTCTATCTGATCAAACTCCAAACCTTCCACAAAAGGCCTTCATTCCTCTGTCTCCTTATACAAATTCTTATAAAACTATACAACTTTATCCGCCATCTCGATTCGTTCTCATAAGTAACCCCATCCACCTCCGCCATACTAATATGATTATACCTTCTCCTAGAATTCGCCACCTTGTGGAAGAATTTGGTATTGTTGTCTCCTTCCTTAATGCATAGCATCCTCGATTTTTGTCTTCATGAGACTTCTTTCAAAGAGAGAAGGTTATGTATCCGAGATCTCACCACAAAGACTCTCACTTATCTCCCTTCCACTTCGAAAGGGCATAATCCCCTTCCTTAGCATCCAATAATTTCAAGGCCTCTAACAATTCTTTCCTCTCGATGACCTACATTCTCAAACTCACTATGGTTTCACTTTGAATAATATCTTCTTTGAGCCTTGACTTCTTGGCAAGCACAAAACTAGGAGTACCGAGAAAGTATATCGATTCCTCCAAGAATGAACCCTATCTCGTGAACCCATCCGTCTTCAACCACATGTTCTCAAACCTAAAGGGACTCTTTCCCCTCAATATCCCTCCCGCCTCCACTAATATGGGGAAGTGGTCTGAAATAGGTTGAGGTAAAACCCGTTAGATCACATCCCGATAATGATCCTCCCAATCATGAGAAACCAAAGCCCTATCTATCCTAGACATCGAATTCGATCTGAACCACTAGACCAAGTATAACTCCCTCATTCCAACGTCAAATCTATCAAATTAAGCTCCTCAATGAACTCAAAAAAATTCTCCATAGTTGTAATAAGGTGCGAGCCCCCCAATCGTTCACTTGGGAAGCGAACGATATTGAAGTCTCCTATGTAACACCATGGAACTTCCCAAAATTGCTGGATTCCAGTCAGCTCATCCCACATTTACCCCATCAAGTTATTATCATTTGGGCCATAAATCCCAAAGCATTGCCCAAATAAAATCATCTCCCACACCCTGCCACCGAACCGATACGGAAAAGTGACCCACCATTACTTCCAACTTTTCTAAAGCCCTTCTATCCCATATCATCAAAACCCTACCAACTGCTCCTCGATCCGCATCCAAAGTCACCTAATCTACATAAGGACAGACTCCACAAGCTGCAAAACCAACCTGTCTATTCATGCTAACAAGCTTAGTTTCTTGTAGGCAAACTACATCACAATTCCACTCATGTAGTAAATTTCTAACTACAAAACATTTCCACGAATCATTCAATCCTCAAACATTCCAAGACACCATTTTCAACTTCATTAAAACTATAAACTCCTTACTACAATCTCAATAATGCAATCAAGAACACTATCTACCATCATAATTAACCGAAGAAATCAAATTCCTCAACTCCCTCTTCCATTTATCCTTGGAAACAACTTTTTGATGGGCTGCATCTTTCCTGTGCATCAGATTGGCAGCCTTAATCTCCCTCTCAAGCCTTTGTAAGAGCATAATACACATCTCCTCATGTCAACCCAAAGAAAGCCCCATCAGTTTACTGAAACCAAACATTCTATATTTCACCCAATTAGAAATATTCGGTGTATTATCAAACCCCATCACCTCAGTATTACTATTCAACTCGGCCGACACAACCAATCCTAGAGGATTAATAGTCATCAAGGGAGATAAACTATCCCCACCCAAGCCCATATTTGCACTAACTACATCTACCTCGGTCAATGCCAGACCGATAATCGATTAACCTGATGGGATGTGTCTATCCCTTGAATATCACTTGCACAATCAACTTGACCACCTTCATCTCCATCCCGAATACCCAAATCCTCGGTCCCTAGCTTTCGATATACTCGAGAACATAATTAGATAACACAAGACCAATTGATACCTTGTCGTCCTTTGTTTCGCCTTTCCTAATGTGATCGGAGGCTCATTGGCACGAGACCCGTCGAAAATAAGGCACTCGGCCTCCCCGATGGCTTCGCAAGGTAACCCAAGTTCTCGGTTCGAGGATCGACATTGTTTTCATCCTCGTGGAGTGGATTGGTCTTTGTATAGGCCCTATTTAGTGTCATCGGTGTGTCCTCGGCGTGAGACCTATCGAGAAACAAGACACTGGGTCACCACCGATGACTTTGGGGTGACCTATCTTTTTGGTTTGACTAGTTGAGGTCTCATAGCCATCGAGCTCTTCGCCATCATCGATGAGTGATTTTGCCTTTATGTCGGACTTAACCATTGGCGTTGGTGACTCCTCGGCGTGAAGTCTACTAGCAACTCGTGGTGTTAACCATCCTCTTAAACTCATCATGTCGACCCATCACCTCATTTCGAGCAATGAATCTTCGTTAGCTGCGTTGGCGTTGATGGTCTCTAGTCAACCAAGGATGAGCTCTCACCCATTTCCATCCTGATTGGGCCGGTGGACTATGGGTTAGAGGTAAGGCCCACTTGGTTGTTACAAACTTGGTCCGAGGCCACCGCAGTTTGGTTTTGAATCAAGGCTGGCAACTTGTTAAAGCCCAAACCCAACTTACCCTTTCCAAGTTCCTTAGAAGCTCGTGTTATCCATTTAAAATTTTTTACTCCCCCTTTATTACTATCCCAGGAAACCCATCTCCTTCCTTTCACATCAACTTCCACAATTAAACCACTCTATATCCAAGATGATCTCCTTATATCACTCCTCTTCCCATTTTCATTTGATTTTGAATTCAAATTGAATCTTCTTGGGATACGTTTCCTATTTTCACCTAATTTTGTATCCACATTAATGCTTTGCTCCCTCCTATCCCTTCCTCCCACCACCATTGTATCAGGCTTGCCCACTGGAAAAACCCCCACCTTAGTACCTGTAAGCTTTAGATTCATCGCCAACAACCCCTTTGACTCGATTCCCGCCTCTCCATAAACTCCCCCTTAATCATATTTTTATCCTTATCCTTGGTTGTAATATGTTGTGACTGAGTCACATCCCTTGGCTACACTTGACCCTTTAGTGTCTCAACAAAAGACCGAGAGGGATGAAACCCCGACATT
Source organism: Quercus dentata (assembly GCA_028216015.1). Taxonomy (NCBI): domain Eukaryota; kingdom Viridiplantae; phylum Streptophyta; class Magnoliopsida; order Fagales; family Fagaceae; genus Quercus; species Quercus dentata. Next base: position 72,304,620 of record CP116445.1, read on the forward strand.
CTCCTCTATGGTTGAGACACAAATTTGACTGGCCCGAACCACCTAAAGCATATTGGTCAAATTCCAACATCTTCCTCAGTTCAAGCCCAAAGACCTTCCAACCATTTTGTGCTTTGCCTCCAAGAATTATGACAGTTCTTCTATGTCCGCCAACTTTGAGTTCAAACACTAAAAGGAACTGACCAAAGGAGTTTGATCCTCATTTGCAAAGTGTACGCGGTATCTCCTTCCCTAAGTGTAAAAAACTGTTTGGGATTGGTTTCGACCACTGTGTGTTCTATATTCTTCATCAACCATAACGTTGCATTCTTGCCCATGAATATTGACTTCATGAAGTGTTTACCTCGTTCAAAAATACGTAAGGAGAAAAAATTTCCTCCTTCCTCAACCACCAATTGGAAAAGCTTAAATTCAATGAAAAAACTATGAATTCCACCCATACCGATCAAAGTGAGAAAAAAATGTAAGAGAAATTATATGACTAATGCAAGGAATTCAAATCAGAAAAATGTATTGCATTTTGAGGCAATTTCAACAATAAAGATTGCTATTTGCGATGAAACTTTTTGACAACTACAAAAAGCCGTCGGAAAAACTAGCTTTTTCGATGGCAAGTCTCTTTCGTCGACAATTACTCATCAAATATTAAAACATTTGTGACAGCAAAATAAGTCTATCAAAAATGCCTATTATTTTTGTCAAAAATATGATTTTTTTTGGAGGGAAGTGTTTCCTTACTTTTTTTTGACGGAATAAAAATATTCGTCGCTAATAAAGTATTATTTACGACGATTGAAGAAAAACCGTCGGAATTATTAACACTTGTGATGGCTTTCATGTGTCGAAAATACCAAAAATATTTTTTTATGGTGTTAGTATTTGTGACAAACATTCTTCCATCGTAAATATAAAAGAGAATATTAGCGGTAGACATAAAGCCATCGAAAATGGTAAAATATTTTGAAGAGAAAATTCCCCCCCTTAGTTTTCACATTTGTGATGACATTTATCCATCACAATTATTATTTTTTATTTTTCTAATTGAGTTTGTATTTGCGACAAACATGTTGACCTTGGTAAATAGTTAATTTGTTTTAAAAGAAAGAATGTATTAGTGATGGACTTGGATCCCTCACAATAAATAAGATTTGTGATGGACCTAAGCCATCGACAATGGTACTTTTTTCAAATGGGGAATTCATGCCCTTATTTTTCATGTATTTAACTTTTTTTTCCCATCACTATATATTGCATTTGTTATTTGCGACAAACATGTTGGTTGTCGTTAGTAGTTAAATTTTCCTTAAGAAAAGAAAGTATTAGTGATGGTAAGGTAAATCAGTCACAATAAATATGATTTCCAACATACATATGGCCATAAAAAATGGTTATTTTCTTTGAATGGTGAATTTTCCTCAATCTTAATTTTAAAAGCTGCACAAAAACATCTTTCAAGACCCTCCAAGTATTTAAGGGCTATTTTGGTCATTTTAGAGGTAAAAGGTATATTGATCATCTTAAAGCTTTGAGGGACACTTTGGTCATTTTGTAGGTTTTGGGTTGTGTTTTGATTATTTTAGAAGTTTATGGGTATTTCGGTCATCTCCTAGCTTTGATGGCATATTTAAGCCATTTTGGATGGCGGATTGTGTCAATAGGGCTAATCAAAGTTTCCCATTAGGTGGGTACAACAATATGTGTCCATCATGCAACCAGATAGAGATCCAAAATCGACCGTTGGATTGGAAGAATGTGGTGAAATATTTGTGTTTGTAAATTATAGTGACAATCAGACGGTTAGATTGTGAGAACAAAGTAGTCAAATCTTACAAAAATTTGTCAAAGTCTATTAAACTTGTTCAATCTTTGGTCCAACTTCAAAGTTGGTTCCAGGACCACTAGATTTGATCAAATTAGGTTGATCGGGGAGGTTTTAAGTGGGTTTTGGGTTTTAGTCAGTGTTTTAAGGTTTACTTGATTTTCATGTTTTTATCAATTTCAAGTTTTAAAATAGCATAACAAGGTAGTCAAAAGTCACATACAAATCCATTATGGTCATTTTGTAGATTTTGGGTTGTGTTTTTTAGATCATTTTCTCAATTCTTAGTAATGTTTATATAGTATATTACTCTCTTGAAAGAAAAATGAATATTTTTAGTGATTGAAGTTTCATGATAGGTGGATGCAACAACACGCTTCCATCTTATGCCATAATCTGATTTAAAATTTGACCATTGGATTGAAAGAGTGTGATAAAATATTTGTTTTGATGAACTTTGAGCTCAATCAAACGGTTGGATTTTGAGAAAGTGACCAATCAAAATTTCTTGATGTGTTGGTACAATGACACATGTCCATAATGTTCTAGACTTAAATCCAAAATCTAACCGTTAGATTAGAAGAATGTGGTGATATATTGGTGTTTGTAAAGTATGACAAAAATCAAACGGTCAGATTGTGAAAAATGAGTAGTCAAAGTTTGCAAAAATTGATCAATATTTTGTCAAACATGGTCAACATTGAAGTTGGGTCTATGACCCATTGGAAGACTGAAAAATTGTGGGTACATAGTAAGTAATCTCTTCACTACATCCACATCTCCATTTCTTAAATCATCCACAAGTCACATTCACATTCAAGCTTTGGCCGATGTGAAGAATATCTCTCATCTCTCTTTCCTATTTTAAATTGAGATATTAAATAAATAAACAATCTATCTTCTTTTATCAAAAAAGAAAACTTGATGTAAAAAAAAAATTGCAAGTGAGATTTCATAGTGTTTCAATCTTTTATTAATAATAATAATTAATAAAAAGTGATATTTCAAAGTGACAACAACAACAAAAAAAGTGGCGTGGTTGTCATAAATGAAATACATAGTTTTGTTATAAAAATAAATAAATAAATAAAGTTACACTGATTTAAAACAAACCCAACCATACCTTATTATTATTACTTTTTTTTATATAAAAAAGAAAACCCCACAATATCATTTTTATATTTTAGTAAAAAAAAAAAAAAAAAAAAAAAAAGGAAAAGACAAAACCCTAGCACCCTAGCACTCTCCCTCTCCCTTTCACTAAAAACAAGCGCCCCCACCTATTTTTTTTTTTTTTTCAATCCCCGCCCTCCCTTGCCCCCTCACCAAATTAACACTCCTATTTCACTAAAAAAAAAAAAAAAAGCCCTTATCTCCATCTATTGTTCATTCTCTCTCTTTCTCCCAATCATAATCAAATCCAAAAGGTTGCTTCTTAGATCCTTATCTTTTTTTTTTTTTTTTTGGGTTAATGTATTGTGGTTTAGTAAATGTATTTGCTTGTTTATTTCATTTATCTAAATTTTGGGTTTGGTTTAGATATACCTCTTTCATAATATATCATCTAGTGTTGTAGGCAAAGTTCTTGATAATTTGGTACTAACCCATAGTGTAATGTTTGTGTGTATTGGTGGCCTCAACCAATCTGTTGATTCATGGGAAGCGTTTTTAACTTGATAATAGTGCTTTGTTCAATTTGTGTTTTAGCCTTTTAGAGTTTACCCTGTTTGAGTTTGCCTCTTCTTTGTTAGTAAAGTTCCAAGTAAAGACAAAAGCAACTTATAGTTATATAATAGGATTGGTGATTATATTATTCTTTTATTATTTATATGCAATATATATTGATAGATCATATTAGACTAACGAATACATGTAGTTCAGACATATATATTGTGGGGGCCGGCCCAAAAATGATGGGCTATTCCTAACTCAGGCCCGTCCGAGGAGCGTCCTATCCGAGGAAGAGACTCGAATGCAGCATTATCCAATCCCATTAGCTCCAAGGAAACTCGTCCGAGCAGTAATTACTCCTCGGACATCACGAGGCCAGAGACAAGGAACTCTGCTCAGCCATCTTGGCTCACCGTCCCAAACATATAAAAATGAATTAAATCCAAAATATCTCGCAAAAGGCTACCACCGCATTAATGGCGCCCCAACCACCCTCTTGGCCGCATTAATGAGGAAAAGACTCCTGAACAGTACCGCCTTGGTCTCTCGCAACTCACAAGGGGATGATGATGAGGGCGTCTGATGGGACAGGTGCTCAAGTGGATGCCTAGATGGTCAACAGGTGTAAGGTTGAGATGAAAAGAAGAGAGCTATATAATGTAGTGGAGTCCCTCGAGAGAGGGGGACAGGAGAATTGTAAGAGGAACGAATGAAATAAAATCAGACTTGAGGAATCCTTCTTTACGTTCTTTCTTCCTTTCTATAAACAGTATCTTACATGCATAAGACCTAGTATTTTCACTGAAGCCAAGTTCTTTAACCCATCCTCTACAAATATTTATTGTGGGTTGTGTTTTGGGCCAAGGCCCGATCAACGGAAGTTGGGCCAGGAAAATCGTGCAACCACAATTGGCGCCGTCTGTGGGGAGAACTAGGGCATCGGCTAGTGCAACGGTCAAGCATGTCGGAACTAGACCCGCACCAGGAGGATCCTCACCAAGCCAACTCCCAACGGACACGACATGCCGAGTCCCAGAGGCAAAATAACCCAACCGGCCCGGATGAAAGGGGGAATCGTGAAGGGAGTGTGCATACCACCCGGACGAGCCAGAGTCACGCTCGGACAGGAAGCCACGTGTCTCAGAGGCGAAATAGCCACCAGGCCATGCAGCGAGAAATAGACGACTTAAAAAGGAAGTTGCGGCGTGCGCAGCGAAGACGATCTCCCCTCGGCTCGAGCGAATCTTCTAACGCGGAAGACGTGAGTTACGAGACGAAGGTCAAGGACCCCCAAGCGAAACCTTTTCTTATGAAAAGGAGCCACGCCCCGCACGGAGGTACGAGAACCCGTCCAAATAAAGGTTCTGGGAGCGACGTCATGAAGAGGGCGCTGAACAGTCTCGGTCACCCTTCACGAATAGAATCGAGGGGGCTAAGCTGCCAAGACGCTTCAACCAGCCAGTGTTCGCCATCTATCACGGCAAAACGGACCCGGTGGAGCACGTGAGCCAGTTTAACCAGAAAATGGCGATTTATTCGCAAAACGAGGCCCCGATGTGCAAAATCTTCCCATCCAGCTTGGGATCAATGGCGATGAGGTGGTTCAACGGCACCAAGACAAACTCCGTAGGCTCCTACAAACAGCTCACTCAAGCTTTTTGCTCCCGTTTCATTACAAACACCAGAGTCCCTCGACCTCTCGGTTCGCTCTTGTTCTTGTCCATGCACGAGGGGGAAACCCCGAAAGCGTACTCGGATAGGTATTGGGAGGTGTATAATGATCCGGATGACAATCATGATAATGTCGCTATCAAGACGTTCAAAAGCGGTCTCCCCACTGGGCACGGCTTAAGGAAATCCCTCACCGGAAAACCAGTTGCTAACGTCCAATAGTTAATGGATAGGATCGACAAGTACAAAAGAGTGGAGGAAGATCAGCTGCAAGGGAAGGGAAAGGAGAAGGTTACCCCCACCCCTAAAGCCCATGATTTCGGGACGGAACGTCACAATCCTGGTCGGCCGAGGAGAGATTTTTCGCGACAGGTTGGGCAGAGCAGCCCCGCAGCAAGTGAATGCCGTATTGGGGAGCCAGTACAACAGTCTCGAGAAAGTAAGGGATGAGCCCTATTTCGTGGTGGCGGGAAAAATGGCAGGAGACCGCCCGACGTAACGTAACTTGTATTGCCACTATCATCAGGACCACGGGCACACTCATCAAGACTGCAGGAGTCCGTGGAATCACCTGGAGCAATTGGTCCGAGAAGGAAAGTTACGCCACCTGCTGCACCCATCAAGCGGCCATCCCGGCCAAGCAACACAAGAACCTCGAAGAGACGTGTCTTTAAGACCCCCCACCGGGACGATACATGTCATCCTCGCCGCACCGGGAAGAACTGGGCCGCCCATCCCCAGGGTATTGGCCGTGGATCATTTCCCCTACAAGGGCAGGCAAAGAGAGCCCAAGAGATTAAGAAAGGGAAGCTCTCTGATATTAGGATTCTCGAATGAGGATAAAGAGGGAACAATTCAACCTCACGATGATGCCTTGGTAGTCACCTTGCGGATTGGGGGCTTTGACGTTAAAAGGGTGCTAGTAGATTCGGGAAGTGCGGTGGAGATAATGTACCCCGACCTATACAAGGGGCTAAACTTGACGCCTTAAGATTTAACGACTTATGATTCCCCCTCCTCGCCTTTGAGGGGAAGCTTGTCACGCCAAAGGGGCTAATCCCATTGCTGCCCGTGCAGACTGGGGCGGAAGTGGTGGAGGTGAATTTTATAGTGGTCGACGCTTATTCGCCCTACACTGCGATAGTTGCAAGGCCATGGATCCACGACCTCGAGGCCGTGACCTCCACACTTCACCAGAAAGTAAAATACCCATCCCAAGGACGGGTAGAAGAAATCCGAGGAGATCAGGCCTTGTCCAGGAAATGTGTGGTGGCCGCCGTTTTACATCGGCCCTTGGTCCAGTCCTCGGAACCAAAGAGCTTATAGCAGCCAGCCTCCTCGGCAAAACATAACGAGGGGCTGGCCGAGGAGATAATGTGTGAAGGTCTAGATAAGGTTGTTGTGAACGATGACCCGGAGAAGTTCTTTCGGGTCGGCTCATAATTGCCCTCTCAAGAAAAGGAGGAACTGGTCAAATTTCTCAGAGAAAATGTTGATGTATTCGCTTGGGACGCCTACGATGCCCCGGGAGTCGATCCCAGCCTTATTTGTCACCACTTGAATGTCAACCCCTCTTCCACTCCGAGGAAGCAGCCACCCCGACGCCCTTCAAAGGAGCACGCTAATGCCGTGAGAGACGAGGTGGCAAAGTTAAAAAGGGCAGGGGCTATCAAAGAGGTCTTTTATCCGGAATGGCTGGCGAACACGGTGGTGGTGAAGAAGAAGACGGGGAAGTGGAGGGTCTGCGTAGATTTCACGGACCTAAACAAGGCGTGCCCCAAGGACCCATTTCCCCTACCCAAAATTGACCGATTGGTGGACGCAACCGTGGGGCACCCTCGAATGAGTTTCCTGGACGCCTTCCAGGGCTATCATCAAATACCCCTTGTGCTAGAGGATCAAGAGAAAACGGCTTTCATGACGCCCATCGGAAATTATCATTACAAGGTGATGTCGTTCGGACTAAAGAACGCGGGTTCAACATACCAAAGGATGATGACTCGGATGTTCGAGCCACAATCGGGCAAAATCATTGAGGTGTATATAGACGATATGGTCGTGAAGAGCAAAAGGGTGTCCGAGCACGTGAAAGACCTTGGAACCATCTTTACTATCTTGAGGGAGCACCGCTTTTGCGGCTGAATGCCTCCAAATGCTCGTTCGGAGTTGGGTCTGGAAAATTCCTAGGGTACATGGTCACCCACAGGGGAATAGAAGTAAGTCCCGACCAAATCAAAGCCATTAACAGACCCTACGAGACTCCTCGGAACCCGAAGGAAGTGCGAAGCTCACTGGCATGATTGCTGCATTAAACCGATTCATATCGCGATCGGCGGATCGATGCCGGCCTTTCTACCACCTGATAAACAAGTGGAAAGAGTTCAAATGGTCGGAGGATTGCGTTCAAGCTTTCCAGCAGCTTAAGGACTACTGTCCCGACCACCCATCATGTCGATCCGGAGGAGGCGGGGCGGAAATCTTGTTTGCCTACATCATTTGTAGCTCCCCACGCCGTAAGCATGGTACTAATACGGGATGATAATGGGGTGCAGCGACCGGTATACTATGTGAGCAAATCACTACACGAGGCCGAGGCACGATACCTACCTATAGAAAAGGCCATTGCAGCGATAGTGCATGCAACCCGGAAGCTTCCCCATTACTTTCAAGCACATACGGTCATCATTCGACTCGCCTTCCCCTTCGAGCCGTGCTTTCAAGCGCTGACTATACGGGAAGAATCGCCAAGTGGAGTGCTCTTTTGGGGGCCTTCGATATTAAATATATGCCCAGACCCTCCGTCAAAGGACAGGTCCTTGCAGACTTGGTAGCGGAGTTCGCCGAGCCCTTTATAGAAACGATGACCGAGAAGAAAGACCTGGGTGGAAAACTGGTTGGCGCGAGTCTCGGCCCGGGGAGCCCATGCATTGGAAGATCTATGTGGATGGCGCGGCCAACCGAGAGAGGATCAGGAGTTGGGATAGTTTTAATATCGCCGGACGGTATTTGTCATTGAAAAATCATTGAGACTTGGATTCTCGGCTACGAACAATGAAGCCGAATACGAGGCCTTACTTCATGGGATGACAATGGTTCGAGGATTGGGCGGAAGAGTAATTGAAGCATTCTCGGACTCCAGATTAGTGGTCGGACAAGTAATGGGAGAGCTAGAAGCTCGAGATACAAGGATGCAAGAGTATTTGGGACAGATCAAACGGCTGCAGACGAGTTTCGAATCCTTCCATCTGACGCACATTTCCGGGAGCGTAAACACTCATGCGGACTCGCTGGCCGTTCTTGCCACGTCCTCGGCATGTAGTTTGCCACGAATAATTCTAGTCGAAGATCTAATCAAGGCCAGTCCCATCATCGGAAACCCGGCCCAAGTCCACCGGATAAGACAGAGTCCCAGTTGGATGGACCCCATAAGGAATTTCCTCCAAGACGATATCCTCCCGGAAGAGAAACTCGAAGCCGAGAAGATACGACAAAAAGCTCCTCGTTTCTGGCTATCAGAGGACCGCAAACTCTATCGGCGCTCCTACTTTGGACCGTACTTACTTTGTGTACATCCAGAAGAGTCCGAGTCCCTTCTTGAGGAGTTGCATGAGGGAGTATGTGGGAGCCACACCGGAGGAAGATCGTTGGCACACAGGGCACTCACTCAAGGATATTGGTGGCCGAACATGCAGAGACAGGCCCAGGAATATGCTAAGAGGTGCGATCGGTGCCAAAGATTTGCTCCGAATATCCACCAACCGGGAGGGGTGCTCAACCCACTCTCCAGTCCATGGCCATTCGCGCAATGGGGCCTTGATATTGTCGGGCCTTTCCCCAGGGGTGCGGGGAACAAGCGATACATTATAGTCGGAACCGATTACTTCACCAAATGGGTGGAGGCTGAACCTCCGGCCAACATCGGGGACGTGGATGCCCAGAAATTCATCATCACGGAAGAATATTATCACCCGCCGGGACTCCAAGAACACTCATTTTCGACAATGGCCTCGTTTTGACAAAGAAGAATTTCGAGGAGTATCGCCGTGAATTTGGGATCATCAATCGATATTCCACCCCCGCATACCCCCAAGGAAATGGACAAGTCGAGGTCTGTAAACAAAGTCATAGTGAACGGGTTGAAGAAAAGACTAGATGAATCAAAGGGGAGATGGGTAGAAGAGCTACCACACGTCTTATGGACATATCGGACAACGCCGCGGCGTTCAACCGGTGAAACCCCCTTCTCAATGACTTATGGGGCCGAGGCTGTGCTACCGATCGAGAACAATTTCCCCACGTTGAGATCTAGCTCGTTCACCCCAAGCGATAACGATGAGTTGCTAGGAAGAAGTCCGGACCTAGCCGAGGAGAGAAGGGAAAAGGCCACGATTCATATGGCCTATTATCACCGAGAAAGTTTGAGACAAGGGTACGATGCTAACGTCAGATTGCGGCCTTTAGGTCCAGGTGATCTCGTGATGAGAAAAATCCTTGGTAACGCAAAGAACCCCTCTTGGGGAAAGTTGGGGCCCAACTGGGAGGGACCATACCGTGTCACATCCGAGGTAGGAATAGGCGCCTACTACCTAGAAGATTTAGAAGAAAAAGTTGTACCTCGACCCTGGAATGTAAACAACCTTAAGAGGTATTATTATTAATGAGAATGGCTTAGCATATGTTTTCTTTCATGACTATCCTCCGCTTGCCGGACTACATTGCAACTATTTATAAGTTTAAAGCAAAACCTATGTCCTGCATGGCTCCTCGGACCGGAGGCTTAGGGGAAAAACAATGTTTAAGCCAAATATTTATAAGTTTAAAAAAAAAAAAAAGAACAACCTAAGCCCCCGCATGGCTCCTCGGACCAGAGGCTTAGGGGAAAACAACGTTTAAGCCAACTGTTTATAAGTTTTAAACAGAACCTAAGTCCTGCTTGGCTCCTCGGACCCCAGACTTTTGGGGAAATTATTACTCATGAGAGCTCATAGTCTTAAACAGAACCCGAGTCCTGCTTGGCTCCTCGGACCACAGGCTTTGGGGAAATTATTACTCATGACGATTCATAGTTTTAAACAGAACCTAAGTCCTGCATGGCTCCTCGGACCACAAACTTTAGGGGAAATTATTACTTATGATAGAGTGGGAGATTATTACTTAAAGAAAATCATTTTTAGCGCGTGCGCACAGTCTAGCACTATCACAATCATCAAGTGCACTGTGCCAAAAACCCATTATTGTTTTGACCGATATCCTGTGTTTACGTTATGTCAAATGTTTAAAATAAAAGAGCATTCTTGACATACATCCATAATAAGCAAAACGAACATCTTATATTAATATGCCAAATACATTAACAAGAGAGGTCCTTACAAAAAAAAAAAAAAAAAAAAAAAAGAGACAACAAAAAAGGGAAAAGTAGGATAACTCTCATTTAAAAAAAAACTATTCACTAAGGATGAAAGCCTAGAGGGCTAAGCTTCAGCAGGAGGATCTTCCTTCTGTTCGGGCCGAGGAGGAGAAGCCTCGATGGTGGGATCTGCGGCGGGGACCTCCGTCATATTAGGCGCAAGGGCATCGCATCGTGCGTCGTCGATCTCGCTCTGGAGCCATTTGGGCATCATTAGGATTCGCACGGATCTCCGAGGAAAGAAGATACTCTCGGGCAATCTTAGTGCCGAATCTGCAGGAACTCCTGCAGCATCAAGAGCATGAGCCCATGAAAATCTGCAGTACTCCCGCATACCTCGGGAATCTCCTCGAGATAGTCTGGCCTCCGTCTCTTCGGCCCCAAGCTGTCGAGCGGCCTCCTTCTCGGCCTCCGTTGCCTCTCGGATCAGCCGAGCATCTTCCTTCACCCGCCTCGGCTCGTCCTCTACTTTTTGCATGGCAGTTTTGAGGTCCTGCACCGCCCGCCTCTCGGTGTTGAGGTTAAGCTGGGCCGTGCACACTGTTTCTTGCGCTGGTCCTCCTTTGGTCCTCGCGCAGTCTTCAAGCCGACCTCTGCACTCTTACGTCGGTTCTCCGAATCCTTGAACTCGGCCGTGAGTTTAATGTGATCATGCTTGAGAGACCCCAAGGCTTTCTCCACCTCTGTCCAGGGCACGGGTCTCGGCCTCGGCCAGATTGCGGCTACTACGGCAAAACTCCTCGACCCACGAACACCGAGTAATCATGGACGAAACAGAGTGTCCCTAAAAGAAAAATACATAACTGGACAGAGCAAGCAGATGATAAAACAGTGAAAGAACCACTTACCAATGCGAGATCCCTTTTTAGGGATAGGAAGAGCTCGGACCGATTGCACCGCCTGTAGGCCTCCATGTCCCGAGGAAGAAGTAGGGGCTGCTCCAAGGCCTCCGCCACGCACCCGCCCGGCCACGATTATACTCTCTGACTGAAGCAAGTGTAGGGAATGGCGAGCCCATCCAGTTCAGACTTTGGGTCCCATGGACGAGGGGAAGCGCGCACTTCAAAGCAATGTTCCCCTCATCCCTGCTTTGTCCGAGGAGGTGCCCTTCTCGCTCCTTGGCGCACATGTGGTTTTCTGCCGCTTGGTCGGCCGGGACAGCCACCTCGCCTTCCTCGGGCGTGTCAACCGCCTCTTCTTCTTGGTCCGGATTAACCTTAAGACCCGTGGTCCGAGACACCCTGGGAACCACCGGGGAAGGGACTTGGCCTGTGGTGGAGTTGCCCCTTCAAGATTGACCCTTCGGTGATCGACCTTTCCCCCCGGAGGACATCAACTCCTTCAAGGATTTCCCTTTTCCCGCCATGGGTTCAGCCTCTTCGTCCGAGGAATCGTCCGAGCGAGATAACTATTGAGGGAACACCAAGCTGCGGAATGTCGGTCTGCTCGGCTTCGAGGGTTGGAAGACTCCCCTAAAGGATTTTGCTGAATTTCCTCCTCGAAGTAAAACTCGTCTATTTCTTCCTCAAGAGAGAGACGAGAAGATTCGATTTCTTCTTCGATCGAGCAAAGCGGCGCCAGGCTCGTTTACCGGAGGAAGCTGCTCCGCTAAGTAAGGATCTCTGACCCCAGGTAGCACTACGGTGGCAGATCGTGTGGAGCTAAGAACCCGTGTCGGGACACGTCAATCCTAGCCAACCTCGGACCGCCCGCCCTTATAGCGTGACCGATCGCTCGGAAAGCTTTGCTCAGAGGCCGATAGCCCCGTAACAGATGGGCCGCACGCAATCGTCCGTCCTCGGTGACGTAAATCTCCGACCTGAGAAGATAATTCAGCGCTGGCACGTTCGTAAGGTCTATCCAGGAGCGACGTGAATTTTTTTCGCAAACAACCCATAAAAGTGGGGTTAGCTCATGAAGTTCTCCAATCACACGAAAGCAAAAAATATATAAAAATAACCCTTAACACCACATCCTTTCCCAAAAAGGACCGATCCTAAAGACGCCGCACCTGGGTTTCCGCCCGAGTTGGACAATGAATATCGTCGTACCACTCCCCGGAAGCAATGAGGAAGTCATTCTTCACGGTCTTATTGATCTTGGAAGACAAGAGATCAACCTAACATCCTCGCTCCGGGATTTAAGATAATACCCATCCTCCCCGAGGCGGTGACACTCGTACATATAGGCCACATCATGCCAAGTAAGGCCTAGATTCATCCGCTCGTCTAAGACGTCTACACATCCTAGTATCTTGAACATATTCGGGGCACACTGATACGGCGTCAACCTATGGTTGAACAGGTACTCCCTTGTAATCCTACGCATGGGGAGAGTCATCCCTCCCTCTATGAAAGCAATCATGGGGATAACCACTTCCCCCTCAACTCTATCTGTCAGTATTCCTTCAATAGGACAAGATCGCAGCCCAACCCTCGGGGGAATGCGGTATTTCTCCCTAAAGGCTTCCATAGCAGCTGGAGTTTTTACTAGTTTTTCGAATCTACCCATCCGAATCGAACTCGGGAAACGAAAGTAAAAGACCGAAAAGAAAACAGAGTCCGAGGAGGAAATTGAAACGGTGAGAAAAGCGAAATGTCTTGGTACCTTCACAAAACGCTCAAGGGGATGCTGGAAATCTCTCTTGGAAGAAGCGCCTCACAAAACGGCCACGGTGGCGTAACGGATGCAAGCGTTCGTATGTCTCTCGGGAGCGATGGAGTTCTCTAGAGTCTTTTGGGGTTTGTGAAATGCAGATGAGAGAAGAAATCGAACCCACGACGTCTTATATAGCAGAGAGGAGAGAGAAAAGATCATCCCCGCCTAAAAATACGAGAAAAAACGATGGCCGTTCGATCCACGCCAAGCCGTTGGATGAAGGGAACATAACGCCTCCAGCATTTAATGGCCACGTCTCGTAAATTGTGGCGCGTCAAAAGTAACGGTCCGCACGCGCACCCCACGATCTCCTTATTTCCCTCCACTCACAAATATCAAAACCCCGCTTTTCTCCTCGGAGGGAGGTTAAAACCGAAGTTTTGAGGGGCTATTGTGGGGGCCGGCCCAAAAATGATGGGCTATTCCTAACTCGGGCCCGTCCGAGGAGCGTCCTATCCGAGGAAGAGTCTCGAATGCAGCATTATCCAATCCCATTAGCTCCAAGGAAACTCGTCCGAGCAGTAATTACTCCTCGGACATCACGAGGCCCAGACAAGGAACTCTGCTCAGCCATCTTGGCTCACCGTCCCAAACATATAAAAATGAATTAAATCCAAAATATCTCGCGGAAGGCTATCACCGCATTAATGGCGCCCCAACCACCCTCTTGGCCGCATTAATGAGGAAAAGACTCCTGAACAAGCACCGCCTTGGTCTCTCGCAACTCACAAGGGGACTGATGAGGGCGTCGATGGGACAGTGCTCAAGTGGATGCCTAGATGGTCAACAGGTGTAAGGTTGAGATGAAAAGAAGAGAGCTATATAATGTAGTGGAGTCCCTCAGAGAGGGGGACAGAGAATTGTAAGAGGAACGAATGAAATAAAATCAGACTTGAGGAATCCTTCTTTACGTTCTTTCTTCCTTTTCGTAAACAGTATCTTACATGCATAAGACCTAGTATTTTTCTTTGAAGCCAAGTTCTTTAACCCATCCTCTACAAATATTTATTGTGGGTTGTGCTTTGGGCCAAGGCCCGATCAACGGAAGTTGGGCCAGGAAAATCGTGCAACCACATATATATATATATATATATATATATATATAAGGCTTATTAACTTTAACAATCTCTAAAGTTATATTATTTTATTTATATTTATATTAAAAATGAAAAATACTAAAGTTCTAAACTTTTTTTTTCCAATATTTTCTATAACCTTATGATATGATAAGTGGTTATTGGAGGAAACAATTAGTCAATTGAAAGAGGTGATAGCTTTTGTGGGGCCCAGTAGTTTATGGGCCCGGCCCGATCGCTTATGAGGAGTCCGCCGGCCCAAACTCAAGGAGATCGGGGCCCAAGCTCGTAACTAGGAAACAAGAAATGGCCCAAAGACACAGCCAAGGACGGTTTCGTCCTCTAAGAGCCAGACCCTTCCGGGTTGAAGTGGAGTATGAGTAAACTTGAAATATCGAAAATATCTAGGAGAGTTTGTCTCTAATACCCTTCCACGATATGACACCGCCCCAGCAGCCAGGGATCTTAGGCTTTATGGATCATCTCCAGCCATTGTGGGATTAGGCGATGGGACAGATATCTGTCCTGGGAAGATCGACCCTACACGTGTACGGAGGACAACGAGCGTAGGCTAGTATAAATGAGAATGTTATGCGAACACGAGAGGGGGCGGACATCGGCTTACGGAGAAAGAATTGAAGAGAGAGAATTCCCGGTCGATATACGCCGGCCACCACAATAAACCCCGTCTGCGGGCAACCGGGGACAGCACCATTGCTCCTCGGATACGATCCGAGGAGCCAAATCCATCGAGTTACAGGGTTAAAGGGCCTGAATGTCCAGCCCAAAGCCCCTCCCCTGCCTGGGCTCCCAGCAATTCGACTCGAAATAATGCCCCGTGACCCAACGCCTGGCCTTTCAAGCCCACTCTCTACAAATGTTATTGTGAGGGATCCTTCGCGCGAGCCCAACTCCGTTGTTGGGCCCTCAAAGATTCGTGTCCCTACAATTGGCGCCGTCTCGTGGGAAGGCTTGCTTGCTACCGGCGCATGAGGCGTTTGAGTCAACTCTCTAGCCACCGAGGTTTGTGGGATTTCCTCCATCTCGGCGACATGCAGTCGTTGCTCGACCCAAACTTTTGCTAAGGGCTACGCCCGCAGTGTCAACAGCCTTGTGGCAGCTCTAGGGGCTTCCGGCCAGGCCAAATCCCCCCGCCATGGTCTAGGGGCTGATCTCAAAAGTTTTGGACAGAACCAAGGCCTTGCATGGTCCTCGGACCCAAGCACGTGGGGAAACCAAGTACAAAAAGAATTCTCAAAAGTTTTGGACAGAACCAAGGCCTTGCATGGTCCTCGGACCCAAGCCCGTGGGGAAACCAAGTACAAAAAGAATTCTCAAAAGTTTTGGACAGAACCAAGGCCTTGCATGGTCCTCGGACCCAAGCCTGTGGGGAAACCAAGTACAAAAAAGAATTCTTATAAGTTTTGGATAGAACCAAGGCCTTGCATGGTCTTCGGACCCAAGCCTGTGGGGAAACCAAGTACAAAAAAGAATTCTCAAAAGTTTTGGACAGAACCAAGGCCTTGCATGGTCCTCGGACCCAAGCCACGTGGGGAAACCAAGTACAAAAAGAATTCTCAAAAGTTTTGGACAGAACCAAGGCCTTGCATGGTCCTCGGACCCAAGCCACGTGGGGAAACCAAGTACAAAAAGAATTCTCAAAAGTTTTGGACAGAACCAAGGCCTTGCATGGTCCTCGGACTCAAGCACGTGGGGAAACCAAGTACAAAAAAGAATTCTCAAAAGTTTTGGACAGAACCAAGGCCTTGCATGGTCCTCGGACCCAAGCCTCGTGGGGAAACCAAGTACAAAAAAGAATTCTCAAAAGTTTTGGACAGAACCAAGGCCTTGCATGGTCCTCGGACCCAAGCCCGTGGGGAAACCAAGTACAAAAAGAATTCTTATAAGTTTTGGACAGAACCAAGGCCTTGCATGGTCTTCGGACTCAAGCCTGTGGGGAAACCAAGTACAAAAAGAATTCTCAAAAGTTTTGGACAGAACCAAGGCATTGCATGGTCCTCGGACTCAAGCCACGTGGGGAAACCAAGTACAAACAAGAAATCTTACAAGTTTTGGACAGAACCAAGACATTGCATGGTCCTCGGACTCAAGCACGTGGGGAAACCAAGTACAAACAAGAAATCTTACAAGTTTTGGACAGAACCAAGGCATTGCATGGTCCTCGGACTCAAGCCTCGTGGGGAAACCAAGTACAAACAAGAAATCTTACAAGTTTTGGACAGAACCAAGGCATTGCATGGTCCTCGGACTCAAGCCTGTGGGGAAACCAAGTACAAACAAGAAATCTTACAAGTTTTTGGACAGAACCAAGGCATTGCATGGTCCTCGGACTCAAGCCTGTGGGGAAACCAAGTACAAACAAGAAATCTTACAAGTTTTGGACAGAACCAAGGCATTGCATGGTCCTCGGACTCAAGCCTCGTGGGGAAACCAAGTACAAACAAGAAATCTTACAAGTTTTTGGACAGAACCAAGGCATTGCATGGTCCTCGGACTCAAGCTTGTGGGGAAACCAAGTACAAACAAGAAATCTTACAAGTCTTGAACAGAACCAAGGCATTGCATGGTCCTCGGACTCAAGCCTGTGGGGAAACCAAGTACAAAAAGAAAACAATACAAGTTCTGGACAGAACCAAGGCCTTGCATGGTCCTCGGACCCAAGCCTCTGGGGAAACCAAGCGCTTAAAAGGAGAAACCGGGTTACATGGATTCTCTTGTTTTGCCCCCGGACCCTCAACGCTAAAGGGGCTAGTATGGAATGGAGAAATGCGTTCCCAAAAGCACAACCGAAGTCATGCAACGCTCGGGCAATCCCTTGGATGAATTATTTAAAAATTTGTCGTCCTCATGCAATATTCTCGTGCTTACTACTAAACGTTCAACTGCTACCCAGGTTAGTTTCCTAAATTTAACTTACTATCAATTATTATTATGTCCGGTAATATAGGTAAGTTAGAAGAAGTTAGAACGGGTTGAATCGTGTTTCAAGGGGCTCCTGCCCTAAGTATCGCCGAGAGAAAGCGCATACAGGGAGTACACTCATTCGCGGGGCGGTGTGCTAAAAGGACAATACCCAAGACAAGTATACGAATTTCTATTTTTATTACAACGAGGAAATAGTACAGTGTACAACGAAAAGTCGGCATCACTGCGTCAAAACTCACTACATGAGTACTACATAAGCAAGAAAAAGAAAAATACAAGAAAGCTGGAGAAAGCCGAGGAAGTATGTCGGAGGATAGGTTGGCTACTGACTCACGAGACCTTATCCTTCCCCTGCGCTCTTACATGCCCATAACTCAGGCAGCCAAAGAAACCCAACTTGAACCCGACACCGTTGAAGGAAAGGTGCGGGGAGGAGTGGGAAACCGAGGGGCTTTCTCTAAACATTCGCCTGCTACATAGTAGAGGCGATGACGGCGGAGAACCTTCCTTCTGGCACACCAAAATTTCGGCATGAACAAAACCCGCTTCGGATTTTGACTAAAAGAGGGAGAGGCACTCTTCCCCCCCGGTCGAGGTGGAGTACTCTCCTAAACTTATGCTTCCGGTGCCCATACTTTTATGTTATGAGCCTCATAAGGACAGGGCGCTTCCGCGGCGGAGGAAGTTCTTTCTTCCCAACCCTCACCTTCAACATGTTACGCCAAGAAAGGAGAGCTCCGGATATGAGGAATATGATGTGAGATAAAGCTGAAAGGATGGGTGAATATATATAAAGCAACCCTTTCTCCCTCCTATTCATTTGAAAAGACAAGATAATGGCAGTTAGCTCACGCGGCGTCCCAAGGAGCACTGCAGACAAAATGGTCTCGGCTCAACTTCCAACGTCAACTGCAGTCACGGGGCTCAGGGAGCCTCGAAAAGGCGCGCCTCGATCCTTGGGGCGTCAGAGAAGTACCGCAAGCCCGGAGGTTGCAGAAATGTCTCCTACTCCGCGGAATAATGGGGTTCGCGGCCCAGGCCCGCTTTGCGTGAAGGCCCAGGGATACCCTGTTTAAGCGCTTCGGGAAAGGCTCGATGAAAGGGGAAACCAAGTACTCTTGGACAGAACCTAATGCTTGCATGGTCCTCGGACTCAAGCTAAAGGGGAAACCAAGTACTCTTGGACAGAACCTAAGGCTTGCATGGTCCTCGGACTCAAGCTAAAGGGGAAACCAGGTACTCTTGGACAGAACCTAATGCTTGCATGGTCCTCGGACTCAGGCTAAAGGGGAAACCAAGTACTCTTGGACAGAACCTAAGGCTTGCATGGTCCTCGGACTCAACCTGGCACCAATAAAGACACAAGTCTCGGACTCAAGCCTAAGGGAAAAATCAAGTACCTAAGATAAAGCGCATAAGTCCTAAACAAAACCCAGGTTTTGCAAAGTCCTCGGACTCGGGTTTCTTGGGAAATCAATTGCTCGAACGAAGAAATTTCTCGGCCTAAATACTAGAAAAGGTCAAGGCTCGCATGCCGTGGAAGAGGACAAAATAACCTGATGATCATCAACCTAAGGAGACCGTTCATCCGATGGGTAACATGTCCTCGGACAACTGCTTCTTACGTCTTATCAGTACTTAGCACCCATCGCGGCTAATTTTGAGATAAGTCTTATTCCTTCTGGTCGGATTGTTATGTTAAATAATAATTATGTTAAAATTATCGTGGCATCTTTTTATCAATGATTACTTTGGCCTTAGTCATTATTGATTCAAACGCTGTACTATTATTATGCCGAAAGCGCTTTCGCATTTATTAGAATATGTAAATAAGACACACGAAATGGAGAAACAATAATTTTTATTAATATGAAAAATGGTTACAACGTACAAGAAAGGGCTTAAGCAAGCCTATACAAAAAATGAATTGCTAAAGCAATAACGAGATCTGTAATACAAATAAGTAAATCATCGGTGTCTTGAACTAGTCTTCAAAGTCTCTCCGAAATCTCGCCTCGTGTCTGCTCATCTCAAGAGAAGATCCTTATACAAAAATAATGAAAGAGAAGGAAGAAGAATTGGAACACATGGAAGCACTTGAGCAAACTCTTGTCGCCGAGGAGTGCAAGGGAAAAAGAAGATGGAGGACATGAGCGGGAAGGAGGAGAAGAAGAGAGAAGCAATGAAAAGAAAGTAAAAGGAGCAAAAGAGAGAGAAGGGAAGACATATTAGGTATGCTCATGAGAGAGCGGATGGAGATGACAAGGGAGTTTTTCGACTCGGTCACACCGGAGATAGGATGTGACGAGCCCCCGCTTCGGATTTTGGCTAAAAGAATGGGGAGACAGATCTTGAGTCTCCGCCACCCTTGCCCCGACCGAGCCATCGCGAGTTTTGTCAAGGCATGGTGTTTCGGGAAAGGGAGGATTTATTCATAGTTGGTCACTATGGGGAACGTGTTATCAAATGAGGAATAACCGGACAAAAAAATGAGTACCGAGAAGAGTATGAGGGATTCATGTATGAGATAATCACCTTCTTGTCTTCTCCTTTATATAGGGGAGAAAGACGAAAGTACGTGACACGCTCCGATCTTCTAAGGAATCGCCAATAAACCCGAATCCGTTTCATTTCTCCAAGCTATCCCAGAAACCGCTAGATTTATGAGGCCTCGTAAAGGAAGGAATTAAAAGCGCACTACGGATAACCATACGGAATAAACGCATCACGCGTAAGTCGAGGGAAACATCCCGTAGACCGGCGCATTTCTTGGGGAGGTGAAAAGTCGCCAACGAAGATCAAGAGCCGAATTGAATGAGCCGCCATAGAGGCTCGGTATCATCAAAACCCATCTATCCAACAGAGGAGTTGGACAGCGGGGTTTTGAGGGGCTGTGTGGGGCCCAGTGAGTTTATGGGCCCGGCCCGATCGCTTATGAGGAGTCCGCCGGCCCAAATCGAAGGAGATCGGGGCCCAAGCTCGTAACTAGGAAACAAGAAATGGCCCAAAGACACGCCGAGGACGGTTTCGTCCTCGCGAGCCCATTTCTCCAGGGTTGAAGTGGAGTATGAGTAAACTTGAAATATCGAGAAAATATCTAGGAGAGTTTGTCTCTAATACCCTTCCCCGATATGACACGCCCCCAGCAGAGCCGGGATCTTAGGCTTTATGGATCATCTCCGGCCATTGTGGGATTAGGCGATGGGGGAGATATACGTCCCGGGAAGATCGACCCTACACGTGTACGGAGGACAACGAGCGTAGGCTAGTATAAATGAGAATGTTATGCGAACACGAGAGGGGCGGACATCCGGCTTCGGAGAAAGAATTGAAGAGAGAGAATTCGGTCGATATCGCGGCCACCACAATAAACCCGTCTGCGGGCAACCGGGACAACACCATTGCTCCTCGGATACGATCCGAGGAGCCAAATCCATCGAGTTACAGGGTTAAAGGGCACGAATGTCCAGCCCAAAGCCCCTCCTGTGCGGGGCTCCCAGCGATTCGACTCGAAATAATGCCCCCGTGACCCAACGCTGGCCTTTCAAGCCCACTCTCTACAAATGTTATTGTGAGGGATCCTTCGCGCGCGAGCCCAACTCCGTTGTTGGGCCCTCAAAGATTCGTGTCCCTACAGCTTTTATTATAAAAAATGTTTTGAAATCGATGGGCTTTAATTATATGCAAGCAACTACTACACACATATATTTTCTCAGTATAATCAACATTAATTTTTTTTTTTTTTTTGTTATTTTATTTAGGTTGTTGAAATAAGTGATAAATTTTCTCATTATAATTTTCAATTAATTGCTATTGTTGGTACATATGTGATTTCATGTGACTTGTTGTGGTGATGGATATATTGTTAAGGGTGATGGAGATGTACTATTAATATGGTTATTGATGGCGGTGTATTCTTTAAGTTCTCATTAACTCGGAGCACTACAATGTTCTTATATATTTATTCAATTTAATTTAAAATGTTGCAAACTAATGCTAGAGCAGGAGATCACAATGTAAATAATGACACAAGAGGAAGATGACTCTTAGATGGAGGACGACATTGACTCGGATGATAATTGATCTTCCAATATTTATGCTTTCAAGTTTAGTAAAGGATATAATATAGCCTTCATGTATTATTGAACAAACATGCTATTTTGTAGACCTTTTAATATTTTCATTTTTAATGCACTTATTAGTTTTGAACAATTATGGATTTGTGTTTGTTATTTGAATGGAGAAACTTTTATGAACAATTATAGATTTGTGTTTGTAATTTATATATTAATTATTCCATATACAGAAATATTTGATATTATCAAATAAAATAAAAATATCATAAATTTTTTTTCTACGGAGCTATTTTTTTGCAAATAATGTATGAGGATGAGATAAATGGTTTTTAATAACGGCTAAAGTTCGTCAAAAAAAAGTAATTGGTTGCATTGATGCTATATTTTCGATGAAAAATTAGGTATTTATGATGGCTTTTAGTCGTCGAAAAAATACATTAACGATGGTCATTGTTCGTCGCAAAAGGTATTTGGTCGACCAACTTCCTCGTTTGGAGTTCTATTTTTGACGACAAGGCAAGTATTTATGACAACTTTTAGTTGTCAAAAAAAAAAAAAAAAAAAAACATTAACAACAGCCTTAATTTGTTGCAAACTCTATTTGGTCATTCAACTTCCTCATATGAAGTTAAATTTGCGATGGCAATTATTAAGAACTTACGATAGAGTTTTGCTGTTGAAAATAAGTGTTAGTGACGACCTTGTCGACAATATAGTATCACCGATGAGGCTTTTGCCAACGGACGTCGATGACTTTTTGCCGTCGGTAACACAAATTTACGACGGCTTTTTGTGCTTTTGCGACAAACTTTGACCATCGCAAATAAGCTTTTTTTTTTTTTTGTAGTGCCACTCATACTTCACCAACTCATCCATGATAATTATTTATTGAGACCATAGCTTAAATACGACCAAAACAAAGTTGAGATAAGAACAAGGCTAGGAAATCAGGGGGAAGAAAGAAAGATAAAACAATCATAGGAAATAAAGCTGGATTGGTTAGTCTCTTGGAAGGCTAGTGAAATCCTTTTCGCTTAAAGTTCTTATCACTTAATTAATTAAAGTTAATTAGTATAAGAATCAATCATAATTAAATAGTCATAATCCCATGCATTTACCCTAAATTCCAAGAATTCATGTGGATTGATCTTTCAATCCAGGAATCTGATTTTAGCATTAAAGATGTCATTTTGAACTCTAATGTGATTTAAAATTAAGTGCTTGCTCATCTAATGAATTAAACGACATTTTTATTCTTTCCTTGTTGGAACTACAATTTACCATTAGTTAGTGAATTGACTCGCAACTATAAAATGGGGGTGTCTACAGTTCGACATAATGGTGGCACTTACAATTGGTGGTTGGTGGTTGAAATAGAGATAGTGGGAGACAAATTTTGGCAAAGTAGATTGAAAGGGAAAAAGGGAGGGGAGAAAAACGTACTTACATGAATCTCATCTCTTAAAGATATCAGATTGATGTGGACCTAAATTTTTTAAATTAGCCACATCAATTTACCTAGATTAGCATTATGCGTTGATATCTTGTCTCTTTAAGATATGAGTTTCATCATGCTTGCTTGCTGGGATGAGTCTCTTGAAAAGGCGAGGTACAAAAAATGCTACTTCTGCAAATAACTTTCAAATAGTGCTATTTCACCAAAATTTTTTAAAACATGTATTTATAATCCCAAAAAAAAAAAAAAAAAAAGTCTTACATCCAAATCATACAACACTCTCTTTTTTAAGACATTATATCCTACAAACTTTAAACCATCCCTTTAGGCTTTGTTTGGGAGTTCATAAGAAAATAGGATGAAATGATCATAAAAGAGTGGAAATGAATTGAATGGAATGGAATGTATTTAAGTAAGGGAAATGAATGAAAAAGAATGAAATTAAGTAAGTTTGATTAAATGTTTTAAAATAAAGGAATGGAAAGGAATAAAAATGAATGGAATGTAAGTAATTTTGTTTGGGAGTAACATGGAGGGAATGGAATAAAATTATTTTATGACAATATTAGTATTAGACTCTTATTTGAAAATAAAGAGTTGAATATATAGGGGTATTTTGAGAGTTTTAGTAAAAAAATTTATTAAATCTAATTTCGTTCCTTCCCATTTCTCCCAATTTTGGGAGAAATGAAAATTTGAGATTTTAAAGGAATAGAGAGAAATGAGTATTCCCTCCTACCAATTTCATTTATTCCCACTTAAACTCTCAAACAAGAGAATGAACTTTATATTCCCTCCATTAAAACTTTCAAATAAGGGAAGGGAAGAATATTCTAAAATTATTTTTTCATTTTTTTCCATTCCATTGCATCCACTCCTCCCAAACGAGGCCTTATTTAATAGAAAAATAAATAAATAAATAACAAGTTCACATTTTTTTTTTTTTGGGTCTTTTTTTTTTTTTTTTTTATTTTTAAATATCCACTTTTTTCCATAAGCACAGGCATCACTTAACATCGTTTAATATATTCATCAACTCTTTTACAACCAAGACGAGGCATTGGAAGGAAGTAAAAAACTTGAAAAAAGTAGGGAGCTTTCAAACTGTGCTTAGTGCTTTTATTTATGTTCGGGATTCGGGACCCCACAAGTAGTTTTTGCATTTATTATGAGAAATTCTTATTTTACATTATATGGTACAATATAATTTATATTATAGACACACCAAAAGTGATAAATGTCATCCACATTTATGTTCATCAAAAAAATGTCATACACATTTGTAAATAAATATAAATATTGTACACTTTTTTGTAAATATATACAATATTAATCCCTTTTTGTATGTTTTACATTGTAAATTTACATTGCAAATATAATGGAAGCAAACAGAGGACCTTTAGGAAAGATGACCTAATTAGTACAATCTAAACATACAAAAAGACCTTTAATTATTTCATTTCTTTGATTCTAAAAAAAAAAAAAAAAAAAACCTTTTTCATCTCTTCTTTTTCATAACTGGAAAAACTGCATGGAAAGAAACCTGACATATGCTGATTACATTTACACCCCAAGAGGGAAAAAAATACATCACAGTTCATAAGTAGCTTTCAGGCTCTCTCCTATTCTTCCCTTTTCGTGCGCCAACTGTTTCTCTCTCTATCTCTCTCTGAAGTCCGGTGGTGAAGATACTGTACCATCTCATCGTAGCCAATCTGTGTCCATTGCAACAAAGCTAAGCATTTCCACAAAGAGGTACTCTCACTCTTACTCTCACACTCACAAGCATTCAATTTTTCACATAATCCCATAAAACATTTCTTCGGTTTTCTTAAAATTTTATATAGCCTTTATTTTGCTCAATCTTTTTCATAAATGAATACCCTTTTGTTCATAGAGAAATAAATTATATTTCTTTTTACAATCAGGCATTATTATGTGTAATGAGGCAGCTCAAACTCTTTTTTTTTAATTATTGATTTTTTTATATTTAATTTTAATTACCTTTTGTTCAATTATGTGAATGTTGGAAAGATGGGTTGTCGATTTTAGCAAATATACCTTGTTTCCTCAAATGGGTTTCCTTGATTTTTTTGTGTTCTGAGTTTGGTTTAGGGTTTTAGATTTTTGGGTATTGCTTTGTTTGGATCCAAGGAAATTGCTGATGTTGCTTTGAGGATCTAAATCTTTTCCAAAATTTTGGTGTTTTGTGATTTTCTTTGAGTTGATCTTTACCTTGGGGTTTATGTGAGAATGTGGAGATTCATGTATTAAAGCCTGGTTCTCTGTCCTTTATAAATAATGTGTTTTGTGTTTGTAGCACTTGCTTGCTGTGATGTTACTATCTATAGCCTTTTGTTTCTAGCTTTGTGAATGTGAATTTTTTCCTGACTGTTATTTTAGTTTAGTCACTCCCCTGATGCCAGTTCCTATAGTAGGGGTGCAAGTGCTTGTAATCTTCTTAAAATCCTATTTCGTTCACCCTTAACCCACCCATCAACACTCTGTGGCAAAGAGAATAAATGCTAGAAGCCATCCTATTTATGACTCCGGTTTTTATCTTTGTTGGATCACATTGTGGAGCTTCTTTTAATGAATAATAGAAATTTTATTCAGGGTAAATTACATTGACATCTCTGAGGAATGGCGAAATTAGACTTGTTATAACCATTTTTCAAGAAATGACGCTTCTCAAATGGTCAAAGTAATTGACACTCTACCCTCATTTTTGAATTATTTTGGGTTGGAGTATCATTTCTTAAGATTTGGGTATAGCGGTCTAATTTAGTTATACCTCGGGTTGCTCATTGTAATTTAACTTCTATTAAAGACAAAGCTTAGTACATGTGAAGTGTACAAGAGCAATGCAAGAAAAAACTAAGACCTAAAATTATGATGATTTAAAAAATTTCGGCAAAGAGGAAGAAGCAAAAACCCCAATTTCCCCCAACCAATCAGACAAAGATCTGAGAAATAAGAGTTTCAATTGAAGCAAGGAGATCTCCATTCTGAAAAACATCTAGAAAGGAATCACATGCCACACATTTAAACTTTGAAGTCTCTCAAAACTGTCTCTCCAACAAAAAGCTCATTAATCAATTTATCATTACCTAATAAATTCCCAATAGCGTAAAGCTCCCAAGCTATATCACAGTGTAGAAAAAGTTCGACTAATCAACTCTTTAGCACCAATCAACAATGATTATATTATGCTTCCTTAGATTGTCCATTATTAGGATTTTACCATGAGCAACCTTTATCAAAACTTTTGCCTTCCATATTGCTTGTCATGGGAAGTCCACAACACATCCCCTTGTAAAGTCTGATTGCCAGACCTCACATCAAACCTTTTATTCTTAGATATTACCCACCCAACCCATCCTATTCATTCCATTCCCATTCTATGATCCACAAAAAGTGAAAAGAATTCTCAACAGATTCAAGCTCCTAATCATGCAATTCCTGAGAGAAAGTGGGACACACTCTGTCCATGTAATTTGCTATAGCAATGTCTTTATTCACTGCAATGGCAAACAAAGTAGGTAAAAGAACTCTTAAGAGGCAAATCACTACAGCATAAAATCATGCCAAAAACGAATGCAACTACCATCCCCACTAAATATCTAATCTACTTCAAGAACCTCTCCCAACCATGCCTAATATTCTTCCATAAACTCACATCATGAGCACCACTAACCTCCGCAAAACACCAATGACCTCCACATCTCTTTGTACTCAGCCCCTATGACCCTCCTCCATAGACATAGCTTAGTATATCTCCTGTATTTTTCTGGCTACCTCATTTTTTTTTTCCATGGAGTAGTCTTTTTTATTGATATCCTATTTTACCTATCAAAAAATAATAATAATTTGGGTAAAAGTACCAAGCTTTCCTCTTCTTTACTCACCATTCTCTTATCCCATGTCAAGAACACACCCCTTGCCTGACCCAAAGAAACCCAATCAATCTTCCTTTTTATCAACTCAACGGGTCTCCATTGCTGCAGCCTCCATCATATTCTTAACCACTGCTCTTTTCCTAGTATCATTAGTCTCCCTAACATTGGATAATATTCAAAGTTTCATTTTGTAACCAATCGATACCCTGTGACTTTTGCCTCCTCCCTACCATCATAATTGGTAGAAAAAGATAATCTCCAATTCTCAATTACCCTTTACTGTGTTTTTGTCCCTTTCTTCCTATTACTAGAGGAGCCATCATTCTCTTGCCATCCTTTTTTCAATAGCAGCTAATCCCTCATAGGAGATGCCTAAAAACTCACTCAATCCCTTGATACTCTTCATGACTCACTTTGAAACATCATCATTAACCATTTTCTCCTTTGAAATAACAACTGCATGGGGATCAATAAACTGCCACTGGAGTACAGGTGATCGGGCTCAGTCAATTATCATCACCTTTCATGGAAGAAAGCAATTTCACCTCCAAATCTGTTCTCGAGAATATCTGTAATGGTGACCACAAAATCTTTCTGTTAATGTCAATTTTTTTAAAGAAAATCTTGAAGGTGTAAAGACATCTTGTTGGTTCTTGCAAGTCTATTGATTTGTTTAGGTGCTAACAGAACATTAGTGATTATGTCATTAATATCATTTAATCGTATCACAGCAATAATGTGATTAAAAGTAAGGCCTGTTTGTCTCACTCATCTGTTGGGACTTAGATATTCCATGGTTTGTTGTTTTTCAATTTTTAGCGGTTTTACTTTTAAGAGATGTGGGAGATAATTTTGAGTATTCTTGTGCTGGCATTTCAACAGATGGCCTTGCAAACTGCAAATCCTCCTACTACCCCCAGTGCCCAAGTGGTTGGAAATGCTTTTGTTGAGCAGTACTACCATATTCTTCACCACTCACCAGAATTGGTCTATAGATTCTATCAAGATTCAAGTGTGCTAAGCCGGCCTGATTCTAATGGTGTGATGAACTCAGTGACAACCATGCAAGTACGTTTCTTGATTCACTACTAATTGGGTTTATATAACTTTTTCAGTGAATTATCCTAAGGATAAATATTGGAATCAGTTATTGTGTATTGAATAGAAGAGCCATTGTTCATAGTTCTTTATGTTGTTATCACTGTTTAGGTTAGATGACAAGGTCATTCTATGGCATAGAAAACTGATCAAGTATTCAGAAGTTATCATCATTTGCACAATATGATACACCAGGACTAGTTTTCACAATTAAATGTGACCTTTTGTTGGCTTAAAAAAATACTTGATGTATGCTGCTTTAAAATGCTCATACCTGCATGATTCTGCCCATCAACAAAAGGCTAACTGCTCTGTTTATTATAGCATCTAGGCAACTAGCTTACATCAGATTCTAACTAATGCCTTTGGTTAGAATAACTTGTTGCAAGTTAAACAAATCCATCATAAGGATAATTTGAAGTTAGAGAAAAGAAAATTTTAATATTTGAATATAACTATTAAATTACCGATTCTCCCAAAAGTTTAAGCTGTTAGGAAATGGTGAATTTGTAATTTAACATGATATCAAAGTAGGAGATATTGAGTTTGATTCCTATATCTACTTTACCTCTCATTTAAAATGTTAAAAACCCCACATGTTGGGCCCCACTTATTAAGAGGGAGTTTAAGCAACACAGGAAGGGGAGTGTTAAAATTGTGATTAAATAATTAAATTTATTTCCTAATAGTTTAAGCTTTTCGGAGAATCAATAATTTAACAATAACATTTGACATTCTACTTGTGAAACCAAAGTTGACAATATTGTACCAGAGATTGTTTAAGTGGACTAGCGTACCATTTCGGGATTGTCTCTGTGTGTTTGTGTGTGTGTATATAAAGGCTAAAGTCCACATATTTTATAAGTCCAATCTATTAGCTCAATTACATTATCCCAATATATCAGCCCAAATAGCATTTTTCATAACCCCTTTATTTTTTTATATATATTTTTAAATTTCAACTCTCCAGCCAAAATGGAAATATCGGCTGAAACATTCGAAAACCCAATAGAAGCTGCTATTTTATCCTGTTCATTTCAGGGTGGTATTTATACTGTTTTAGTGGTCAGTACAGTAAATATTGATTGGTACGGTATGGTGTTGACAATTTTATGTGGAACTTATATATATGCAGATATAAAATGGACTATTAAAGTAATTTACTAATATTCCAATCTTGAAATAAAATTTCACTAGTAAATAGAGGGTAACAATTTACTAGTTTCATTTTTAACCATTCAATGACAAAAACACACATTCAATGTGCTGGTAAATTTTGACTTGGTTGCACCTTGTATTTTAGCAACTCTCTCTAGTAATAAATTTAAAAACCCTAGTCTTAAAGAGATATTTTATTAACTTGATTGGTAGTAAACCATTTCTGAGGTGTTTTGAACAACTCAATCAAATATCAAATTGTAAGGGCATCACCTGGTGTTAACCTGTAAAGGTGCAAGGTGCAGCCTGGTGGTTGGAGGCTTGGGATGAGATTTAGACCCAAATATCCTGGGTTCAATCCCCACTAGGAGTTCTCCTAGATTACCTAATACACGGTTTTGGCGGTTGTGGTCATGTATCCCTACCTTTGTGAGCCATGTCATAATAAAAAGGGCATCACCTGGTGTAAAGGCAATAACAAAGACATAACAGGTTATTATTTTCTTTAGATGCTTACCCCTCCCCCAAGCAGAAAAAAAGAAAAGAAAAAGTAAGGGCGATAATTGGGCAAAAGACATAGCAGGTTATTATTTTCTTTAGAGCCTGCAATTTTGCTGCACTTTGTATCATAGCTACTCTCCCTGGTGCAATCACCAGATACTAACTGGGCCCAGTTGATATTTATTATACATTATTAAAATTTATAGGATTTAATTTTTATTTCCACTTATGTAATTGGTCAAGAATTATTTATACCTATTAGGTTTAGGACTTTATATCCTTTACTTGCTTGGTTAGAAATGTAGTTTGGGACTTCTATTGACAGCCCCAAGTTTCAGTATTGTTATGCTTGATTTGGTTATAAGATTTCTTTGGGATTTTCTAATTGCTTGGTGTTGACTCTAAGAATCCTGCGTGCTGACTCATCAGTTTTCAATCCCACTTGGTGCTGACTTCAGGCCACCCACTCTAGGCGTCGACTCTTAAGTTTTATTCTTTTGTTTTTTGTTTAGTTTTTGTTTTGTTTTGTTTTGTTTTTTTTTTGGTTTCTTTCCCTTAAATTTCTTTTTGAGTTTTACTTATTAAAAAAAAAAAAATCTTTTTGAGTTGCATTAAATTTGGTAAAAGAGCAATCCTCGATCCACCACAGTCACCACCCTCAGACACCAACATTGAAACACCATACCACCTTTGATCAAGAATTCCACCAGCAACTCCCACGCCCAGATGATAAGCCACCCACAATCTAATGAGTCACCATCACCCACTCAAGTACCCAAGGAAAATCACCCATACTGTTATCCAACAAAATACACAAACAAAAAAATGTACCATCCTTCCATTATAAAAAGTCGAAAAATAGCTAAGTTGGCTTCAATCACAAGACTGACACTGATAGTGTAAGATGAGTTGAGAAAAGCGTCGTGGTCTTCAAGTATCGTCGTTTCACTCATAGTCTTTGTGCATCACTGCAAAACCAAGGTTTGCACCCTGAGTGCCTCCTAAACTGAGCCATTCAATTGTCACTTAAGTTGAGGCTTGCCACAAGGACATCTGTAATCATCACCGGACTGCACCTGATCATTGCCTTGAGCATCTCTTCAAATTGATTTGCATTCGGAAGCAATTTTATTGTCATATTTGGGAAACTTCCCCACTGGTTCTTTAATTTCAAGGTTTTGTTTGTAAATGTTGATTTGGAATTGATTTGAAAGGGAGGAAATCTTTGTTAAGTGATGGACAAGAGGTCATTGGGTATGAAAGCCCATACATCTAGGTCCACGTATCCTAATGTTGGGCCCTTTTGGTATTCAAAAAGTAAATAGCTCTTGTAGTAACCAACAGGGATGGAGACACGGACGGACCCAGGTTGGGGCCCGGGCCCCTGGTTCCATAATTTTTTTATTTTTTATTGTTATTATATATTTCATTTTTATAGTTGAACCCCTTCCAAAACCTTATGCCTCCCTTCTCCTCAATAAGCCTAGTTAACCTCACCCAAATAACAACTATCCAAACCCAAAAACTTAACAAAAACAATAAAAACATTCACAATGGTGATTGTATTTTAGGAAAAAAATTATCACCAAAGAACCAAAAATCATGTGTTATTGGAGAAGATAAAGCTAAATTTTTGCAATTACGGTAAATTGATATAAATACTTGTTAAAAATAAAATACAATATTTTATTAAAATTATCTCTTCCTTCAATTAAAAAACTCAGATTCTCTCTCTTCCTTTATTATTTTAATGAATTGTTTATATTATTTTAAATGAAGTAATAAAAAAAATTGAACATTTGATATTGGGTGCATTGTAAAATGGGGTGGTAAAATAGATAAAATAGTTTTTGAGGTGCTAAAAGCTAAAATTTTTAGTACCACCACTGTCAATGCTCTAACTTAAACAACAACAACAAAAAAATCATAGCCTGCCTAGTATTAAAAAAAAAAAAGCATTATTTTGTTTTTGTTTTTGTCTTTGTTGGTAAATCTTTGCATCTTAATGTATTTAGAAACAACAATTTTGTGTATTTATAATTTTTTAATACTATATGATGCCTATTTGGAGTTTTTTTTTTTTCCCCGGCCCCTACTAGCTTAAAATCCTAGGTCCGTCCCTGGTAACCGATCAAGTCCAGGTTAGCAATATCCTCTAACCTAGGTCTGAACTTCCTCTTTCTATAGCGGATTCAATTTACCATTTAAATCTCATCATTATTTTCTTTATGTAGGCACTTAGTCCTCATTATTAACCATTGAGCTAGCTTAGAAAGTTGACTTTTATTTGGACACCTTCTGTACTGTGAACTCTATCACTACCTGATTGCAATTTATTAGTTTGAAGTATGGACCAAGTTTCCTGGAAAAAATTGCAAAACTATATTATTTAATAACAATTATTATATTGGTACTGTTTTGAAGTTATTGGGGATGTAGCCTTTTTTTTTTTTTTTTTTTTTTTTTTTTAAATAGTGTTTTGAAAACACAACTTCACTTAAAATTCTACTGAATTGGATGAGCTAATGTGAAATCATGTTTTGAAAAAACTTGATTTTAACACTTAAAATCATGTTTCCAAAACTTGATTTTAACACTTAAAATCATGTTTCCAAAACATGATTTTAGAAATAAGGCTAGATTCCCAAATGATTTCAAAACAGTGGAAATTTAAATAATTAATATTAAAAAGGTATTAGTTTTCAAATTTTGCCACTTGTATTTGTTAGCCTTTATTTTATATTGAAAACTAAACTATGAAGGGTTTTGTTTATTAATCTCAATCGCAGCTATATTGAGCATGCCCCATGAATGCATTTGCATAGTGGTCTTATATTTTCTTGTTACAAGTCTTAGTTTACCATTGAACAAACTCTAAATATTTTGAAAGTTATCCAAGATTTGTTTGCAAAGTCCAAGAAGTTGGACACTAGGTTTGATTCCCTTGATGCCCGTTTGATTCATCAAAGACGTCCTTCCAAAGAAAGACCTATAGCAATGAAGGCACATTCCACGCAGGAGGCAATAACATACCACCCCTCTAGGCAAAATCGTGAAGATAATTTTAATAGGGATCAAGGCATAGGTCAGGGATAATATAATCATGATGATCCCAGGGAACCTAGAAATTCTAATGGAAGGATAAGAGGGAACATAAGAGTTGAAGTGCCTACATTTGGCAGTCATCTTGATCCACTAGTGTTGACTAACTGGTTACATGAGATGGATACTTTGGCCGATGAATCATAGCTGAATTGTCAATTTGTTTTCCCATAATAATGGAATGAAGGGTGAGGTCATGGATTCAAGACCCACTAGGTGTATGTGTAGCTTACCAATAAAAAAAAATTGAATTGCTTCATTGAGTGTTATAAGTTGCTTTAGGAATTAGGACTAAAGAGTCAAATTTTCCAAAATGAAACTCATAAGTAGAACAAAACTTCTATGGAAAAGTATTGAACAACTATTTGCTTGGATATATGAACCCCTTATACTTTATTGGGAAGAAATGAAGGCAAAGCCCTATGAGAAATACCTACCCCAATTCTACCAAGTTAAGCTTCCTAATCAGTGGAACAGCCTGAGACAAAGAAATAGGCCTGTCTCTGACTACATGGCACAATTTGATGAGTACATGATGAAATGCTGTATACTTAATGATGAGACAATTACCTTGAGGATGCAGTAGGTTTAGGAAAGGTCTGAATAAAGACCTCAAGAAGGAACTTGTTCTACAGGAGGTCAAACACCTTAGCCCAAGCATATACCGTGTTCAAAACTATGAATTGGTAACCAGACCCCAGTTTGTGAGGCGACTTGAAACCCAACCCACATCTAGTAACCCTCAGTCGTCTGGTAGTAAGTCTTTGGTAGGTCCACATCAGCTCCGGCCCAAACCCAACAACACACCTTTAAGCAAAGATTACTAAAGAAAAGAAGTGGCTAATGAACCTCCTAAACAAAATTCCCAAGCTTGATGCTTTAGATGCCTAGTCTTTGGTCATGTACTAGCCTGTCCCAATAAAACTCTCCTGATTAAGGGACACGAAAAAGAGGATGCAAGGAAAATCTTGAAGAAACTAGTTAATAAGTCTAACATTGATGAAATCCAAGACATAGATGAAGAGTAAGAGGGCAACCCTAACTACCCAGGTAGCATTTAAGCTATAGCACCTCAATTAGAGCCCTTAGAAAGTAGTCTTGGTGCACCTAAGATGAGTGAAGTTGACTGTACATTAGCACTGCCTAAAAATGCAAACTAAGAAAAATGGCTTAAGCATTATAAAACTAAAAGAGCTTGAGAGGGAAAAGAATGATGATTTTATTTCCCCCTCCACCCAATTTGCATATGATAGTCATATCGCTATGTCTATAGGAATGACTTTGTTTGAAGGCATACATGGTCAAAACCATAGGAAGCCTTTAGATCCCCTCTTGATCACCATCTGTTAAAGGCATATGAGTCAGTAGGGACATTGACACTTCATATCCAAAAATTACAACATGAGATCAGTAAGCAATCTCCAAGTGTACATAAAATCCAGGTTGATTAATTATATGTTATTTCCAGTGGGGGATTATTTCATGGTTCCAATTAAGCCTAAACAGTTTCCCTCCAAAACAGTTACGCAACTTCAAGCCTATAGTGCCAATTTTTTTTTTTTTTTGGATAAGTACTTGAAAATTTTATTAAAATAAGAAAACAGCCAACCCAAGTACATTGGGCATGTACTATGGGGGCACAAATCAAGAACCAAAATTACAACAATCAAGTAAAACAGTAAGGGAAGAACAAGAAAGATGACAAAAGACAACACTCCAATCAAGGAGAGTGTGTAAAAACAAGACTTAATCTCTAGCATAGAGCATTCACATCCCTCAAAGCTTTTAGCATTTCTTTCACGCCAAATACACCATATCAAGCAATGAGGCACAAGCCTCCACAAATATATGTTTCGATGTTGTCCAAACATACCCTACCAAGACTCAAACAACTCAATAACCTTGTGAGGCATAACCTAGTGGATTCTAAACAAACAGAACACCAACGACCACAACTCACAAGCTATGGAGCAGTGAAGAAGAAGATGATCCACTGACTCCCCACAACTCTTACACATATAGCACCAATCAAGAACTAGCACACGTCTTTTGCGAAGGTTATTTGTTGTTAAAATCTTTCCTAAGGAAGCAGACCATGAAAAGAAAGCTACTCTTGGAGGAACCTTTGATTGCCATATCATTCTCCAAGGGAAGGATAAGAGAGTAGGAGGGTAGAAAGAAAGATAGAATCCTTTAACCTCAAAACCTCTTCTCCTTGCTAGCTTCCTACAAACCCTATCAGGACCCAACCCTCGTACAGTCGAAGTGTAGACCATATCCATAAACAGATCAAAGGATTCTTGTTCCCAATCTTGTGGTGGACGACGAAATTTAGCATCCCAATGAATCCTCCCACTAGACCAACACATAACCACCGCTACTAAAGAATCCTTTGTCCTATTAATACAATAAAGTTCCGGAAAAACCTCTTGGAGAGTACGATCTCCACACCACACATGCTTCCAAAACTTCACTCTAGTACCATTCCCCACATCATACAGAATGAGTTTAGAAAAATTCAGCCAACCACTTCTAATAAATCTCCACAAGCTAACACCATAAGCACTGGTCACCTTTTTCATGCACCAACCACCCCAAGCATTCCCATATTTCACCTCAATAACCCTCCTCCATAGAGCATCGGTCTCCATGCCTATAGTGCCAAACTGTTCAAAGTATTGAAATGGTTGGCTTCACATTGACTTTTTATCTGGTTAATGACATTAGCTCTACTTTTAATATAAAGGATTTAGCAATTATTCTAGATATCCCTTTTGATGAGTCTTCTCATGATCCCGGCGACATATCTATACTTGATCCTGCACCTATAAATCTTTCACCCACAAGTTAAAAAAAACATATTGATTCTATTTTGGATGAGTAGATTATTTTCAACAGGGATGGAGAAGTGTAGTGCTACCTAATTCATTGGAAAGGATGACCATTAGATCCAGACTTCGTTTGGATCATCAGAGAGGAGCTGCAACAATTAGATCCTGATTTGCTAGACTACTATTACTGCTGGCAGAAGCCAAACTAGATGGTGTTGAATTTGTCCCACCCCAAGAGAGTTGGAGCGAACACCAGATGCATGCCCCTGATCACATGCCTAGACAATGGATGCCCGTTACGAATTGGGCCCAATTGATATTTATTAGAAAATACTATGATTTATAGGATTTAAGTTGTATTTGCATTTATGTAACTGTTCAAGAATTATTTTTTCCTGTTAGGTTTAGGGCTTTATTTCATATCTTGCTTGGTTAGAAAATTAGTCTTGTAGCTTGGGAATTCTATTTAAAGGTCCCAAGGTTTAGTTTGTTATGCTTGATTTAATATTAAATTTTTGCAATCGCATGGTGTTGACTCCAGGAAACTCTAGGTGTTGACTCCTTGGTTTTCTATCCTGCTTTGTGCTGACTCCAAGCAACCTTAGGTGCTAACTCTTAGGATTTATCCTTTTTTTTTCTTTTGTTTCTTTCTGCAAATTTCATTTTGATTTCTGTCTTGCATAACTCCCCCTGGGGCCCCCCCAAAAAAAAAAAAAAAAAAAAAAAAAAATTCTAGTCTTAATGAAATATTTGTTAACTGGATTGGTTGTAAACCATTCTGTGGGATCTTTAACAACTATCAGCCAATCGAAACTGGGAAAGGGCATTACTTTGTGCAAAGAAAATAAAGTGTTTTTTTTTTTTTTTGGTTAAGGGTATCAATGAGAAGATTCTATCCTTGGAGTACAAAGACTTTAAGGCTGAGATAAAGACTGCAGATGCTCAGAAATCTTATAAGGATGGAGTAACTGTGTTAGTAACTGGATGTCTAACGGGCAAGGATAACTTGAGAAGGAAATTTGCGCAATCGTTTTTTTCTTGCTCCACAAGACAATGGATACTTTGTCCTTAATGATGTTTTTAGGTATGTAGAAGATGGTGAGCCATTGGACAACCATGCAGTTAATGGAGTTAATGATGTGAAAACAGTCCCCAAAATTTCTGAACGAGGTAAGGTTATACTACTGTTATTATTGCTTTTGTTATTCCATTCTGACATTGCATCAGGAATACCTTTTAATATATATATATATATATTTTTTTTTTTTGCCAGAGCCCACTCATGTTTCTGATCCTCCAGCAACAGATCCTGAAACTTCTCCTGTGGAAGAGGATGGAAATGTTGTTGAGAAATCTTATGACCCATCCGAGCATGAGATACAATTGGCTATTGAAAAGGAGGCTGTGCAGCCTCCATCTCATTCAAATGGTGATGATGTTTCCATAGCTGTAGAATCATCTTCTTCAGTGCAGGATGATACTCCAAAGCAGTCTTATGCATCAATTGTGAGTTCATATAAAGACTTCTCTCCAGCAAGCATTGCCATAGAATTATTTCTTAAAATTTATTATTTATTCATGTAGGTCAGAGTAATAAAAGGGAGTCCAGGGCCAACTAATACTAATACAATGAAGGTGGTTCCTAAGAAAAGTGAGAATCAGTCACTTGGATCTGTGCCACCTACTTCTATTCCAGAAGCATCAGCCCCAAGTAGTGTTGGTACTCCCGAAAGTAGCAATACTCAAGAGGATGGTATATTATATCTTTGTGGTTTTCTTTTCCTTTGCATGTGTTGTACAATACATTGTGGTCTTCCCCATGATTGCACTTGTATTTAAAATTTGAAAATACCTCGATGGTTTGGCGTCTTAGTGTCCTGCTTCTCATTAACACTTCGCCAAAATCTGTGTGATTTTAATATCTACATTTTAATTCGCACAGTTGAGGGCCACTCTATCTACATTCGTAATCTGCCCTTCAGCATGACAGCTGAGCAGCTTGAGGTGGAATTCAAGAAATTTGGGCCAATCAAGCCAGGAGGCATCCAAGTCAGAAATAATAAGGTTGGTATCGGATGCATAAAATGCATAGAATATATTCTCAGTTCAGCATTTCCTGACATGGTTTTATCTCCCCACTGCCTCTCTTGGGGGCTTTGGGTCTGTGCAGCAGCAGGGATACTGTTTTGGCTTTGTTGAATTTCAGTCATTTAGCTCCATGAATAGAGCAATTGAGGTATTGTCCTTGTTATACTCAATTTTCATTGAAATTTTTTTGTTGTTTTTGGAATTTGGATGTTGAAAGTGATTAGTTTCCATCTGTCATCCCAGCTGCCATCAGGATCAAACATGTTTTCTCTTTTTCCCTTTTTGGCTATTCTAATCCAATTGAGGACTATAATCAACTTATAGGCCATCACGCCGTTTATCAAGCTTTAGATCATTCTCTTTTGAGCTGCTGATTGACATTGGTTTGACGTAAATCTTCTTTTTGCATGGAATGCGAGTAGAATACTGTTAAAAGGATTCTTTATAGTTCTTGCCATGTATTCTTAGCTCAAATGGTGCTTCCTTCCCTTGTAGAACAAGGTGAGGATGAGGTTGTGGGTTCAAAAATTGGGTGCATGTGTAATTTAACAATCCAAAATAATTCTCTCTTGCCTTTATAGTCACAGTTCGACCAAGCTGCTATCTCAATTATTTTTATTTATGACATAGGAGAACTTCACTAAGATTAGTCGCATGTTGCAGAGCATATTGTACAACAATCATTGGGGTTTTATGTCTCTGATTTTATGCCTATTAAAAAATGTTGTGTGATATTTCAGGATTCACCTATCATTATTGGCGGGCGTAAGGCTGTTGTTGAAATAAAGA
Organism: Quercus dentata; assembly: GCA_028216015.1. Classification (NCBI taxonomy): domain Eukaryota; kingdom Viridiplantae; phylum Streptophyta; class Magnoliopsida; order Fagales; family Fagaceae; genus Quercus; species Quercus dentata. The sequence goes on from CP116445.1 coordinate 72,342,866, forward strand.
GAACTACTACACGAGGTAATTGGGAATGAATTATCATATGGATTCTCATCCAAATATAAAGAAAATTTTGATACAGTTAATTCAAAGTTTATTATACTTGGAGAAGGAAAATGTCAAGAGCCCTGTAGCTTAATTGATTGGCATCTCCTGGTGTGTTTATGACATCTAGGGCTTGAATTCCCCCTCCCTTGTTGTAATTATTGAATTATAAAAATAAAATAATGAAAAAAACTCAGAGAAGGGAAATGATATTAACTAATATTTGGCTGTTAAAGAGGCTGCATATCATTGTGGATGATCAAACTCTATGCTGGGTTGACATAGTTCATGTTCTTGTTTCTTGCAGTTGGTAGTAGTGGAAGAGGTAGGTTCTCTTCTGGAAGGGTATTGTATCGTAATGAGAGCTTCAAGAGCCGTGGAAGTTATGGCGGTGGCCGGGGATATGGTAGAAGTGATTATGGAAACAGGGGTGACTTCTCTGGTCGAGGTAGTGACTTCCTGGTCGAGGTAGGGTCCTGCAGGGCGTGGCGAAGGTTATCAGCAAGGCAGAGGGAGAGGAGGCCGTTCCAGTGGACCAAAGCAAAATGTTTCCTCATGAAACTCTAGTGGTGAATTTTGGAAGCCAGTTTTGACAAAATTGTTTCTATGGTCAGTGCTAGCATCAAAGAACTGAAAGTGATTTAATCAGATAGTTTAACCTTTGGACTCTGAAGTTGGAGTGACATTGAGATGGAAAGGCATTTTCAGTAGTGTAGGTTTTTTTTTTTTTTTTTTTTTTTTTTTTGGCCCTAGGTAAAAATGTTTAGAGCTCTTTTTCCCTGTTGGGTTCAAAGGTAGCTTTGCTGCATCTTCTGGTCATCCTCCAGCTCCACCAAGAAACTTTTGATGATAACTCTCAATGGAAGTTGCATAATTGTAGTTTTTCTAATGGGATGATCTTAACCATTGAGTAGATGTGGTGTTTTTCTGATTCTTTATTTTTATTTTTATTTTTTGGGAATGCATTCCGTTAATGATTGGCTAGAATATACTTTGGGGTTAATCAGTCTTCGTCTAAAATAATCTTGGATTGATGAATTTAGACATTCAACCTCGATGAAATCTTAACGTGATGTAAAAACCTCTGGAGAATGTTCTAAGTGTGTTGGTTGGAAGTTGGAACTACTAGATAATATACATGTTCTCCTATATTCTCAAAGTAATCTGGGATTAACCTATAGCTCAAAGAACTTTTTTTTTTTTTTTTTTAAATGTAATAACCTGGATGTGTGACTTTCTGTGATTCACATTTATTTACTTGTCTGTTTATCTCTTTATAAACGTCATTTTTGTTCGTTCCTGCCTTTCATATGCGTGTTCTCCATTTGCATTATTTTATGTGTTATTAGCCCGAAGCCCCCGTAGTAGCAGCAACCTTGTCTCCCTCAGACACATGAAACCATCAGTGAACCTATTAATCCCATGAATACCTACCTACCCTCTGCTTTCCCGAGTCTGTATATGAATTATGAAGGGACTATCAGTACCATTTGACCGACAAGCGCCTTTCATGATTGGTTGCGAGTTATATAATATTGTTAGGAGTGAGGAACCTTTAGCTAATGTTTTCAGCGTCCTACTACAGCCCATTTTGGTTTAATTAGGTCAATGAAATATTTTAGTACTAGTAAATACTGGCTGATATATGTTTTGAGATTATCGATGTAATATATGATAATATGTATATATACTCAATAAATTAATATCAGTGTTGTGATTAAAACCCAAAAAAATTTCTAAGAATGTTTAAAATTGTAAGTCATATCCCAATAAATGGCAAACTCTAGCTTAACATGCTAGACTAATAAAATAAATACTTATTACTTCAATAAAGAAAAATCTAATTAAAATTTAAATGGAGAGGGCGTCCAGTTAATACAACCGGTGTGCAAGACATAAATATTATTATATAATATAAGATATAATATGATTTGGACATGAGCTTTTATAGTCAGTAATATTAATTTGTGAATGTTTGGTGAATAATTAAATGATTTTACTATTTTCATATTGTAAATAAGAGGTATTATACTTTCACATGAAATGATTTTTTTTTTTTTTTGTGTGTTTAGATAGGTTTTAATCACAGCCTATGTGATTTTATTTTAATTTTGTTCAATTGTGAGGGCATATACTAAAATGATTAAAAGTTCATACTTTTAATCAAAAACTTTTTTAAAATGTAAGTTTTACTTTAAATATCATCCCAAACTATAGGGGACTTTTGTAATTTACCAAAGTCTTAACTAAAAGGTAGCCACTTGATGCAAGGAGAGTGCAACCATGACTTTAAGGATCCAATTGCTATTATATAATATAAATATATGTTATGACATAACTAGAACATGAATTTATATAATATTAATATTATTTTGAACATTTTGATAACATTAATTAAATGACTAATTATTATAGAATCTCAAAATTCTTATATAATGTGTCAAAGGTTCTTATAATTCATAAGCTTAAGCACTAGTTGGTCGGGTTTAGGTTACACCCTATAAACCTATCATCCACCTTGAAGATGTCAGTTGAGATATTTTAGAACTTGTTTCCAATTGATGCGTTGGTCGAAAACAACTGCATTCTAGTTTTGGGTGAGAGTGTGGGTGTGGGTTTAATTGCCCTGTAACTTGACTAATTATTATGTGATTTCAAAATTCTTATATAATGTGTGCCAAAGGTCCAATAATTCATAATATTAGGGGTGAGCACAAGTTGCACTGGTTTCGACTACTCATAAACTTGACACCCAACTCAAAGATGTTTGGTAAGAGATTCTCAAACTACTTGCCAATCAATGCAACAATCAAAATATCCGCACCATAGTTTCAAGGGAAGGTGAGTTGAATTTTGTATAACCTCCCAAAATAGAATACATAAATTAACTTAAATAACACACACTATCCATTGTAAATTTTATTTATGATTAGCCTTAATTCACATGGAATGATTTTTTGTATTTAAATAGGTTTTAGTTACAACTTATTTTGATTCAATTGTGATTCATTAAGGGTGTGAATTGAAACAATTTAATTTTAATTAAAATTTACTAAAGTTTAGGGTTTAACTTGAAACACCTAGGCCCAAACTATGAGGGAATTATATAATAAGAAAATCTTGAATGAAGAGTAGTCCTTTGGAACAAGAAGAGAAAAAAGGAAAAAGAAGAGTGCAACCATTATTCATAGCGTGAAAATGGTTATGTGGCACGGCGTCACGGCGATGATTCGTAAAACTCTACTTTTATTACCCCTATTACTATATAGTACTTCCTCCATCCCATTTTGTTTGATCTATTTAGAGAATCTAATTTTTAAGGGAACATTATTTAATACATTGTCTTTTACATTAAATAGTACAAGTTTCCAAAACTACCCTCCTTAATTTAAATTTTAGTGAAAGAAGAGACTTTTAAATAAGGCTAAAATGCAAATTGCACTTTCTAAATTTGACTAAAATTCTTAGCCCTCTACTTCACTTTCATTTAATTAAATCTTTTAAATTTCAAATTTATTCAATTCAAGTTTTTATCCAATTTCGTTTAAAAATTGTCATTAAAGTAATGTTTTTCTCACATAAAAAATCTATAAATTAATAAAAATATTTTATAAATTTTTATGTGAGATTTTTTTTTTTTTTTTTTTTCATTAGTTGATTGCATACTTAATGACAATTTTATAATGGAAATGGACGAAATGCTTGAATTGAATAAATTTGAAACTTAGAAGACTCAATTGAACAAAAGTAAAATTAGAAAATTGAAATGAATTTCAACCAAAGTTAGAGAGTGCAATTTGCATATTAGCATTTAAATAAAGAGGAGGACATGTTAAAAAATTTATTTATTGACTTTTTAAAGAGGACTTTATTTTGGGACGGAGGGAATATATAATAGTGATACAGACATTTAACTTTTCCCTCCCATTGTTGTAACCACTAAAAAAAAGTATCTAAAATGATAGATCTAAAGCACAAAATATGCATGAAAAAAACCTCACACAATAGCCATGTGAGGAGGGTACAAAAGACGGGTTTTTTTTTTTTTTTTTTTTTTTTTTTTAATTTTTATAGAGTAAAATACAAGGCAAGTTGACAATAGAAAATCATCAAAGTGTAAATAACCCTTTTAGTTGGATTCCATTACTGTTTTTTCTTTTGCCAAGTTGATTTCAATAAATTCGTTTTATTCTTCTTCCTCTCTCTCTTTCCCATTGTCTTCTTCCTCTTTTTTAAAATACTGGTATTTTTTTTTTTCTTCCACTGCTTTGTGAAAGGGGGTTGGAGAGTTTCAATTTAAAAAGGAATTATTGTGACTTGTGAGGAGAGCTTTTGCGTGGGACGAAGGAAACATAGTTTAGCACACTAGTACTATGGAATTTTTGTTGAATTGTTAGGCAGTGATGACGATCTTTTATACCATCAAACTATATATGAAATTGTTTAGTTGTGTTTATACACGCTTTTGTTTAACTCTGAACCTTTTTGGGCCTTGACACTTTTGTCTTCTTTAAAAATTCTTCTTTTTGACTCCATTCAACAAACTCAAAAGGTTTATTTAGGAACAGTAACTCCATTATATGAATTTTGAATACATACTATTTAGAAAATACTTGTATTGCAGTTGCAGCGCAAACAAACAGTGCAAAAACACATTATTTCTTATCAAAAAAAAAAAAAACACATTATTTCTTTACTTTTCAATCATTTTATTTACGAATTAAATTAATGGCTTTTAGGTCAATTGACGCCTTTTAAAGTTTCAAACAAAACCGTTCAAGTACTTGACAATATTTAAAAATAAATATTTTACCAAGGATTTGGATAAAATCAAATTTGGCGCTTGATGGATGATAAATCAAAGCTTGAAATCCATTTATATATGACTAAGCCAAATAAAAAAATTATACATAAGTAGGTAATTCTCGCAATTATTGGTGTAGAGATATTATGATATTATTTAAGGTGTGGTATATTGATTATAATTATAATCAAAGATCTGAAAGATTTCAGGCTGATTTAGCCACTGTTTTAGAATAAAATAACTCAGTGTCTTCCTTCTCCAAAAAAAAAAAAAAAAAAAGATCTGACAGACTAAAAAGCCCAATATATGAGACATTCACAAAATATTTCTATCATGCAATAAAATTGATATTAAAAAAAAAAAAAAAAATCTCAACTAAGAGAGCCATCCAAGCTTGTTAAAAAAGATTCTCAAAGATAAAGTAAGTTAGGACATGCACATTGTTGGTACAATCAAAATGATCTGTGCATATTCTCATCCGTTTTGATTTTACACATTAACTTCTCACCATACAATCCGTACTCATAAAATGCCATTAATCTTATTCTACCAAAAATTATATATCATTAATTAATATGATTTTTAAACAAAGTGAATACTAGTATTTTTATTTCCCCTTGATTGGATGTGAATCATCTGATATTTTGCATCAAGGGAATATTTAACACCCCACCCACCCCACCAGGAAAAAAAACCCCTCTATTCAATGACCCATTAATTCTCTATTGAATGCCATGGACAATACACATGTTTAAAATTTGAAAGAAATTATAACTCAAATTATATTTTACACCTAAATTTTCAAAATTCATGATTAACACTTTAAATTATAGCACACAATACACTTTGTACCATGCCATCAATTCTTATGTCATATTGGATGACATCTATCTTCTCAATTCTATCGTTATTTTAGATGAAAAATCAAAGTTTATGATACAAAGTATACCTTAAGGTTTAATCTAAAATGGCAAAGTATAATTACCCCTACAATTCTTGATAAACAAGAGAAGCACTCGTTTGTGCCTGTAAAAAAATACATACATGCATGCATATATATATATATATATATATATATATAACACATTAAAAAATGAAAAAGAAGAAAAGAATGCATAAATTTTCTTGGTTTGATGATTTGATTCTCACTCTAGTTCTAGTAGGAATCATTGAAAGTTGAAACACATATAATAGCATAGCATATTTAACCAAAAAGAAGAAGCCTAGCATAGCATAGCATATGCAAGTTGTAGTTAGCCAAGTCCAACGTTAGACAGATGTCACCCAAAACACAAACCAACCCGTTACATCCACCACACCCTCTCTCTCTCTTTCTTCTCACTCACTCTCACTCACCCAACCGTCTTTATCAAACGTGAATCAAAACAAACCGGCTTTCCGACACAACGCGTGCGTACGACACGACACGCCACGTCATTTCTTACCTTTTTCTTTTCTCTTTTTCGAAACCAAAAAAAAAAAAAAATTCAGGACATGTCGCTCTCGAACAACTTGAACTTTTTTTCTTCTTTTTTGATTGCTCTGCTTAGCTGTGCATGTGCAACTATATCCGGACACGTGCCCAATAATGCATCAGCGACACGTGGCGATGACCCAGATAGATTACGCTGACGCCAAAATCTAAGATAATAATCCTAAAAGTAAAAATCATTAATAAATAGTGTGCAACTTGTTCCTCTTGGGCCCCGCGCTTGATCTTCATCTTTGATTTTCTTGCCTTTTTGCCGTGTCCCCCGGAGATTCTTTTGGGCTTCTCTAATCTACACACACACCACTTATTTTAGAGTTTTTGATTTCACTGGTTGTGGGGACATTCATTCCTGGCCGTCGATGTAACTAAAAAGTTTGGTCATTACGTGGACCATTTTGCTCTTGGGCTTATCTGATGGCTTACATTTATTAAAAGCCAACGATATATTCTCTATTGGATTTGTTTAATACGTTCAACACGCTGTGCAGGAATGCCAGAATTTAGAACCCCACAATTTGAGATTTGAGATTTGAGGTTAGTTTCTTAATCTGTGATTTCTTTTTCTTTTCTTTTTTTCTTTTTATTAAGATAGTGAATAACAGGTTATTTTTTTAGTGTCTTCTAGAATCTTAACTTGGGATGTATCCAATTACATTTCCTAGGTGTTATTCAGTTCTTCTTTTCAATATAAAATTATGACTTTATGAGGTTTTAGCAGCATTTTCTTATTCCCCTTGTCTGAACTGAGAGTAACTTTATTCTTGGGGACGTTTGGTTTGCCGTTACACCGTAATATTACATTATTGTAATTATACATTAATATAATTTCAATACAAGAATACAATATTACATTGTTTAGGAAGGTGATGAGATTAAGGTGATATGATATATTTTGAAATTTTAAATTATGATAATGTTAGAAAAAATAAAATAAATCAAAAAATTTAGTGTCACATCATCATAATGTACATCACATTAAGAGTACATCACAATGAACCAAACATCCATTTGATGTAATGTGACAAAGCTGATTTGTATACATTTTAAATAGAGATATATGAGAAGAATTTATACAATTATGAGATTATCGATGGTTTTCTCTTAATGTGGCTATCATATAACATTTAATTAATGATTATTGTGTATAACCTGTCTTTTGAATTTTAAATAGTAAATGTTCAAAAAAAAATTTAAATAGTAAGAAGCTACTTAATCAATTTCTTCTTTCAAAATAATTGTTTATAAATCCCATCAAAACCAATTATACAAAGACGAAACAAATCCTATAAGATGAATTCAAATTATGTTATATATATATATATATATATATATAGAGAGAGAGAGAGAGAGAGAGAGAGAGAGAGAGAGAGAGAGAGAGAGAGAGAGAATGAAAGACATGAACTTTATTAACTAAAGCAAGCCAAATCGGCTTGTACAAGATGTTGAATGTGTGGTGGAACATCCTCCATCTACACTAAAAAATCCGGTATGCTAATAGCATATCTAGCTAGACTATGTGCTACAAAATTGCCCTCTCTTTTTGTATGAGAGTAAAGCATTGTGTCAAATCTTTGGGAAAACATTCTGACATCCTCCAGTAAAAAAACACGAAGGAGATAAAGGATACTCGAACTCTTTCAATGCTCTAATGACAGCCATAGAGTCCCCCTCAAGGATAGCTCGTATTATGCCCAACTTGCTTGCGAAAACTAAGGTTGTTCTTTCTTTGCCATTGCTTCGATCTGTTGCATTGTAAGCTTGGGACAAGCGCTTAGTACAAGAGCCTAACACCACCCATTTTCATTCGACCACCACCCCTATCCCTAATTTATTTTCCTTCGAGAACACCATGCCGTCAAAATTTATTTTAACCAAGTTCATTGGAGGAGGCAGCCATTTGTTTGTAAACGATGATTGCGAGGCTCAACTGTGATTGATTGATGTCGATAACCTAGAGTGGTATTCAATCAAAGAAATTTGTGATACCTCAACAACTTGGTGAAGCACTATTGCAGTGCTCGAACCCGGACTGATTGCACTAATGCCAAATTGACCAAACCGTAAATGCAAAGAGCTCAAATTGTTTTCCTTCTTCAACTATCCATGACACCAACTGCTTAAAATCGTGAAACCAACATGACTTCTAAAATCCCACAAGGTCTAATCGGCCCTACACAATATCAATCTCTCGAGCAAGACCACAATGCGTGCAATGGACTTTGTTAGCAATTTTGCATCATCACATGTTGGGTTGGTGATGATAGTTCTTTTCACCAAAGCTTGCTTCATTGGCATGGCATTATGTTACAACTGAAAATATTATTTCAACCATGAGGGGGGAATCCATCTCTATAGGCCCATAACAATAGTAGGATCGACCATCCACCTATAAGCCTAGTTTTGGTATTGGTTAAAAGGTGACCTACAATCATTGCAATAGGCCAATAAAGAAATTCTCATAAATCATGAGAGCCCAGGTTGACTTGGCAAGTGTCGCCGATTAGAAGGATTGTCGGCATTGACCTATTGGAGCAGAGAGCGGTTTAGGTCTAGTATCGATGTGCTTGGACTCGTTGAGATGGTGACATGTGTCCATTTTGGACACATGTCATATCGACTGGTCAAGTGCTGCTGGAAGCATTGGATCTAATCCGGACCCTATTGGAGTTTACCTTTAAATTGCGAAATACGAAATAATATGACATGAACATCACAAGATTGGGGTTGTGGAGAGTCATACTGCTACTTCAACCATTCCCCTAAAATTTTCATTTAATATCTTCCAATTACCATCAAGTTGCATCAAATGCTAATTGACTATCATCTTAACCTAGTTCCCATGTGATTTTGGTGGATGGGAGATCATCCCACATTCTCACTTTCTCAATAGATTAGCTAAATCTATTTTTTTGGAGAACAAACCCCAAAAATCAGCTCCAGCAGTTATCCAAATGCAATACTTTTCCAAAAAATTTTGAAGTTACTACTGATTGCTTCTCTAAATATAGAAAACACTGTAGCAACTCCAAATGAATTTTTCTACTTAAAAAAATCATACAACTCAATAAAAAACAATTCTTTCTCTCTCCTCTCACAATGACTACAAACATTCACAACGGCTACAAACACAATAATCATCTCTTAAACATCTCTAAACTCAAGCATAATCAAAATACAAACTCAAAAGCACAATCTTAAAATTAATCAAATCATAACAATAAACGCCAAAAAAAGAAAAGAAAAGAAAAGAAAGAAAAAGGCAGGAGAACTAGCAACGATGGCGCAAGCAAGATTCTCACGCTTTGCCTATGTCCTTCAATCAACGATTGGAGCAAGCAAGATATCTCTTGCTTGTTCTTTCTCATTTCTTATCATGTAGAGAGCTAGAGAATGTTCTAGAATCAAGTAGAGAGAGAGAGAGAGAGAGAGAGAGAGAGAGAGAGAGAGAGAGAGAGAGAGAGTGGGTATATGTGTGTGGTGGAGAAAAAACAAGAGAAAAAAAAAACGTATGGATGGCGAAAGGAAAAATAATATAAAGAATAAGAAATCACAATTAAGAAATGCTACCACAATATTTTCACAATAAATTTTAAGCAACAAATTGTTATTAGCTAATATTGGTGAAAAAAAAAAATAATTTCAGTGATGGGTTCATGTTAAAACTAGTAACAATTTTTCATATAAGATTTTGTTGTGATTCTTGTGAAAGTATTACGAAAAATGTTGTGGATATAACACTTCTCATTGAAAAATATAGTTGTTGGGAATGAACATAGGAAGAATAAATGATGATTAAAAAAGAATAAAGAATGAACAAAGAAATAATATTTAAATAAGATGGAGAAAATGATAGAGAATTTGTTAGAAAGTGTATTTGAAAAGGTAGGTAGGTAAAAGATAAGGCCCCGTTTGGTTTAGAGCTAACTCAAACTCAGTTCTCGGTTTTCAGTTCTCATAACTCAAACTCAAAACTCATAACTCAATTCTCAAACTCAGTTTCACTCAAAAATTGCAAATCACATGTTTGGGTTAAGTTATCGATTACATATCTCTACCACTTTTCCCCAAACCCGTGGACCCCACCATTGACACTACCCACTATTGCGTCTGTTGCTACCCGCGTCTCTCTGTCTCTATCTCTCTATCTTCTCCCTCCCTTCAACCCACAGCCATTCACCGGTGCCATCAACCACTACCAATCCACCACCATTAACTTGACCACTAGCCACCATCAACCACTACAAACCGATCCACCACCACAAACCCAGCAACCATCAACAAAACCCATTTATCAACCATTGACAAAATTAAAACTCATTCATCAAAATCAAAATAAAACCCATCAACGAGAACCCATCAACCATTAATGAAACCCATTCATCAAAATAAAAAATAAAACCCAACGACGCAGGTGACAAAATCAAAACCCAGCTCCGGCGATCATGGTCTTGGTGTTTTGAGGCTCTCGCTTTGATGGTGGCGGCGGAAATGGGCTGAACCAGCACCGGCAATCATAGTCTTGTGGTTTTCCTTTTTCGGTTCATTGGCTGAGTGGCGGGCGGAGGCCCAGGTTGAACCGATCTCGGTCTCTGGTTTTGGCTCGATCCGATTTCGCCGGCGTCCCTTTTCTTTTACGGTCTTGCTCTCTACGGGTCGGTGAAGAGAGCTGCAGGTAAAAAAAAAAAAAAATGAAGAAGGAGAAGTGGCAGAGAACGGGTTGGAGAGGAGACTTTACTTGATAGGAAAAGTCATAGGGGTGGGCTCCATGAGGTTAAAAGATTTACAAAAATGCCACTGAACTCAAACTCGGTTTGAGGGGTGAAAACAGAAAACAACATTTTGCTGTTTTTCGGTTTTCATGTTTTTCTTTTTTTTTGGTAAACCATGCAAGTAATATACAACTAAGGCACCACAAGTCTATTACAAAAATGGCCAGCTTTATCACTAGCCAGGAGGTCTTCCACCACGGGCGGTGGATTATACAAAATAAGGTGGTGCGAATGCGGATCAGCCCCCAACCTAGCTAATCTATCGGCACACCTATTCGCCTCCCTAAATACATGCGCCCACGATGCAGGTTAAGGAACATCTTCATTAGGTTCCTGCAATCGGATAATAAAGGTTCAAGACTAAGGTTAACCACAGAAGTATTAGAAAGCAAATAAACAAGATATTCAACATCCATATCCACACAAATATTATCTAAACTAAGTTGTTTTGCCAAAAAGAAGCCCATCTCTAGCGCCCACAACTCAGCCGAGTATACAAGACGTATTCCCAAGTTTCCTTAAGCAACCCACAATCCAGTCCCCATTACTACACGATCACAGGCTCCTTCACCGGCCTTCTTGAGTTCCTAACACCGATCCATCAGGGTCCTTCCCCCATCCCTTTTAGGGTTTAGTCCAGACACCCGAGTCAACACTCTACTCGGTTTAATGGGGTTTCAGGCACAATAGCAAAGAACTCAACTCCTTTTTTAATGCAATGATGACTAAATTCACATCAAGATTTCCATTACGAAAAATTACCTTATTCCATTTGGAGCCATATAAGCCAAAGAGCCTGAGGGAATAGCATTTTCCAAGGAATACAAGGCCAAGAAAAATGCGGACCAAGCGCGGTTGCTCTTGACCATTTCGGTAAGGGGAGATCATAGAACTCTTGATTTGTGCTGGATGCCCAACTCGGCCCAAGCATATTAGCCCCGGGATAGTCACGCAATGCATGGATAATAGATTCATCGAGAGTCACACACTTCACAAGTTAAACACAAGGTTGAAACCCCTTGAACCAAGCACTACAGTAGGAATACTATTCAGAAACAAGCCACAAAAGAATTTGATCCTTGGAGTAGTGTAAGCATCCCGGACCCACCTACAAGAATAAGAAGCAAGGTTCAAAGGATTTAAACCTCTGGCAAGGAAATAAGCAGACTTTAAGAAGAAAGAACCATCCTTGGAATATGCCCGGATAAGCCTATCCTTCAATTCGGGACACGAAGCTAACGGGATACCTTGAATGCCCTTCAAAATAGTTTCGGGAAAATTGAAGGAAAGCACATTGGGGTTAGATAAGAACATCTTAGCTGACAAATTATTTTCCCCCACAGCAAGGGGACCCTCAATTTGCTTCTTTAAGGGACCTAAAGGGAGCCAAAAATCATCCCAAAATCCCACCTCTTCTCCATTTGCAGCTGCCCACCTCTTCTCCATTTGCTTCCTTCATGTTTTTCACTCAACCCAAGCTGAGTTTGAGTGATGGCAGGAAAGGAAATCAAGCCAAACACTCCGATTATTTAGTAGGTCCCACAATTCTTAGTTTGAGTGATGAGAACTCGGTTTGAGTGATGAAAACAGGCTAATCAAACGGGCCCTAAATGTCAACATTCCATGTCCAAGCGTACAAAAATTTAGATAAGCTGTTGAAGATACTCTAACCGAACTCATACATTCAACCCATCCAAATCCTCTTATGTACAAGCCAAGAGAGAGGAAAAATGAGAGCTGGCTTTGGTAAGAAAGAAAAAAGAAAGAAGATTTTTTATTTTTTTAGCAGAGACTTTATATATACAAATTAACAAGTATTTTTAGTATTAAAAGATTACAAGTTGAAAATAGAGTAAAACTATGTTGTTAGGAAGTCAAGGGTGATCCAAATTAAGCACGGAATGACTACAATGTTTACAAATACGAGAACGAAATGATAAAAATTAAAACTCTAGAATTAAAATAAGGACATTTTTTCTCAAAAAAAAAAAAAATGAGGACCTTTTTATTGAATAATTTTTTATTTATAAAAATGATGTTGTAAAATATGATTGTTCTAAAACATTTCAAGAAACAACCTTTCCATCTTGGAACTCATCTCTTAAGAGAAACTTCTATTGAAAACACAAAACTAGTATTTTCAAAAAAGCATTGCAAACATATATTTTTAAAAATATAATAGATATTTTATATTTATGCCATAATAAAAATCTGCTATAATAAATGAATTCTAAAAGTGGGGAAGAAAAAAACGCTTACGTTACGTTCCTTATTAATTATCCTGTGTACCAAACAGGTTGGTAACAATTTGGCAAATTAAAAAAAAAAAAATAATAATAATAATAAAAAAAAAAAAATTGATCCACTAGGACAGCTTCCACAACTCCCACTAGATTTGTCTTAAATTACGGAAATGCCATTATTGAAACGTGTCCTATCTCTGGCAGCGAGTACTCATCGAATTCGGACGTCGCGACAGCCTTCCTTCTTTCGGACAGCGAGACTCGTGGGGCTAAACCCAAAGATACGGCTACGAAAACCCTCTGACCCAAATCCCGAGCATTTCTGCTTACGTGTCACCTTCTTATTCAACCCCATCTAGTACTTGCAGCTGTTTCAAGAATTTGATTAATGTTTGTTTTTCATTAATATCCTTTCTATTTTAAACTTTTTTTTTATTTGATCTTTTATGTTTGATTTATTTTTGTATTGGCTATATTATCAAATTTTTTATTTATAGTAATTTGACTGTTTTTATTTATTTATGTACAAATTAATAATTTGATTACTCTATTTTATTTGTAATTGCAGTGAAGAATTTGAATTTGAAAGTACAAAGACTCTTGATAATATTTTGATTGTAGAGTAATAATAGTAATAAAAAAAGATAAAAGGTGTACTGTTCGTTAAGTCACATGTTTAGCTTTTAAAATGATTTAAAGCTATCTTACTTTAATCTATGATGTGACAGTTAGAAAGATTATTCATATATAATTTTAGACACAATTTATTAAAGAAATCACGCGTTTTAATTCTTACAAAAAATGATTTATTTTCAAATAATACACATTTTTCTTTGAAAAATAATACACTTGAATATCTTATAAATTAAGATATAAAAGGTTGAAAAAGATAACCCAAACCAATATAAAGTCATAGATCTCACAAATAAATATCATGTTTATCGATTATTAAAAGCATGGTTAAGCTTGTGTGTAGTGCATTAAGATACAAATATTTGTTCAATTTTAAATATATATCTGCATTTTAATATGTTAAGTGCACTAATACACTTTGCCACAAGTAATGCCTTTAAAAGAAATGGATAATAAGATATAAATAGGAAAACAAAATCAAATATGTTAAGAGGTGGTAAAAATAAAAATTAACGAAAACAACCTAAAACCAAAAGTAAACTTTAGCTGCGTTTGAATTGACTTCAAGCTGATTAGGAAACGATTTTTAGGAAAATTGGGTGTTTGGTTGTTACTTCAAATTGGTCAAACTGAAAAGCATTTAGGTTGATTGAAAATGAAGCAAAACAACGGAAAATCATTTCCGTTTTCATTTCACTTCAAATGATTTAGGCCTTGGAAAATAGAAGAGAGAGAGAGAAAAAGCAAGAAGATCGTGAGCGTCGAGCAAGAAGATCACATCGAACAAGACGATCGCACCGCTCAATTGTTCAAACCCACCTCGTCGAACCCGATCCAGATCATTGAGATCGTCTCACCATTTCGAACCGCGCGAAGAGAGAGAGAGGAGAGTAGAGAGATCGTCGCGCTAGCTTAACCCACTAGCAAGACGAACCACGATGACCCCACTCGCACGCGAACCCACTCGCACCAAGCGAACCCACTCAACCAATGAACCCCGTGAAGCCACTCACACTGCGAACCCCTCACACCAAAGCGAGACCCCCCGCGAACCCAGACCCACCCCGACGAACCCATTCGCAATGATTCGTTTTCGTTCTCGTTTGAAATTTTTGTAATAAAATTTGTTTGTGATTTTGATTTTTACTCTCTCTTTGATCTACGATTTTGTTGTTGTTCTTTGTGGTGGCGTGGGTGGTGGTGTTTTGGTGGTTTTCTGTTGTGTGGTGGTGGGTTTTGTGGGGGTGGTGGTGGAAAATAGCATTTCAGTGTTACCAACACACATGAAATTATTTTCTAGAAAAATTTTCATAATACAACCAAACACTTGAATATATTTTCCTTTTTCGGAAATTAGCATTTCCGGAAAATATGTATTTTCAGGAAAACGTTTTCCAGCAACCAAACACAGCCTTAGTCATCAAATTTCAGAGAGAGAGAGAGAGAGAGAGAGAGAGAGAGAGAGAGAGAGAGAGAGAGAGAAGTAGCGTTACCATTGCGATTTACGAGGTGGGGTATAAATAATATATCTAGGACACGTGGTAGTTAGAAGGAGGTTCCTGATTCATAGGACGACACGTGGGATCTATATAATGAGAAAAAACCCAATCCATCAGTGTTTTCTTGTGTTTCAGGTTTTTCGAAGAATAACCAAACAGGTGTCGATGTTTGTTTTGTTTTTGTTTTGATAAAGTTCTTTGTCCTTCCACCTCGAGATCCGTTTCTCTTACACACGTGGCTCTCTCTTCCTCTTCATGACCTCCACGTGTCACCTACTCAACCACTTCCAACATTCTCAAACCCCCAGGGTCTTTTCGTCATTCACTCCTGCTCTTTGATTATTATTATTATTATTATTATTATAGCTGAGAAAAATATAATTTGATTTCCATTTTATCAAAAGTAATATATTTTCTCTCTGATTGACCCACTTTGCCTCTGTCTCTGTCTCTCTCTGTCTCTGTGTCTGACTGTTTGCCGGGAAAGTTGCAGAGGAAAAAAATGTGGTATTTCTCTTTCTGGGTCTTAAAGAAACAATGTTGGAATTGATTTTCAAAAGAAAAAAAAAATGGAGCTTATGAGCTATACTCTCAACGAAGTCAGATAAAATTCTGCTTTGTTATCAAGTTTTCTCATTTGGGTGTTTCTAAAAATTGATCAAAGTTTGCTTCTTGTAGTGTTTTTTTTTTTTTTTTTTTTTTTTGAATGGCGCAAGCAGAGAATATTGGAAGCAGAGAAATAAGCCGACGAATTCCCATGCAAATGAGGAATTTCCCGAGAGAGATCTGTTGCCGAGAATTATAGCTGGGAATCATTTTCATGAGAAAATGGAAGTGGAAGAGGAAGCGAAGAAAAGATAGGGTGGAGATAGAGCTAAGTCTTGGGCTTTCACTGAATGGTCGGTTTGGGGTGGACCCTGAAGAGCAAAAAAGCTTATGAGGTCGTCTTCGATACCAGACTTTGTGAAGGAAGAAAAAGAGACAACGTGTGTGGTACCTATGGCTTATTGCACCAAACACCTTTGATAAGGACTTGTTCTTTGCCTACGGAGACAGAGGAGCAGTGGAGGAAGAGGAAGGAGTTGCAGAGTCTGAGAAGATTGGAAGCGAAGAGGAAAAGGTCGGAGAAGCAAAGGAATTGGAAGGATAAAGAGGGTGGACAATACTAATAATAATAACAATATTAGTAGTAATAATAGTAATGATCAGAAGAAAAGAGCAGTGTGTGAAGGTTTTGAATGAGTTTTCTTGGGGTTGTGAAAAGGAAATGGCTTGGAGGGGTTTTCACAACAACCAATACCCTTATCACAAGGCTCAATTGGTTCCCAAAGTGCCTCTTCTGGAATTTCTGAATCCAAAGCCAACCATCTCAGCCTCAAGGTAATTCCATGCAATATCATGAATTTTATTTTTCAATATAACTGTTTTTGCTTATGTTATTGAACATCTTATGCTTATTGCGTAATCGTATGTTTGGCAAACAAGAAAATTTGGATACTGGTGGCATATTTGGTGGTTGCATCTGTTTATTCTATTGACTTTCTGTCCTCAATTAAAAAGAATAAAAAAAAAAAGAAAAAAAGAAAAAAAGAAAAGAAAGTGGAATGATTAAGATTGATACAATGGATGTGTTTTATTTGGTTTAGTTGGCTTGCATTATACAGTTTGTGAATGACTGACTGGCTGGCTGGCTGGCTGTTGACCCGTATTAATATGAAGGTAGCTGAGATCCAAAAAGACTGATTGTAATTTTAGAAGGATTTTTCTATGCAATGGAGACCTTTTATTTGCCTTTACCTTTTGAAAAGAATGAGAATTTTGATTCTTTTGAGTTGAGTAGGATTGGAATTCTATATTTTTTAATAATTTCATTTGGGGATCTTTTGGTTTGGTTTGGTTTGGTTTTTTTTTTTTTTGTTAAATAAGCAAATGTATTGATGTGTTTAGTTAAAATGTTTGCTCTTCTTGACTATGTTATCACGAAGTTGATTTTAATTGCAAATGAATTTTGTTGACACATAATACTAGTATTATTCACACACTAAACTGTCTAGCCAAACCTGGATTAAGTAATATCTGGGTATTAATTATATATTTAATAGCTTAAATGTCCAGTTGCTACTGCCTAATTTGCATCTGTTGAAGAACAAGAACGGAAGATAAATCATAAAAGCTAAATTACAGGATAGTAATAATTGATTCTACATACTTTGGGTTTTACTCTTGAAGTGAATCAATGTTCAGAATTCCAGTGCATACCCCTCTCTCACAGGGCACCCTAGTCATTCCACCATAGGAAAAAGAAAAAAGAGAAGAAAAGAATTATAAGGAGAAAGAAAAGTTCTGATGCACAGAACTAGATTTACATTAAGCATCATCCTGTAAGTGACTTGGAACTAGGAAATTATATGATGATATTTATGCCCCTGGGTGGCGAATTAAGTGGCTACTGAATCTAGAAGGATGAGATGTGCTTGGACCATGTATATTAAATTATCAATTGTTTATATAGAAACATTAGACCTGAGGAAGAGGACACAATCAAATTTTTCTGCTATTTGAGTAGTAAAACAAGCGATTATTGATGTTATATTCACGAATGGTTCACTGTTACTAATGTGCATTTCTAGGTCAAAGCCACGCTAAATATTGTCAAAAAGTCTCTTTGGAACTGTAGAACATGAACACTCACCACTTCAAGATGGAGAGAATCCATTTCTAAAAGAGATATGGAGAAAAATTTGCTTGTTCTGGATTTGATTATTAAAATGATCACAATTGCATCAGCTGATGAGATTTCTAGCACAGGCAACCAGTTATGTGGCACATTTTTTTCCTGTGTCAGTGTGTCTTGTACTGCTCCAATTGAGTTACACATCAACTGTAACTAATAGGGAAATTCAACTGAAGCTGGGATTGAAGTCAACCCTTGCTTATGGGGGAGAAGATTCCATTTGGTCCAAAGCAATTGGCGAGTTCACACAGTTTCCCAGCCAAATGAACTTGAGTTTCTTATGAAAATTTGATTTTCAGTGCAACAGATGATGCCCAAGTGAGAAAGCGATTGTTTGAATAGATTGCTCACTTATATTTATTTGTTAATTGCATCTTTTAATTGTGTTACTTAGGAAGCCACGGAAAACCTGGTTAACTCACTCGCATCATTACTCTTGAAAACCTGATAGAGCAATTTCTTTTTAATTAAAAAAAAAGAATATGTATTATTTCTGTACTAATTCTATGTCATAACTTTCTACTGCTCCGCATGCAAGCAGATATTATCTGACCACCTAATGACATCCCAAGCTAAACCAGAAATTTCTCCTAAAGCTAAAATTGAGGGTTGCATCAGATGCGGCTTTTGGTTTTGAATGGTCAATATTTTGATTTTTCACATTGGATGCACTGTTAATGACTGTGTCCAACTATCAGGCATTTCATCCTTCCATTCAGTATTGTATATGGGCTTATCTGAAAGTTTCTTGTCAGTAATCTTATGAAATGTTGGTAGAACAATTGTAATCATATTCTGCAGATGTTCACTACGGTTTCCCAGTCTGCATTCATGAGCTATTATTGGATTCTTTGATCAATCCACTCCTGCATTTCTTGTTTTGGGTTATGCAGCAGGAATGAACAAGTGCATAGAAGTGAGAAGTCCCACCAGTGCTCACTCAACAGAAAGTGACCAGAAACCACCACTCTACAATGGAATGACAATCACCGAAAAATCAAACAGGTGTGCTGCAGCTCTGATGGAAAATCAATCTAAAAACCTACGGATGCTGACAAGGGAGTAGCTAAGGAGATTGTGAGAAATGTGTTGGAAGATATGCCTTGTGTGTCTACCAAAGGTGATGGCCCCAATGGAAAAAGGATAGAAGGTTTTCTTTACAGATATAGGAAAGGTGAGGAAGTGAGGATAGTGTGCGTTTGTCATGGCAGCTTTCTAACTCCCGCAGAGTTTGTCAAGCATGCTGGTGGTGGTGATGTGGCACACCCTCTAAAACATATAGTTGTTAACCCCACTCCCTTTTTGTAATGTTTATCCTGTATCCATGTGAGGAAGACTACCAAAACAGTGGATTCATTTTCTCTTTCGTGTTTTTTAGTTTTCAATTTTCTTGTCTTTCAATGGAGTGGCACTCGTATTGTATTCAGTCAGTACATGAAGCCTCTCGTTCAAAAGGTTAAAGTGGATATAGAGCATTTTAAGTCCTTTCTTTTAGTTTGTTTCATTGCATGTCTAATCCTATGCACAAACTAGAGGATGGCCTGTAATGTATTTGAATTCTCAAACGAACAGAGTCTGGTCTTGCAACTGTATATTAGCAGATTAAAAAGACTGGAAGTATTGTTGCTAATGAATCACCCGAAAGGAATTTGACATATATAGGAAAATTTATAAAAAATAATGGTACCCATGTTTTCTTCTTATATTGAAGTTGGAAAAACAAATTCTGTTTCTTTCCTCTCTATATATTACAAAGAATCAAATTATCATTATATTCATTCATTTCTCTACTTCCCAACTACAAGATAATTCCAAGGAGTTTTGAGGATATTTTTTCCCCTAATCAATCGAGGCCTCCACCACGTTCATGGGAAGGGTTTATAACTTCTGAACCCTCAACTGTTTTCGAAAAAAATAGGATTTAGTTCATGATTGTCAACTTTTAATTAAAAAAATTCTCTGAATTTGAAAGTGATAACAGTAAGTTTCTTTACTGCTCAACCAATTCAAGAATGTACAGGAAAATCCTCCTAGCAAAGCCAGGGAAAATAGTTGTTAAGTGCGGGTTTGAGGGCATATGGGTCCCCTGAATCAGATTAGGAGATACCCTTATTTGTTGCTTTATAATAGATACCCTTATTTGTTGCTTTATAGTTAATTAATTATAATTAAAAACATTAATGCAAAGAGTTTAGGCATCTTTTTCCCCCTTCATAGCTCGAATCCCTTCACAGTTTCATTTTATATTATCCACCATCAAAACTCGGGCGTTGCCAGCTGCCTACAATTTGGACCTCATTTTCTTTCGATTTCCAGGGAAAACTAAAGGGGAGCTAAAAGTATTCTTCAAGATCATTCAGTCTTATCCCATTGTCTCCACTCTCCATACGATTCCCAGGCAATAGCCAAAGGCTGGTTCTGTGTCTGACAATGCCGATTAGAAGAAAAGAGGTATACCAGGAATCCTGAAACATATATTTTGAAAGATCAGGATTAGAAGAAAGAGGAGGTATACCTGGAATCCTGAAACATATATTTTTGAAAGATAGGAAACTCGTTATCGACACACCCTATCTAGATTTAATGATGAATATGGAGGATCAATGAATTTTATCACAAAGATCTAAGATCATTTCATATATTCAGCGCTTTCTTGACAATCTTGATTTCTTGGAGGTCAGTAGCTTGTCTGGATCTTTGATTACTCAATTCATCCAGGTGGTATCTACATGTGGCACTAAGACTTTTTTCTTTATCTTCAATGTTCTTTTCACTGTCAGGTTGAAACTCCAATGATGAACATGATTGCTGGTGGAGCAGCTGCTCATCCATTTATGATCCATCCCAATGACCTGAACATGAAGCTGTTCATGCGCATTGCGCTGGAGCTCTATCTCAAGGAGCTTGTTGTTGGACTTGACTGTTTATTAGATTGGAAAACAGTTCAGAAATGGGTATACGTTTCTGATTTGGAAGCAAAAACGCCACGAATCATTCGAGGATATACCAGTATGGATCAATTGTTGCATTAGCCAAAGATAGGAAAGAATTGAATTAAGTAATTAGCTAAGTTTCCCAGCAATATTTCTTCTATTCTATGGTTTTATTAAACAACAAATAAACCTGAAGTACAAGTATATAACGTGGAAAACAATATCTGCATTCTTCTGCAGATTCATCAGGAAGCCCCCAATCAGGGAAGTAACTTGAAAAAATGGGGGCAAAACTATATTACAATTTACAAGTGGATTAACTACAATTTTAGAACTCAAGCTAAGGGCACGAAGACCACCACGTGCACAAGCACAAATTACAATGGGGCTTACCTTCTACAAATTGCTATGTTAATAATTGAAAGTCTCACCAGGCACCTAACATGATGGGGGTTGAAGTTGCTTAAGCCGTCGTACAACTTGCTTCATTGTCGGCCTTGTAGAGAGAGAATCGACCGTACACACAACTGCCAAGTGTAAAACTTCTACTAAATCATCATGGGGACCCGCATCCCATAACCCAGCAGTAAAGAACTCCTTTGCACGGCCCTGACGCAGGAGCATACATGCCCAAGCAACAATATTGAAGCCATTCCCATATGAAGAGAATGAAGGATCTAGAGCTTTCTTGTCAGAGAGTAACTCAAGAAGCACCACACCATAACTGTACACATCGGCCTTATCGGAAACACGGCAAGTCATTGCATATTCTGGAGCAACATAACCAAAAGTTCCAGCCACACCAGTGGTAGCATGGGTTTCTGAAGTTCCCAATAGCCTGGCCAATCCAAAGTCAGAGAGATAAGCATTGAAATCATCATCCAACAGAATATTGCTGGGCTTGACATCACGGTGGAGCACCGTGGTACACACTGATCATGTAAGTAGGCAAGTGCACGGGCTATATCCAGTGCAATCTTGTGAAGTATCCTCCAATCCACTGCCCTTGTGGACCTTTCCTGGATAAACTTTTCCAAATTACCACCTGGCAAATAATTATAGATAAGGAACATCTCTGTTTCACTGGCATGGTAACCTATCAAAGTGACAAGATTTGGATGGCGGAGCCTTCAAGTTTTAATTTCTGCACGGAACTGTTCAATGCCTTGGAACCTTCCAACTGCAAGCCGTTTATAGCCACTAGGACTCAGGGGAGATCTCAGCCTTGTAGGTTGCCCCAAAACCTCCATTCCCAATGCAGTTGCTTGCATTGAAATTTGCTGTAGCCCGTACAACACCTTCAAGGTCAATGGAACCCCAATGTCTGTAAAAGGAATTACTTCCTTTCTAACAGACCCAGTAACTTTGGACTTTGGGTTCCACTCTTTCGGGTATAGAAGAACAGGATGATCAGAGCAATAAGAACTGAAACGATGGCTGAGGCAGATGTTATGGATGCTATCTCAATTGAATTGAAACCAGAACTCCCACTTCCTTGGTTTGTATCTCCTGATGGTGGACTAGCAATAACAGATTGTGGATTGCCATCACTTCCTTGCAGATCTGAAGATGGCACAGCCAAATTATACATACGGCAAGGCCGCAGATATGGATTATGGAGAGCACTACTGCATTTCATTGAGTTATTATTTGATGGCAATGAACCAGACAAATTATTGAAGGAAACATTGAATGCTGAGAGCATGGTTACTTTGGCCAAATCAGCGGGGATCTGCCCAGAGAGATTATTGTTGTTAAGCAGCAGAACAGTCAGCCGTTTCAAGTTTACAAGATCCTTGAATTTCCCAGTGAGTGAGTTTGAAGAAAGGTCCAGCTCTTCCAAAGACTGCAACTGCCCCAAGCTGGAAGGAACGGAGCCAGTGAGGTTATTACCAGCCAAAGAGAGATACTTCTGGTCCCTCATCAGACCAAGACTGGTTGGAATTTGACCTTGCAACAGGTTCCGACTGAAATTAAGGGCAACAAGTGACACCATCTCTCCGAAACCCTGGGGAATGGGTCCAGTAATCTGATTTACAGATGCATCCAAAACTTTAAGAGATTTGCACGCAGTACCAATTTGAGCTGGAATTGATCCAGATATATTGTTGTTGCTAACATTGACAATCAGTGCATCCAATCCTTCACACTTCTCAAACAAGTTGGTAGGAAATGGTCCAGCAAGCTTGTTTCCTCCAGCAAGAAATGAGTAAACAGTCTGCTTTCCTAGTCTTTTTCAGGTGCAATTGGCATATACTGGATAGTGCCAGTAAAGTTATTGTGTCCAAAATTGTGATATATTGCAAGACCACTTTCTTCTCCAAGTGACTGAGAAGGAGTTCCAACTAGGGCTTTAGAATTAAAAAATGATAGATACAGAGTGGATAGGTCACTGCCAGGTTTGGAAGGACTTCCATTTGAGGAAGGAACAGGAGGACAAGTGCTGTTATAAAATTTGGGGATCATACCTGACAAGGCATTCCCACTGACATCAAATACAGTCATACAAGGAACTGGAAGTCCCTCCAAAAGCTCCCCAGAAAGCCTGTTTGAGCTTATGTCAAGAAATTGCAGCTTCTTGCAGCGGCTGAGCCATCAGAAACTTCCCCAGTGAAATAGTTCTGAGCCAGATTGATCATCTCTAAGTTCTCACAAGCACCCCAACTGATTGGGAACCTGCCCTCAAGAGTTGCCCTAGGTGCCCATAATACTCTCAGCTTAGGAAGCATTATAATTTCCACAGGAATTGTACCTTGGAAATAATTAAAATCATCATTTGATGAACCCAGTTGGTCCATCAAAGAGTCCTCTTTTGTGTTATTAACTTGTGGAAGTGGATCAAACAGATTTGATAGTACAAGGGCAGACAAGTGAGAACAATTGCCAAGCTCAGAAAGGTATCAAACCACTCAAACTATTCCTCAAACATCCAATACTTGAAGCTTCTGAAGCCGGCCCAGTTCAGCCGGAAGAACCTCTTCCAACATATTCGAATACAACAAAAGCGATTGCAACTGACCACAACTCCCCAAACTCCTTGGAATCCCACCAACCAAGAAATTACCCGAAAAGTCCAAATGCTCAAGCTTCCCCACAATTCTCCCCAATCTTACTAGGAATGTCCCCGCTAAGCCGATTAAACGACAGATACACCCTCTCAACCCGCCAACAAACCCCGGAATGGTCCCGTTCATGATTTCCCGCTAAATTCAAGATCTCTAACCTGACACAACTCGAAAGCGAGCTGGGTATCTCCCCAACAATCCTATTAAACCCAAGATTCAAAACCCGCAAATTCCTCAACCCGTAGAACTGGCCCGGAATCGACCCATTTAGTGAATTTCCCTCTAGATCAATAACCTCAAGCTTTTCCATACCCCAAATATCAGCAGGAATTTCACCATGAAAACCATTAAAGGGCAGTGACAAAATCCTAAGCTCAGTAAGCTGAGCAATCACAGACAACAGTTTCCCAACCAATTTTCCTACTAGTCCAACAGTCCCTCCTAGTCCCAAACCCATAAAGCGGAAATTGAGCAAAGTTTGAACAAGAATTACCTTTGTGCTCATTCCCAGTAATGTTCAGTGAAACTACACGGGAATTATAGTCGCAGGAGACACCGAAATACGAGCAGTGATCATCAGAGTCCCAAGTAGAGAGCAAAGCTGATGGGTCAGAGACCGAGTTCTTCAACTGGAGGAGCACCGATTTGTCTGAATCGGCAAAGACGAAACCTTTTTGAGAAAGAGAGAAAGCCCATGGGAGAAACATAAACTTCAGTAGAACAAGTATTGGAGACATGGGGTTGTGAAAAAGTGCCATTTGATCACTGAAGAGGAAAACGAAGAGGAACCCATTTCAGAACACCCAAAGGGTATCCAAAAACACTCTCAGTTGAACCCACCCTATACCTTCACTTGCACAGTAAAGATTGGGTTTTCTTCTTTTCTTCTGTGAAAACCCTAACCCCTAATTTTTTGGTTCTTTGGAGAAAAAGTGAGAGACAGAGACAGAGAGAGAGAGAGACGAAGACAGTGAAGAGAGAGAAGATTCAACTCTGTTCTTTTTGAGAAAACGTTTTCTTCCTTTCCTTTTTTTTTTTTTTTTTTTTTTGGCTTAGTTCTTGTTCTTCGTCTTCTTTGGCTTTTTATTTTTGGGTTTTGGATTATTTTTTTAAAATAAAAAATTAGGGTTTTGTCGGTTTTGGGTGGGTGATGTGGGACCAATGGACATACCCGGGGACCGGGGGTAGAAATGGGGTCCACTGCCGGTCAATAAATGCATCAGCCACGTCAACTTTGGGGTTCTGCTTAGCCTTGTTGGTGCCTATTGGTTAAGCTTTTCTAATTTTCTTTTGAACAGTGCTACATGGGATTTGGGAAATAGGAAGAGGTGGTTTTTGCATAAAATTTTAATGGTTAAATAAGGGGTTTGAAGTTTAATTTTTATTTATACTAAAATCGATTAGTGTCTTGATTTAATAATATAAAATTATCATCAAAGTGGATATTATAAGTTAAAATTTTTTAAAAAAAAGTCTCCAAAAATTATTTTGTCAATGAATTTCACATGGTTAATATGGCAGATTGTTAATAGTAAATAATAAAAAATTATGTCAAAGATGGGTTTAAATAAAAATTTGTTAATTCAACTAACATTTGTAAAATTTTTAGTATATAACATTACTTATACAGGAATACACCACAATTTCCATAGCATGCGGTAGAAATTGAGATAATATACTTTTATTGATTTTCATTTTAAGTCATTATTGATGTTATTTTATCATCTATTAACATTATTTTATTATTTATCATTTCTATATAATAATGAAAACTTATCTATCAATAATAACTTGCAAGTATCTCTATAGATATAATCATTTTTATAATATAATAACCTGCCAAGTAATTCTATAAACATAATGATTTTTATAATTTTTTTTTAATAATTGAGTTGATAAGTTTTATATGAGTCCACGTATGAATAATCTTTGCATATATTTTAACATATGAATAATGTTTCGGACACAATAATTTCACAAAAAAACTTAAGTTATAAATTTTTATTAGTTCTTATCTAAACTTACTAACAATGATATCATTGTATTGATTTATAATTAATAACTTGTCATCTAAACCTCATTGTAAAGTTATTGTGAAAATATTTTGGTCATAATTTTATTCTTTTATCTACTAAGCAATATAGCGATTATGAAATTTTTTGTGCCAACTTGCATCTCCACTCTTATGAAATATTTTGTGAAAGCTGTTGCTTTTTATTTTATATTAAATATTCCTTTCCATAAAATAAAAAAATAAAATAAATAAAAAGAAAAGAAAAGAGAAGGAAATTTTGGGGGTATGGTCGTTAGGCTTTTAATGAGGTTAAAAGATTCCTTAAAGTAGCAACACGTGGATACAGATAAAGGAGCCCACGTGGGATGTTATTCAGAAGGTGAGAGAGGGCCCACTGACCTTTTGGTAGCGTAGGTCCAGGATTCATGAGGTCAGATAGGCTAAAGGGCCTATAGTAAGCCAGTGGAATTTTTAGCTGCCCTTTTAGATTAGAGTGTGATTGATGGGAGCGTTTGCATTATTAAACTAAATGTTCAAAAATAGAAAAAGAATAAATAAAATTTTAATTTATTTATATACATATAGTAGATAGCAAGAAAGAGCGAGGCACTATAAAAAATTGTGATTATAATTGAGCTATCACTTAACACGCAAAAGAAAATATAACTAAAAATGCATAAAAAAAATAAACATAATGATTAATTTGAAGTAAAGCAGTTTCCATAAATTGTCAATAGTTTTACAATTGAATTGGCATCCTTAAATACAAAGTATTATTGCGGAGTCAGCACAACATATTGTAAAAAAAAAAAAAAAAAAAAAAAAAAGAGTTTAAATCCAACTTACGTCAAAAATCAATTAATATTTTAATATAATGATAAGAATAATTATTATTTTAATAGAAAATGGTAATCATTATAGAACAAACACCATAAATACAAATACTATCATATCTTTAATTAAAAAATTTAAAAAAAAAAAAAAACTCATATTTTGGTCCACCCAAATCCATTGCTTTGAATAAAACGAAATATGGACGAACGAACTAGGACTAGTTCTTTCTTTAATCATACAAAAATGATCATAATTCATAGTGGCATATTACTATATATATATATAATAGTTGCTTTTTCCTTTTGGATTACTATAATAGTTACAAGCAAAATAAACATGCACCTTTTCATTGGCTAACATAAAACACACTTTATTGTAAAAGTAGATTGTCATATATTACAAGCATCTACATAGGGTGCTTTGTTCCCAATTGTCATGTATTAAGTTCAACATTACGAAAAGCCAAAACTCCTACTGTTACAGATTTTCATAACTCATATCTATGATCTTGAGGTCTATATTATTAAAAAAATAAATGACGTAGAGAGTGACATCATCTAACTTAATGTGGCTAAATAATTTTCCTTAGCTTATCCAGAAAAAACAAAAAGAAATTATTTTATGATTATTATTTTTATTTAATGATGACTAGTAGGTGGATAAATTTTCTCAGCAAGTTTCTTAATTTGGTGTTTTCCCCATTGACAACTCTATTTTATATAAAATAAACAAAGTATCTATAAGTATGAGCATTAATCTTCGAATTATTTAATGAAGAGAAAATGATAATATATGCATCTTTTATTACCAAGGTTTACATTTAACTTTTTTAAGAAAATGATTTAGTTTACCTCTAATATTTTTAAATTAAAATCTTCTTTTGTTTAAATGGAGATTAAATCTCACTACCACTTACTATTATGTATTTAAAATAAAAAGAGATTTCCAATTAGAAAAGTATTAGAAGTAAACCAAACCCTTAAGAAATATAAGTGAAAACTACAAGTGAGCATATATATTAATATGAAAATAGGAACTTGAAATATACATAAGAATCT